>CM067475.1:3822183-3876915 GCA_034552555.1 Semaprochilodus insignis | reverse complement strand
TCAGCAGATACTGAGAGACACTACTTCTGTATGTGTAGCTCAATAAATATTTCCCATATCAGTCTAAATGTATCATCATTTATTGGTCCTGGTAACCTTTATCTTCCTTCCCAATAGCACTGCAGTTCCTTCTGGGTGCAGCTATTCTTTTGACAGTGTAACCAGACTTTTTTTCCCAGTCATTTTGGGCCTTGTTTTTGGTCCATTCACCAAGAAATTTACACACAACATAAAGGGCCACAGCTATTTTCAAATAACACCAACAACTGAAAAACAACAAAAATGGAGATACAGGGTTTTGTTCTGAGAGCAGCCACTAATGTCCTCGGTTAAAAATGTGCTCCGTCAATTATTTAGGCTCCTTAATGGATTTTTCTCTTTAGGCTTAAGCCTAGAAGCCGCAAGAGCATGGCACTGCCTGACGTACGGCACGGTTCACCAGCTGAGCGGAGATTGGGGAAATGGCTTTCATCACTCTGGTGAGTTCTTTGCGCTCTCCTCGTCTCTCAACTCTGACTTGAAACTTTCGTCTTTCTTTTCTTAGCTCTCACATTCCTCACAACAGTATGTACATCTTTTCATGTGCGCTCTCGCTAAGGCCACATTCACAAAGAGATTTTTGGGTTCTATCAAAAAACAAACAAGTTTACTTTCACAATAAGCTCACCAGACCAAAAATGAGTCACCTGTGACTGAAACCTACCTAATAGCATTTAATACTTCCATGAACACCAATAACAGCTGTGACTGGATTTGGCATGGACTGGACAAGTTTCTGGACGTAGGCCACATCAATGTTCAGACACTCCTGCATCAAAGAATTGAGCAGTTGGTTCAGATTTGGTAGATGTCTTCCCTGGTACAATTCTGAGGAGAATTTCCTGTAGACTGGGATTTGTGCCACTGCTGGTAGACCTGTATGACCGTACGCTTCCATACACTTGCAGATTCAGCTACTTCCTTCACACTATGGTCTTTGGCACACCCAAATGCAGTCACTCCTTTTATCATTAACATCTGCTTTGGAGCCATTTTCTACACATGGAACGAGACATTCACCGCACTGTAGCACCTCTTCTCAATCTATGAATCCCGTCAGGTACTGTATTTATAGACCCATCATCCTTCTAGCAACGCTGTCTGCAGGAACCTGAAGTTACTACCACCTTAAACACACAAGGTGACTCAGTTTTTGTCCGGTGAGCTTATAATGCTATAAGTTTATTTTCAATCACAACACAAAACTGTAACATACAGCTAAAGACAAGGTCATAGTCTGAGGCAGACTTTATCAATTTGGCTAAATTATAACATCCAACTATCCAATAGTGCCTCATTTTTACGAGCATTTCAAAGCTAGCTATAGTTCTGTCATCAAGCTAGTCACAAGCTATCCTTACAGATCTGTAGGGCTGGACTTTACAGCATCAGTTCACAGTGATTTGTTTCTCTTTCATCTTGCCTAAGAATTCCTGACGCATGATCCAAGTTTCAGCTCTGGTGAACGTTTTCGGTAGAGTGTCATTTTCACACATCACCATGCACGTGTTTTTGACGGCTACCAAAATCTGATCGTGAACGTGGCCTTGTGAACTTGCTTCTCTCTAAAAGTCTGTACATTTAGTTTCTGCCCCTCCCATCCTTCTCTCCTCTCCTCCCTTACTTCTGCATGTCACACTGCAGTAGGAGGACGATAGAAGGGTCACTTTTTGCTGCCTCTTTGAACTCCTCCAGCGTGATCTCATCGTTGTGATCTTTGTCCATCTTGCTGAAGATCTTGTCCACACGCTGCTGGGGCGTCAGGCCATCCTCGTTCATGCGCATCATGA
This sequence comes from Semaprochilodus insignis, assembly GCA_034552555.1. NCBI lineage: Eukaryota > Metazoa > Chordata > Actinopteri > Characiformes > Prochilodontidae > Semaprochilodus > Semaprochilodus insignis. Next base: position 3,875,086 of record CM067475.1, on the reverse strand, counting down.
TCACCGTGCCGACCATTTTATAGATCGCCTGGGAGCAAAGAGGGTGAAGGACAGATGGCAAGAGGCCGAAGGGGAAACATGTGGAAAGCGTGAAAACATAAAGGAGTAGAATGGAAAGGATGGAAAGCAAAAAAGGCACATATATATATATATATATATATATACATATACATACACTGTATCAATATAGACTACAGAGCTTTCATTATTAACAAATTAAAATTGTATTAAAAGGGGAACTCCACCAATACTCTACATAATTAAGTGCTTAAGCTGTAAACAAAGCAACGCAGAGTGGTTTTGGGATTAAATGTTCCATTCTAGAGAACCATAGCAAGTCCCAGTGGTGGTGAATGGGACCAGATGTCCACCTCTAAAACCTCCCTCACAGGAAATTATTACATGAAGTGGTTGTGAATACGCTGCCTGATGTCTGATATTTTATTGTAAGACTTAAAGTGTATTTTAATCAATTCATGGTGGAGGGATACATGCAGGGTGTTGTCAGGCAAAATAGTTCCCAAAGAAAACTTGTTTTTGATTTTCCTCTATTTTACCATCATCAACATTACATATAAAACTCACCTATAGGTTCACTGGTGATTTTGGATATAAATTGGCAGTAACTCTTTATAGTAAGTTTTGACTAACTAACACATTAGCTAACACATTGACTAACACATTAGTTAACATGGAGTAACACATTAGTTAACAAGGAGTAATACAGTGGCTTACTTTAGCTAACCATTTTTAATGTATTAGCAATGTATGGTCAATGTATACTAATGTATGGTCATGTTAGGTAATGCATTACTTTATGTTAGTTAGTCAAAACTTAATATAAAGTGTTCCTGCCAATTTATATACTATCCAAAACACTTAATCCAAAGTGTTACCGCAAAACGGCATTTATTATTGCTTATTATTATTTATTTATTGTACGCATGGAGACCCCTGGTTCCCATCACTACCACTGTAACGAAACCTGTCTGTAGACTCTGTAGGTTTCAGTACAATAAACTTTCACATCAAACCAATCTAAATTGACTTCTCAAGTTTACTTCTCAATGACTGAATTATTCAGACATTTGAAACGATGGAATTCCTCTTGAAAGCATGTTAAAATATTTAAACCACTCCCGATTCTGTTTTAAATCAGAGTATAGGTGCAAAAACAAGGTAAAAAGCCATTTCTACACTACTACTCATTTCTACCAGCGCCTATATGGGATTCTAGTCGTATGTTAGCACATAATTAAAGTAACTTTTTGGCTATTCTAGATTTAATTTTGTAAAAGACATTCCATTTTAAAATCTTGAAAAAGACATTCCACGTTTTACATGTAGCAGATCTGATAAATAATTTATCATATATTTTACTCTTTATAGTTTTACAGTGACTCCTTTAACAAATATTCCTGGAACTGAGCTGCAGCTGCTGCTGCTGTTGCCACTGTCTTTCGATGCTAACAAAAGACAGAAATGATGATTTAGGCTATCACTCATACTCGCAGCCAGTGACACATTAAGACTGCCATTTTTGCTCATAAATGTGGTCCCACCCATCATAAGTCATACGGTAATGGACTGGAGTTTGGGGCCTTGTGACTGGAAGGTCACTGATTCAATCCGGACCAACGCTGGACCAGCAAGACATGCCAAAGGTGCCCTTGAGCTGGCACCTAACCCCGACTGTATGAAATTCTAACTGGATAATATTCTGTTGGACATTTCAGTCCATCCAGTTCCCACCACAACTTAACAATGGCTGTATTCGAAATGGCACACTACTATACTGCACACTGTATACTACAGTAGTATGTACTGTATACTGTATACGCCCCCTGTGTGTAGTATGCAGTACAGTAACAAGTTCTGACCTACAATGTAGTATACTAATACAGTCACATGACCGGTTACCTCACATTTACCTCAGAGCTGTTGTTACTGTATCCACTGTTTAGAGCTAGCTGCTGTTAACGCTGCTCAGTTCACCTGAGATACGTTTAGCCTAGCTGTTAGCTACCCTCGGCTATTTCACTCTAAAACCGAACCTCTAAAGCGAGTTCATCTTTTATTAATCTTCAGACCTGTATATTGGAACTTTCTGAGGCTCATTCTGATGAAAACATCCCCCACTACAATCACTACACCCACAATTATACTGGGACTTGGCTGCATTTTGCTCCCCAGTGTTACCCGCCGCCATTTTCTCTGGCTGAAGCAGGCTGAGGGCTGGTGAGGCCGCAGTGCATGATGGGATGCAGTACACCATGAAGATAGCTCCCCCTGTATACTAGAAACTCTGACTGGAGTAGAACACCATCCGGGTATCTGCAGTGCACTACAGATTTACAGTTTGATCGCATACTGCATACTACACACTAATTTTAGGTAGGTTTAGTATGCGAATAGTATGTAGTAGGCCATTCTGAATACAGCCAATGACATCAGAGTGCTGCTACAGAAGCTACAGAGTTTAATTAGGTTAGGCCGTTCGAAGGGTTCCCCGTGACTCTTTGCTTCATGACATAAATACAAACACATATTAATAATAAAGGACTCACCTCTATAATCTCGAGCATCTCCATACGTGTAATCTTGCCGTCTCCATCCAGGTCATACATATTGAAGGCCCAGTTCAGTTTCTGCTCAAAGCTTCCTCTGGAGGTGATGGACAGGGCACAGATGAACTCCCTGAAGTCGATTGTGCCATCGCCATTCTTGTCAAAGGTCCGGAAGGCATGCTGAGCAAATTTGGAGGCATCACCATAGGGGAAGAACTGGAATATAGAACGTATAGAAGTCGTGAGGGGAGTCAGCTTTCTTCAGCCTTCCCAGTAAACAGTGGTTGTCCGTGGGCGTCTAAAATGTGTTTAAATATAGTCAGATACGTGATTTCAATGTTGTTTCAATGGTTCAAACGGCACTGAACAAGCATGTCTTCAGATTCTTAATGTCATTCATCCTTTATTTCATTTGAGGTCAAAACGGAGAAGAAAACTCATCACTATGGGTCTGAAAGGATGTGTAGCTGTTAAGATGTTACTTTGTAGATGTGGAAAAATATCCATGGGGATTTCTTTGAAGCAACACTTTTCCCATTAAAAAAACAGCCTCTAAACTAGTTTGGTTGTATTTTTGATGTATAATAGGGAGAATGGCATCTCTGTCAATCCCACTCCAGGCCCGGAACCACTGCTATAGCACTATGCAACAAAACCAAGCAGTTTTGTATGAACTGCATAACACTTAACATGGCACCGCATCACACACCAGCAATTATGAGTCTTCAGCTAGCTATAAGAAGAAGCTAGCTCGGTATTCCCAGCACGGAAAGCATGGCAGAGACTACAAAGAGATTCATGAAGATGCTTTCAGAGGAAGTGAGGCAGAGAAAAAAAGAGTTGAATTAACTTTAAGCAGGTAGGTAGCGCTGCTCCATGAGTTGAATAAATGGGTAGAACGCTGGTGCTGGATAATCATTTTGTGTTGTGAAAAGTTTAGGGATCCAAGTCTTTTACAAATGGAGGACTGTATTTATTATTCAGCACAATCCTCAGCATCAAAAAAGAGAAAACCTGAAGAAGCAAGGAGAGGCACTGGTAGAAAACAGCCACCAAAGGTTTCAGAGAAAGGAGTGGGTGGATGGATTCAGCAGGCTGCAATACGCAACCTCACCACTAGAGATTACACACTGCTCCTTTAAGTGGCCATAAAGAGACTTTATGTATTTTCCGACACTGTATGGCTGCATACTGCTATATATAAAAATGGATATGATCTATAGCTACAAACTGTAGTAGCAGCTGTACTGTATGTATCAAATGTCCCCAACACCTTCGTGCATATTATTCTCACCTTGACGTAGAGCTGCTGGAACTCCTCCAGGTTCAGGATGCCGGTGGGACAGTCCTTCAGGAAGCCCTTGTACCACTGCTTCAGCTCTGCCTCATTGAACTCTGTATTCTTGGTCAGGTCATCCAAAACCTCGGGAGCAAGTTTGCTGTTATGTTTTCCCATTTTAGTACCTCCCTATGGACAGAAAACAGAGAGGCGAAGACTTTGTAAAGACCAAGACCTGGATTTGAAACTTATAGCAGCTAGATCGATCAGCAGAGCTCAGGATGTGGCATAAACCCCTAAGTTTCCAGGGTGACATGTAATTCAAGTAACCAGCCAGTTCAGAACCAATTCTGAATCTAAAAAATGCATCTAATGGTCCAGTGAGGTCTGCCAAAATGGGGTGTATGCTGATGTTGACCCGTCCATCCTCTACACTGCCGCAGTAGCGAATCCCTTCTTTCCTGTTCTGTAGAAACTACATGAAAAGTGTAACTAGTCCAGGCGACTTTGCAATGACGTCATGCCCTATATCATGGCATATAACACGTCTGCCTACACGAGAGCCAGAGATATATTTGGTAGCCCTAAATTGCACTGAGCTTTAAAAATGGGTATTTGGGTGTAGATGAAAAATGAGGTGCTGTTCTAATGAGTCATTACCTGGACTCTCAGCTTATTAAAGTTGATTAAATATTTAACAGGTCTAAATACTTGACGAGGTGCTCTAATGGCTGAATGCTCCAGCGGTTATGCAGCACAGCTCATCACAGGCCCTGGGCGCCCACAGCGCTTTTCTCTCCTCCTGACAGGAGGCCATTTAGGTGTGATCACGATGACTAATCAGAGGTGAGCATTCATCTCTCTCCTCCCTCTCTCGCTCTATTCCACCCCCTCTCTCTGTCTGACCTTTTTTGGAATTCTCGGCGCTCTGGCACTTTCCACTCCTTCGGGCTTCTCCCTGATTGGTTGGCTTCAGACAGCGAGCTCTAATTGACGACCCGAGCAGTTAATAAACTTTGAAGCTAACGGAATGAGCTTCATGATGCACTGTAGGCAATGAAGTCATTCGCTTTCATTTTCAATAACTTCCAGTGGAAGGACTCGCCGCATGTTGACAGTCCTCCGGGGTGTTAGTTAAGCTTTGAGGTTAACAGGTGACCACTCTAAGGGCCACCCTTGGAGAGGCACGGGATTTGCCATTTGGTACACCAACATCAATTTACTTAAATCAAATGAACACCGTTCAGTGTTCATCATTTATTTTATTAGAGGTCAAAACTGAGAAGACGACGCTATGGGTCTGAAAGTGTGTTACTTTGGAGGGGTGGAAAAATATCCCTCGGGATTTGTTTGAAGCAACACCATTTTTCCCACTAAACCATTTCAAGGGGACTTATAATGGGGAGAATGGCATCTCCAGGCCCGGAACCACTGTACTGCACTATGCAACTTTGGAGGAGCATGCATGAGAAGATGCTTTCAGAGGAAGCGAGAAAGAGGAAAAAAGGGGAGTGACTGAGCAAGAGACCAGACAAATCTCACACCAGTAAATCTCATACTGGCTTTACCTCTTGACGAGCTAAAAGAGATAACAGGATGCGAGACAGTCTCACGGCTAACAACAATGAAAATCCAGCAGCAGAGTGTTCGTCCCTGCCAGTGTTGTTTATGAAAGATACTGGGCTATAACTGGTATCTGTGTCATCCCTCTCTCGTTTTTCCAGATGCCAAAAGTCATCTAACCTCAGTCCCATTTCAAAACAGCATGCAAAGAAATCAACGTTTGGTCAGTCTTTGTCCATCTCACACCAAATAGGCCTTGAAGGTTTCAACCTCCTGTAATAAAATGCTGTAATATTACTCTACCTTGTAAGCCGACATGGTTGTGGTGTTATCTTTGCTGGTGTTGTGACAAATTTCGACTCCAGAATCCGACTCCCCTTTGCGTACATGCGCCATGCAGGCATATGGATGCTACAAATTACACTCACAATTTCAGCAAGTGAAAGAAAGTCGTTATGTGTGTAGCCTCCATGTGCCTCCATGATGTGCATACACATAAAGAGGAGTCGGATTCTGTACCTTCAGCACGTGCACAACTTGCCCATGAGGGCTCAAAGCGCTTCCTATATTTACGACAGTGGCGTAAACATGAAATTCTTGCATAATACTGTCTTAAAAATACATAAGCAAGTCTCCCTATATGATATGGTATGATATGATATGATATGTGATATGACAGTTGTGTAGGCCTCTGTTTAATATTCTGTTAATTAGTTGTTTTATGCTTTTTCCCAGATGCTGAAAAATGAATAAGTGGTGCTTAAAGGCCTTTATGGATATTAACTACATTAAAAATGGTCTCTGATATACGGACAGTATTGTATGTAAAGTTAAATACATTTTGTGAATTATTTGTCCTTATTTATTGTTTAAATTAACCAGAAAATGCAATTAAAGGCAATGGCCGTTCTTAAGGAGTTTTTATAGGCTTATAGAGTTCTACGGCTTGAGTTCTGATGCTTATGGATTATAAGCATCAGTTTCAGTCAGTGGTCACCAACCCTGCTTCCTTGAGATCTACTTTCCTGCTGAATCCAGTTCCAAACACAATCAACTAATTGACTTAGTTAGAAGTCTTTGATTGGCAGGATCAGATACATTAATAGGCCTAAAGCTTATTTGACACTACCTAAGGCCAGAGGTGGGTAAGAACTAGTTAGATAGATTAATTTACAGTAAACTTGGAATGGATTTTTCACTGTTAGGGTTAAGACAATTAGACATGTACATACTACTTTTTCCTTTTTGTGGGCAATTAGTGATAGCAACTTCAGGCTTCTGCAGATGGAGCTGCGCGAGGATGATGGAGCTATAAATACCGGCGGGGTGTGAGTGACGGGATTGAGAAGAGATGCTACAGTGCGGTGAATGTCTCGTTCCATGTGTGGAAAATAGCTCCAAAGCAGATGTTAATGATTGGCTAAAAGGAGTGACTGCATTTGGGTGTGCCAAAGGCCATGGTGTGAAGGAAGTAGCTGAATTTGCGGGTGTATGGAAACGTACGGTCATACGGGTCTACGAGCAGTGGCACAAATCCCAGTGTACAGGGAATTCTCCTCAGAACTGTGCCAGGGAAAGCATCCACCAAATCTGGCCCAACTGCACAATTCTTTGATGTGATGAGTGTCTGAACACTGAAGTAGCCTACATCCAGTCCATGTCAAATCCAATCATAGCTGTTATTGGAGCTCGTGGAGGTATTACACACTATTACCTATGGTTCAGTCACAGGTGACTCATTTTTTGTGAGCTAATCTGCCTCTGACTACTATTTTAATATCATTTTGGACACTGAATAAATCTTCTAATCTTAATAAAATGTGTACATTAATTGTACGCTTAATATCAACTTCACTAAAAATGTTTCTCAGTACCCCACCGGTTAATTACAAAACAGTAGTTCTCAAACAACAAGGCTCTTCCAACAAACTTGATCAGTCAGAAGTCTGAATACGGCTACTCTTAGAAGGTTCTCCTTATGTTTATCTTAATGCTTTACTGTAGAACAAAAGTGAAGACATCAAACTATAAACTAGCACTCATGGAATTATACAGTCCACCTTAAAAACCTCTAAAATGGAACTTTACAGGAGGATAAACAACTTTCTTAGCTAGTTCTTAACCGGTTCTTTCTTGGGCCAACTCTATTGGTCTGTCCATCATGAATATTCACTAAACTGAAAGGAGAACTAGAGTTTTTAACCTGTGCAGAAAAAGAGATCAAAATTTTTACACCACTAAATATATATCAGAGGTGGAGATATGGAGAAATATAATACTGTAGTACATTAAGAGTATATGTGGTATATCAGGATATGTACCGTTTCACACATCTCATCAGTTGGAACCGTTAAGTGTAAACCTGTAGAGTCTTTAAGATCACCAGCAACATCCATTTAGTTGGGTGTACTTTTGACTGGTAGTGCATTTTTGGTACTAAGATACTGAAGTCATACTGAGATCAATAGTTTCCAGCAGCTATATTCTGGTCCACATCAACCAAAAACTGATTTAGACTTATCCATCCATAGAACAGGCTCCAGACTCCTGGATGTACCAGTTATACTAGAAGCTGTGCCCCATCACTTTTACGCTTCAAATGTATACATGACTTTTATATTAGACAGCTGCATATCAGAGTTGAAACAAAGCGCCAGGGTGCGCGGTGAAGCGGTCCATGAGCCAGCACTGCAGAGAAAGAGGACACCAAGCTGGGCAGTGCCATGTACCTGGGGTGCCAGGAAAACGGATGCCGGCCAGGGGGTTCAGCAGCAGCTGCAGAGTGCAGCTCTCCGATAGCCCTACCACAACCAAGTGTGCTCACTCACACTGAGAGAGGCTCATCAAACGACTGGAAAGCGACCATCGTCCATGTCAAGTCAGTCACCATGACCTGTGCATGGGCAGCATTCTTGCCAACGTCAACAGTGCAGTGGGTAGCAGAGAAGGCGGATGGTGGCTGGGTGGAACGCCATTCCCACAGCCACATATGTGTGGGATTGATATGGCACACTATTGGGGTTTTCTGAGGCAGGAGCCCTGCAGTGTTTATACTGGTTGTGTGCTACCCAGAGACTTGTCCTGGGCTGGTGGGTTGCCAGGACAGTGGGCTTTCGAACAGGGGGTTATGAAGTGAGCTACTACTGATGCACAACCTCCAATAAAGTTCTGTTAGTCAAAAGATGTACGTATGCAGTAGGTGTTGTATTGTGTCAGGGGGCAGATTTAGTTCATGTGTTTTATGTTGGGGGTTAGTCTATCATAGGGAGGAAGCCTAAAGCTAACGGCGACCTCCCCTATGTTTGGATGTATGTTATGTTCCTGGTGTGTAATAGAAACGCTCTACTCACAGCAGAATGATGGCCTGCCCTGTGTCTTACTCTATGCCAATGCTATAGTGGTGTCAGGTTTTACATCAGGTCTTACAGACTCCTGCAAGCCAACACCCAACACAGGAGATATTACAGGTTTGTACACTATCAGAAATGACTACGCTGTGCATTGTTGGGTACAAACTCTGGGGTGGTAGCCTCAAAGGTGCATCTTCAGTACCTTTAGCTAGAGAACATAATGTCCCTACATATCCATTGTACATGTAGGGCGTTCTAGTAAAAAAGCCCCCAAAATACATAGTTTCTTTCATATTTCTGGCAAGTTTAGCATTATCAACATTACATATTAAAAACTTAGGAGACACACGTAGGTGCGCTGGTCAGTTTCTTCACAATGTCCCACTTTTATTACAAATTCCTGTTTCATATGTTCTACACTATTAAAATAGAGATGTCAAAAGAGAGTGATGCCATGGAAGGGCCACTTCAAGTCCATCAATGTGGAACGGGTTCCGTTCTGGTTCACGCACTTGATTTTGAACCCTTTGGTGCATTTCCACTACAAATAAATAGGTTACGAACCCAAAATGTTTGTTCTCAGCGAGGACCAAAGAATAGTAGGTTCTCCAGCATTAACCGTTCCGACATCCGTGGGCATGTCAGCTGCTGAGAACAGAGAAAGCAACAATGGCGACACCCAGTGGCCAGCTGAAGAACCTTTCCTACACCTTCTTATCACCAGTGCGTACTTCCTAGATATAAACAAACAAACACCTGTAGTAACAGCACAAACGCTCACAGGTGCGCTCCACCATCTCGTTACTACTGTTTACTGTCACTGTGAAACGCCCTCTGTTGACGTTGATGACGTATCCTTTGACGTTCCTAGGCTCCAATAAAAACTGGCTGGTTCCACGAATAGCACTAAGGTTCTGAGAAGCCTGAACAGAACCAGCTCAACCAGCTTTTGGTGGAAAAGGGCCGTGAAGGATCTGCCGATGGATCTTTTCAAAGAATCCGAGTTATGTTTTAAGTTTTAAGAACCTCCATATAATGGAAAATGTCCATAGCAATTAAACATTTACAACAAAGCCAAGAAACATTCAGCCACTCAGTCACTATAAACTTTATTACTCTCTGTCAGACTGAAGTATTCTTCCTCTGGACACTTGGGTCATGTCTAGGTCAGAAATTGCTCCATGATCTCATCTTATCTCAAGCACTGATGAGACACAGCCTTGACCAACACTGGGAGATGACCATAAACACCTCAGGGGTAGAGGATATGTTTGTGTATGAGCTTTTGAGGTTGTGGATACAAAGCTGAAGGTCCCATTTAATAGGTAAGATCTGCTCTCTTCAGAGCGAGGAGCGTCTGAGCGTGCAGCTCCCAACTATCAAGATGTAATTTAACATGGATGGACATTATCTGTCTAGTATCTCACATCTTTTTATTAGCTTTTTTATGACACAATTATGATCTTGGATGAGGTGTTGGTTCAAAAATGGGCTGTTTGAGCTGTAATAAGATGATCTGTAATTACTTATCTTATTATGTCAAGTAATAAGAATTAATTGTCTCTCTGAGGCATATTAAGTACAATAGTGATTATACACCACTGATTTGGGCTAGCGTCCTTCTCCTTCTTCTTCTTCTTCAGCAGTCTCTTTTCCTTTCACTTTCATGGCTCCGGTATTCAATTACGAACACCCACCCGGACTGCTAGCAGGCCTGAAATTCTTGGTGTGGAGTCTGAAACTGCATTTCATGCTCTACCTGCTCATGAATTTTCCAAGTGTGAGCTGAGATACTGCTGTGCAATTTCTCACTGCACATTACCCTTTGAGGCCATCCAAGACCTGCTGTGATCAATGAGCAATGAAGGAGACTAGAAGACTAATGAAGATATACCCAACCCAGTAGCTATTATAAGCAAGGGCAATTTTTGTTGAATTTCATAGAAGTTCTCCGATAGAAGTTATAATGAAAGTTATGGCTGCTAATCATGTTTCTAGGCCCCACTTGAACTTAACCCAGTATGTGTAAATGAAATTTAGAGATGTATTTTTACACAGTACACACGTTACATTATGTGGTACTAAATTGTGGAGTTAGGCCATTTAACTGTGTTTTATCATTGTTTGGTGGAATTATGGCGGCTTGATTATGCACTGGAGCCATACTTAGCATAGCCCCTTCCTTAACGCTATAACGTTATAAACACTAGACTGAATTAGCATCAGCCATTCTCCCACTCAATTACAAGTTAGCCCCTGTACTACAGCCTACAGTTTGCTTGCTGTGCCCCCGTCCCGTAAATGTATCTTCCCCGGAAGCCAGAATTTTCAGAACAGCTCCTCTGCCATAGTGTTCGGGCTTGCTTCACTACTTTCAGCTAAGCCCTGACACTATCTGCTATTCGAGCCCCTTCATGCTGCACTCGAGCTAGGTCAGTGCCCAGCAGCTAAGTTTCACTTGGAAGAACCTTCGGCACAGGTTTGCTGCTACACCACAAGCCCCAGTTCCCGTCACGGCTCAACAGCCCTTCTCTACAGGTCTAGCTTTGATAACGCAGCTAAGCTAACTCACTGTCTGATGTGGTGTCTCACTAGGAAACAGAGGACCTTCTGCAAAGTTTTGCCCCTACACTGCCCCTACCCCTTTTGGTGACACACAGGTTGAGTCTAGAAATGTGGAGAAGACTGCCGATTTAGACTGGGCAAATGGAAAAGCTTGTCACACTCAACATGGAGTCCGTTTATGGAAAAGTTCCACCCTTCAAGATGAAAAGCCATGGATTGCCAGTAAACTTTTGAAGCAGGATAAGACTTCCCTTGTTGTGGACACGTGTTCGAGTCTAAGTCTCAGGTTCTCGGTTGAGTCTTTCTCAACCTGTGGGCTTCAGACTGTGGGCTTGGCGCATGAAGCACCCTAGGGTGGTCCATGGTCCTGTATTCAGGTGGAGACAGTAATTTTTAGTGGGTTGGAAATGTCATATATATCCATATTAGTGTTGTGTTGAGTATACTAATATGAATACATATGCATATCACAAATTAAAATTTGTACAAATTAAAGTGTCACAGTAGCAAGCTAATTAAATATCTCCAGTTTGAGACAACATAGCTGCTGGCTAGCTCACTGATAGAGAGGTTTCTTGGGGCACTTGCTCCCTTGTTTGAATTTGGACAGATCATCCCATGCAGCTTGAATATTCTCACACAGTTCCTGCAGTTTTGCAGTAGTGAAGGAGGTGGAGTGACCATTCATTTTGGCATTCATCAAACCATTCATCTTGGCGCTGACCACGGTGCCTCCACACACAGATTTGTTGGTCGGCTCCACCAAGACAAAAGCGGAACTCGTCACTGAAGATGACCCGCTGCCATTCTGAGTCACTCCATGGCAGTCTGGCACGACACCACTGCAGTGACGTTGACGTGGTGTTAAGGGCAGTCATCGTAACGGTCTGCGTGCGTCCTTGCTCATGTCACATGCACGACCAAGAGTGAAGCTTGAATCATTTGCATGTCTCACAATGTCAAACATGCCTACCAAGTTTCATTCCTGTCGGTTGATTCCTTCTGGGTGCAGCTATTTGTGCAACTATTTTCTTTGATGATGAGTGTATTTTAAAATAACATTTTCCTCTAAAAGTTGAAAGCAATTTCCTGTTTTCCAGCATTCCATTTCCATCCGTTCTCTGAAAAATATTTTTATACTTAATTTTTTTTTGTAATCTCTGAAATTTGCTAACGTGGGTCCAAGAGACCTCTCAGAGACCAGGAATCAGTTCCAGGAAGCTACTGGACCGGCACAAAAGCCAATTTCAGAGACCACGGTTAAGGCAGAAGACCCAGCCATAAAGGGTATAGGCTTAGCTTCAGCTTCAGAATGGCTCCAATTTAGTGTCATTATTACTGTCATGGGTAAACTGAGCCTTCGGCAGCACCGCTGCACCGAGGAGAGCGGAGCAGGGGGGCCCTCATAAATGAATGAATAAATGAATATCTAAATAAGAAGCACCTCACACAAGGAAGCACAGGCAAATGTGATTAAGCTCAGAATGTTCCCATGCGATTCAGAGGGGAAAGTATTTGTTCACCTTTACAGCTGAAAAATGCAAAACCGATCTTCTGGGTCCCGAGTGTTTGCGCTGAAAGCCTTTCCTACCGGGGTTTTCGGCCAATGACTCAGCTTCGTGTTCATCTGCAGCGAGAGACGATGGTGCCACTTATCAATAAGTGCAGGCAGTTTTCTTTGTGAGATTAGGGCAGGAGCGTAGGGATTAGGCTGGCACCTGGGAGGGGAAAGCATTTAACGGTAAATAATGGCAAGGAGAAAGAAAAGGTGCTTTCATTCATTTTTGTAATTTCCGTCGCCAGGCACACAGGTGATGGTATCAGCTAGTGGGGCTGGATTATGGATTCTGTTCAATATGGCACCAATCCAAGAGTCCTGGAGGATGCTGGGTAAACAGTGAGTCAGACAAGGTGAGACTGTGGCAAAGACTTTTAGACCAAAAAAACGAATGAGATGAAGTGCACGTATGCCATTACAGTTATTAAAGGTGACTCAACGTACAGCCTTCACTTTAGGCCAGGGGTCACACATCCAGGCGTGGTCCAGAGGGCCAGAAGTTTGAGACCCCTGCTGTAGACAGATCAGCTCAAGCACATTCTCCATATAGGAGGAAGATGTTTAATATCAGGCACCACAGGTTTGGGCAATGGCCAGATTTGGTGGATATATGGACAAGTTTCTGGATGTAGGCCACATCAATGTTCAGACACTCTTGCATCAAAGAATTGCGCAGTTGGGCCAGATTTGGTGGATGTCTTCCCGGGCACTCTGAGAAGAGTTTCCTGTAGACTGGGATTTTAGCCCCTGCTGGTAGACCCGTATGACCATATGCTTCCATACACCTGCAGATTCAGCTACTTCCTTCACACTATGGTCTTTGGCACGCCCAAATGCAGTCACTCCTTTTAGCCAATCATTAACATCTGCTTTGGAGCCATTTTCCACACATGGAACGAGACATTCACTGCACTGTACCACCTCTTCTCAATCTGTGAATCCCATCACTCACACTCCGCAGGAAATTATAGCCCCATGATCCTTGTGCAGCTCCGTCTACAGGAGCCTGGAGTTACTACCACCTTAAAGACACAAGATGACTAATTTTTTGTTCGGTAAGCTTACTTACTTAGCTCTTACAGTGATGCCACATTTGTCTCAGTACAATTGTTCTGATGGCAGATATGTGAGGGCTCAGTGTTCTTCCCTGCTAGCTGGCTAATGCAGAAAGCGGCCAGATAGCTAATGCTATGCTAGCAGTCGAGACAAAATTCCAATGTGAATATATGTCTACTCTGCCTGGCTATGTCAAAACGTCAGCGATACATCAAACTGATAAAATTATATCAAGTGCCTTCAGTCTTCCGGCATCAAGCTGGTGCAGTAACCCCACTGAACAGTCAGAGGTTCCTACTCTGACATTTGTTTTAATCATACTGAGTCTCCAGGGAAGCAAATTACCAGTGAAATACATTACCTTTGATATAATCATAATTGTATTTGAAATATTACAAAACCTGCAAGTAGTATTCTAGCTTGCATTAGCACTGGCTCTGATAAATGAGCTAGATACATTAGCCTGGTCTTCAAGCCTGAGGTCCAACCAGTTGTAAGCAACTGTTGAAAGTCCCTAAAGGCCCCACTACAACCTGTTCTTTATATAATGTAATGCTTTTGCCTCTCACAGATATGTAACATTGGATCATTTTCCATAATAAACAAATGACTATGTCTCATTTGTCTCATGTGTTTAATTTGGTTCTCCTTATATACTTTTAGGAAAGTTTTGGGTCAAATTTATGCAGAAATATAGAACATTTTAAAGACTTCACAAACTTTCAAGCACAACTGTAGGCTACAGGAGGGTATGGTTTGTTTATAGAATTATTGCTTATATTGATACTGCAAAGTTGAGCGCTCAGACCTCGCTGCCACTATCCTGCCTTTATAATATGTCCTGTGACTGACACACATCTCTGCTCCTGTCATTAGGCTACAGCTAGCTCTACGTAATTCTATGTGTGATTAATTTATACTGAAAACACTTTTCTCCTTTCTCTGTTTTGCTGTTGTATTCACGGGATGTGGGATTGTTTGTCCCCAAAAAGGGGCGTAGTGTCGAGTGCCTACCTAAAGCCACTGCCAGTCTAATGTACTGATTGCTGTTTTTGCCCAAGTACATGCTTGTAGACAGGCTCATCTGCCTCTGCATAACACTATGTAACAAGATTTAGCTTCCCGCTTTCTATGTGTTATATTCCAAGCGCTTATGTGTAAAGTGTGAACATAAACAGCTCTATTCATCACACACTTAGTTTCTGTGACCAACACAATAAACACGTTACTTAGTAATGTGTAAGATATTAACACAGTGCATGTAATATACTGTATATTGAAATGTATCAACTAATTTCTTAATAGCAGCTTTTAAATTTCAATAAACCTTCAAATCTCTAATAATAAAATGCCATCTAAACGAGCAGCAATCGTCCACCTCACCTTCAAGAGTTCTCCTGCAGTGCTCGCACGTGAAATGAGGAGCCCACAGTTTGTCTTGGTCCCCGACGGTCATGGTGAAGCCTGCTTTTTAGGCCTTGCACATCTTAGCTGATGCTTTAACTGAGTACCTTTACACTCTGGTCTTCATAAATTGGTCCACAGATGTTGCAGAATGCATCTGTCGGCTGCTGCAGCCTTTTGATGCCTCTAAATTACCTGTAGCTCTGTATTCACTGTCCACTCACTCAGCTGGAACATCAACTGAAATGGCTGTTTTAACACACCTGTATTTATACTGCTATGCAGACTACTGGACAGTCCCAGACAGTTCTAGAAAGTTCTAAAGAATTCTCCAAAGTTCTAGAAAATTCTGGGGAGTTCTATAACCTTCTGGAGAGTTCTCACAGTTCCAGAAGCTACTAGAAGTCAACTCAGCACTGAATGCATCACAGATGTTCTGAACAACTGAGAACTTTCCAAAACATCATTGTCCTGAACACACAAGCAAAGTTTATGAGGACCAGTTGCCATTTTCCATACATTTAGGCCTAAGGAATTAGGGAATACACTCAGTACCCGGGAATAAGGGAAAAATAAACATTTATAATGTAGTGTAACCAGAGCGATGCAGAATCAAGACATCTTAGCAATGTTGAAAATCACCTTGAATCCCCCAGAAACACAAACAACACACTGAAGCTGAAGGAATGTGTCATTACACCTCTACTGATAAACACTACACAGATACACAGTGCTCAGTATGTGCCAACCTCCTCTGAAAGGTCTCTCACCTCTGTGCTAACACAAATGAGAGTGGATGTAGCTTTCATGGCATTGCTGTGACTCTCTCTCTTCCTCTCTCTCTCTCTCTCTCTCTCTCTCTCTCTCATCATTGTCACTCAGATGGATCGATAGACTGCGGCCGGCCGTGTGGTCACTGTGACGTCTTTGACATTCCAGCCACGTCAGTCCTGTGAGTGCTCCTTTTAAGAGCAACTGAGTGAGATGGAGCTGTGGACTCACGGCCATCGCAGTGGATTAATTCCAACCCCGCACACAGAGAAAGACAGAAAGAGAGAAAAACAAAGGCAGATAGAGGGAAAAGAGATGAAGAGAAAAGAGGGAAGAGTTGGAAGGAGAGTGGGAAAGAGAGAAAGATGAAAGAAAGGAGATCGAGAGGATAGGAGAGGAAGGATGGGAGAGGGAAAGAAAGAGCGAAAAAAGGAGTAAGAGAAAGAGGGAAAAAGAAAAACAGAACAAGAGAGGGGGAGATAGAGAGGGAAAGCAAGGAGGAGATGAATAGAGAGGGAGGAAGAAAGAAAAAAGGAACAACAGAGGCAAAGAAAGTGACAGACAGAAAGAAACAGGGCAGAAGGTGAAGAAAATTAAATGGGCAGAGTAATAGAGAGAGGGGAAGAGAGAGGAAGGGAAGAAAACGAAAGAGGGAGAAGGAGAGAAAGAGGGTAAGAGAGAAAGAGGAAGGAAGGGAAAGAAGGAAATGAGAGAGACAAAGAGAAAGACAGAGGGACAAAGGGAGAGAGGGCAAGGAAGAAAGACGAAAAAGATAAAGGGTTAGGCTTAGGAAGAGAAGACGCAACAGAGAAGAGAGTGATAGACAGAATAAGAATAAGGGAATGAGAGAGGGAAAAAAGAAAAAGAACAGAGTGGAAGAGAACTAAGAGGCAAGGTGAGAAAGAGGAAAAGAATGTGAGAAAGTGAGACAAAGGGAGAGAGACAGAAAGACAGAGCTGAAGAATTGGTGAAAAGAGGAAAGAAGGAAAGAAGGAGAAAAGAGAGACAAAAGAGAGTGGAACAAAGGAAGAGGAAGCAAGGAAGAAAGATGGAAAGAGATGAAGAAAAGGAGAGAAAGATAGTGAGGAAAGGACAGAGGAGTAAGGAAGAGAGAGAGAAAGGAGGAGAGAGAGAGCTAAAGAATGGATGAAAAGAGGAAGGAAGAGAGAAAGAGACAGTGAGAGAAAGGAGGAGAGGGAGAGAGAGAAAGAGAAAGAAGAGGGAGTGATAGAAAGAAAGAGAAAGAGAGAGAGGGAGAGAGAGAGAAAGGAGGACAGAGAGAGAGAGGTGTGAAATACTGAAATGAAGGGAGAATGATCTTTTGTGACGGAGGGAGAACGCTGCGCTCTCAGTGTAAGTAATTGAAAAATGGAAGTCAAGATGACTCAATCCAGAGAGTGTTATGCACCTTGATCGAAAGAATGACCTCCTACTAGCTCCGAGGAGATATGAAGGACTCGGGTATACTGAGTCACTGCTGACGCTCAGATCTGAACTAAAGCAGGAAACGAGTGCACTGTTACACATTCTGGGACTCAGCGGTTCTAAGTTCTGGTTGGGGACATTTAGAGGGCAGCAGTGAGCACTGTTTGTTTACTTAAGCTCCAGCTGTGAATCAACAAGCAGGAAGCAAGATTATTTACACTCAGCATCATAATTGAACAGCTGCCCCAGAAGGAGGTGTGGGACTGCAGTGCTATTGGGAAGGAAGATAAAGGTTACCAGGAACAATAAATAATGATAAATTTAGACTGATATGATCAATATTTATTGAGCTACACAGAAGTAGTGTCTCTCAGTATGCCGTCGGGCCCCCATGTTTGCTATCCCAACATACATACATCCCAGCATGGAGTTGTAGAGGTTCCTAATGGTGTCCTGCGATAATCCATCCCATGCAGCTTAAATATTCTCACACAGTTGCTGCAGAGTGTGCGGTAGGGGTGGAGGTGGAGTGACACCAGGCCTTCTGGACGTGTGACGCGTGAGAACAAGTCACAGTGCCTCTACACACGGATTCATTGGTCGTCTCCACCATGACTAAAGCGGGACTCCCCACTGAAGATGACCTGCTGCCACTCTGAGTCACTCCATGACAGTCTGGCACGACACCATTGCAGTTTTTGGCAACGTTGGCGTGGTGTTGAGGGCAGTCATCGTAACGGTCTGTGTTCATGTAGTCCTTCGTGGTGCAGCCGCCTGCCAATGGTGCTGGCACTAACAGGATGACTCATGGAGGGCATCACTGCTCCCTGAATGTCTGCACTCTTGGCTGTTGGTTCAGTCAGGTCCAGCGAAAAGGCCCGTCTCTGCTAACGTTACATGCGTGGCCGAGTGTGAAACTTGAATCATTTGCATGTCTCATGATGTCAAACCTACCCACCAAGTTTCATTCCTGTTGGTTGGTAACTATTCTTTTTGATGATGATATATATATATATATATATATATATATATATATGATAATTAAGCCTCAGCCAAAATCTACAGAAACTCCCACAGTGTCCAGCACTGTGGCAACAGCTCAATTTAAAGTCTACCTGCTTCTCAATCATGGCATATACGTCCATATGCATACACCATGTGTTTAGTCATTATTGTATAATTCTTATCTGTAACAGCAGGCAGTTTGCTCTGAGTGAGCGCAATTATGTCCTCCATGTCCTGATGTGCCGAATGCTGTAAGCCTAACTTTCCGCTGCGATTCTGTCTCTGATGAGGACCTGTGATAACTGAGGTCGACTTCAATAAAGCAGAGGACACATACCCCATATAAATAGAAACGCTGCTTTGTTCTTATAACAGGGCTGAATAAATTATGTACCGTGTCACTGAGATCAGAGAAAATGAATGTGTAATGAATGGTCATCCATCAACAGTGCTGCTGCTGCTGAAGCGCTCAATGCAAAAGCGGAAATTGCACAATGGCTTAAATGTAAAAGAAACAAGAGCTTGCACTCTTCTCTTAATGTACACACGGTCACTCTCTGGAGGCAGCGAGCTGGACAGGGAGAGTGCTGCTAACCTTTCCAACAATGGTCACTCACTTTGAAGGGAGAGAGGAAGCATGTTGCGAGCATGGCTGCCTGATCTATTAGGATGGGGTCAGGATGGGTTCTCACCTGTTTTAAAGAATTGAGTTCTTATGTCTATGCAATTATTCTAACAATAGAATATGATAAGAAAATTTGCAGAGTTACAGCTAAATAATACTAATACTACTACTACTACTACTAATAATAATAATAGCTGCACCCAGAAAAATCAGCAAACAGGAATGAGTATGATGTAAGCAAGGACGGGCCTTATCGCTGTACCTGACTGACCCAACAGCCACGATTGTAGACATTCAGCGAGCAGTGATGCCCTCCATGAGTCATCCTGTTAGTGCCAGCACCACTGGCAGACAGCTGCACAATACAGGACTACATGCACAGAGACCGTTACGGCTACTGCCCATAACATCACGCCAACGTCGCCAAAGACTGCAGTGGTGTCATGCCAGACCGTCATGGAGTGACTCAGAATGGCAGCGGGTCATCTTCAGAGACGAGTCCCGCTTTTGTCTTGTTGGAGACGACCAACAAATCTATATGTGGAGGCACCGTGGTCAGCGCCAAGATGAACGGTTTGTTGTCATGCGTCACACGTCCAGAAGGCCTGGTGTCACTCCACCTCCACCCCAGCACACCATCTGCAGGAACTGTGTGAGAATATTCAAGCTGCATGGGATGGATTAGGAACCTCTACAACTCCATCCCAAGACGTCTGGCATGTTGCGTTAGGAAACATGGCAGCCCAACACCATACTGAGAGACATACTTTTATACGTGTAGCTCTATAAATATTGCCCATATCAGTCTAAATGTATCATCGTTTATTGTTCCTGGTAACCTTTATCCTCCTTCACAATAGCACTGCAATCCCACACTTCCTTCTGGGTGCAGCTATTCTTTTGAAAAGGGTATATATCACGGAAAACAGTGACTACAAACTTATGAATTCTAGCGTATATTATACACTATAGTTGTTGCACACACTTGGTGTCTGAGCTCCCACAGTGCAATTACACGATCCTTTAAAGTGCCCTCTCTTTTGATGACCAGGGGTCTACTTTTCTGCCAGACCATTAGGTCAGTGTTTAAACTGTATGATCTATCATTATTTAGAAAAAGGGGCTTAAATAAAAACAGTGACAAACAATAACTGCATCATATACAGCTGGCCTGCAGTATATGTAGTGGTGCACTAATGAAGTTCTCCAGGTGAAAGTTGGTATGGAACTTTCTCTTGAATGCAGCTCAATTACAGGTGAGTCATAAAATTCTCCGCTGGCTCATGTGGCATAACAACCAATAGTGGGCATAAATAATGCAGCTGTTTGGAGATATGAGAGCTAAAGGTCAACCATGCTTATCTAGAGGCATAGGGGCAGATCCAAGACTGTCAGACATCATCATCATCCACTGGAAGAGCTTTTGTGAGCGGAGGGAGTGGGTGGGGGGCAGACAGAGAGGATACAAAAAAGCCGTTCTAAATAATTCATAAAAGGATCTGGTAAAAGAATGAACTTTTAGATCTATTATGTCAATAAAGCCTCTTCCTTTTTTGCAAACCGTCTGTAGCCACTAGGTCTGCATGTACTCTTTTATTCCCTACACACACACAAACACACAAACACACACACACACACGTATGCACAGATGTTATTGAAACAGATGGCTAAGAGGCAAAAGGTAGGTTAGCAGTGGGAAGGTTGCCGCTTCAGGTGTGAGCCAGTAACAAACAAATTACTTCACTGCTGTGCCCTTGAGTTAGGCTCTTAACCTGAGATCCTCCAGGACTAGGTCCAGCATAATAACTCATAGGCATGTACGTCTCAAAGGTGAGAAACGATGGCTCGTGTGAATACACAACATCCACACACAAACCCCGACTCAGCCACGTTGGCTCTTCTGAGGTCCCTTCGGATCGTTTTAAATTAGAATCTCTGAAGTGAAACAGGTGCAGTTCCTATAGCGATATTCCTCTCCTCAGGCAGCGCAAAGAAAACTCCTCTCTGAGGACGACAAGGCCGCAGCACAGGTCACTGTGTGTGCACCGTGCATCTCTATAGTCCCCGAGTGCTAAATGCTGTTTCATCTGCATGTGGTAATGCAGTGTTCTAGCTTCTGTGACAGTCAGAAGATTCAGGAGAACTTTAGGTTCCTTGTCCTGTGTTTTACGTCAGCATATCAGAGGTACAGGAAAAGCAATGCTACACCTGCGGATCTAATATCATTTTATCAAGCTAACCCATTCGTTCACATTTCCCCATGGAACAACTAGGAGCAATGCCGCCATAGCCATCAGCTGAGGCTGACTGAGACTAAGACTGACTTTAAGCAACTTATGTCTGCATAAGACAATTGCTGGTGGATACATATAGCTGATTATTTAGCAAGAACATCAGTCAATAATATGGATTCCAACCCAGCCCAAATTCCAACACAGCACCAAATAATAATAACAATAATAATAATAGTAATAATAATAATAATAATAATAATAATAATAATAAATGTGGAAATATACATCATCTCAGCTCAGGCACCTGGTGTCCCGCTAATTCCCTGCATGAAACATCATGCTAATGCAGCATTTACTCCCAGGACAGCTGCAGAAAGTCCCCCACCATACCGCACCCTCACCAATATGCCCTTCGTACCTTCTGTTAGACCACCTCCGTGAAGCGCTGGTTAGCCCATGCATGCACCATGCTATTATCTCCTTAGCTCACCATTAAGAGAAGCTAATAGGCTAGTAGGTGAGGGGGGTGAGTGATGGGATTCATAGATTGAGAAGAGGTGGTACAGTACAGTGAATGTCTCATTCCATGTGTGGAAAATGGCTCCAAAGCAGATGTTAATGATTGGCTAAAAGGAGCGATTGTATGTGGGCGTGCCAAAGACCATAGTGTGAAGGAAGTAGCTGAATCTGCAGGTGTATGGAAGCGTATGGTCATACGGGTCTACCAGCAGTGGCTAAAAGCCCAGTCAAATTCTCTGCCGAATTGTGCCAGGGAAGGCATCCACCAAATTTGGCCCAACTGTGCAATTATTTGATGCAAGAGTGGCTGAACGCTGATGTGGCCTACATCCAGATACTTGTCTGCAAAACTTAAAATGCAAAAACAGGAATGCATCTAGATTAGCTTTTGTAAAGGGCTATACATGCAGGCATTTCAGACACCAGCTATTTAGACACCAGCAGACACCTGTTCTGTTCTTTGGTAGTACAACAAACATCGGTTTGAAATATCTGTAAACTCTAAACACCTGTCCAATGTCGATATATAAATAACTATCAATACCAATATCATTCCAATATTAACATGCTAGTCAATAACATTAAGCCCAATGTTGCTTTCACAGGCTGACCAATGTTCTTTTTTCCAAACACAAAACTAAAGAGCTGGCTTTTCTTCTCAGCATCTCACAGCTACAAGACAAAAACAACAATGCCTGCACCACCTGCTCATGAGGATATCCTGATAAAAATAAATATAGGGTAGGAAACCTTGCCTCATAACAGCTTCGTCCCCATGGGTGACAACTGGCATGGATGCATCTACATGTGCCTTCGTCACTGGGAGTAATGAGAGAAGCTGGAATTGGTTCTATACAGACAATGCATATGGTAGACGGTGGAACAATGAAAGCATCGTATAAGAGATAAGATGTCTTAATGCAACCAGCTAAACAGCAAGGGCTAGATACACTCAAGAGCCTTCTGCAAAACATACAGGTCAACATAGGTTAGCACATCCGTGATTTCATCATGGCCCAGTCAACAGATGCACTGCACCTGATGCCTAAAGAGAGTTCAGGTAGGCACTTCAGTCTGTAATATGGATTGAGTCAACATCTAATATTTGAAGCAGAATATCTCATTAACATTGTACTGCAATGACCTGAGCAGTGGCTAACAGCCTCTACAGCTGCTCTAGAGTTTGTCTCTATATTACTGTTCAAAAATGTTTTTTAAATAGCACCAAGAAAACATATCAAAAGTGAGAAATTTTGAAATGTAAAAGTTTAGGTTTCATACCAGCAAATTATTGGGATAGAAGCAACAAAATAATGGTGTAAGGTAAAACAGCAAGGAGTTTGGAGATTTCATCATCTACAGTACATTAAATCATAACAAGACATAGAGAATCCAGAAAATCTCTGTATGCAAGGTAGGGCTGTACCCGACTCAGAATTTTGTCAGTCGAATCGGATTCGCCCATCCTGGCCGACGATTCGACTATTTGTTCATGTTTTTTCTCCATATACATTATCTAGTAATCAGTAAATCAATTTGCATACGGTTCAGATCTGATGTCCTCATTTAGAAAGTCAGCAGAGTCACAGGAACATATTTTTGAACTAAAAGAGACGTGGCATATGATGAACGATCTGGAGCCTGATTTAATTACAGAATATAGCGTCGGGCAAGCAAGCAACGTATTTATGCTAAAAAGTAGCGCTTCTAGCCTGTCTTTATAAATACACTTTTAACATCTTCAGTAGGATGACCCTTCGTCTTTCATCTCTCATAAATAATGAACTCCTAAATAAAACCAAATTAGTCAATATTTAAATTATTTCTAGATGAAAAGAAGAACGGTAGACCTGAACCGTTTAATTATTATATTACCCGCGCTGAAATAATTATTCCTCGTTTATAGGCAGGCATATTAAGTGACTGTACTTATCTCTAAATAAAAATAATCTTAGCTGTAAACGAATAAATAAAAATATCTGTAATTTAGGTTCTAAAATAATGGAATTATAATAAAACAAACGTCTTCGGTCCGTTTTTCCTTCACCGCAAACAGCCATTATGTCTAAAACGAAAGTCAACTCACTAATTTTTAGCAAGCATGCATCATAGCCCAGTTAGAACTTAAATATATATTTATTATTCCCCTTTTAATAATTATTAAAATGTATTTTTACATTCTTAAAGTTCTTGTGCATTTTGTAAGCTTTTGTCTGTTTTACAAAAAAAAAAACCAACTCGTCACTGTTGTCAGTCGACTTGAAGGTTATCAGTTGACTTAAAGGGTCTCTGACTGACGATTCGACTCGTCGACTTCTAGAGGGCAGCCCTAATGCAAGGCATAAGAACCAAAGCCTGTATTGGATGTGCATGATCTTCAGGCCCTCAGGTGGCACTGCATTACAATCAGACATGATTCTATAGTGGAGATTGCATATATGCACATATATTACAAAAACAATAATAGTTTTCAGCTTCAGCATTTGAAATATTGCCTTTATACTATTTTTAGTGAAATACAGGGTTTAAATATTTGCAGATTTGAATTTCTCATATACATTCATCATAAAAGAATAGTTGCACCTTGAAGGAATCAACCGACAGGAACGAAACTTGGTGTGTAGGTTTGACATCATGAGAAATGCGAATGATTCAAGTTTCATGCTCAGCTGCACATGTGATATAAGCAAGGACGGGCCTTATCGCTGTACCTGACTAATGCAACAGCCACGATTGATGCCCTCCATGAGTCATCCTGTTAGTCCCAGCACCATTGGCAGACGGCTGCACCACGCAGGACGACATGCATGCAGACCGTTACAACGACTGCCCTTAACACAACGTCAACATCACCAAATGGTATCGTGNTGTTAGTGCAGACGACTGCACGACGCAGGACTACATGGGCACAGACCGTTACGACGATTGCCCTTAACACCACGTCAACGTCACCAAAGACTGCAATGGAGTCGTGACTCACAATGGCAGCGGATCACTGAGTCCCGCTTTTGTCTTGTTGGAGACGACCAACGAATCTGTGTGTGAAGGTACCGTGGTCAGCACCAAGATGAATGGTTTGTTGTCATGCAAAACACTTCCGGAAGGTCTGGTGTCACTCCACCTCCACCCCTACTGCACCATCTGCAGGAACTGTGTGAGAATTTTCAAGCTGCATGGGATGGATTATCACAGGACACCATTAGGAACCTCTACAACTCCATCCCGAGACGTCTGGCATGTTGCATTAGCAAACATGGCGGCCTGACGCCATACTGAGAGACACTACTGACACTTCTGTATGTGTAGCTCTGTAAATATTGCCCATATCAGTCTAAATTTATCATCATTTATTGTTCCTGGTAACCTTTATCTTCCTTCCCAATAGCATCTATTCAGTTATATAACTCTCTACACCTCTTATAACACCACAACAGATTCTGTTAAGATCAACAGATATAATAGAAGGGGAGTCAAAAGCCACCCACCGCCTCGGTGGAAATACCACCTGGTTGGAAGAGTCATCCCAACAGTCTGGAATGGCGCACACATCCCCTTTTCTCAGCATTGGTTGTGTCATCATTTGTTTTCCAGACTCTTGTCAGATCCATGTACTGTAAGATGTTAGGCAAGCACATGGGCAATTTACTTCTGATGTCCAAACACAGCCTGGGGCACCTTGCGATGACTCCAGCTGCTAAACGTATCTGACAGCATCTTGCCCATTGTGACAGTACGCTCGTCTCTCATTTACATTCAAAAGAGGCAGCAGAGCAAAGCGAGGGGAAAATAGCCTGTGGTTTCTATTAGACCAGAAGAGAATAATATCAACAGGCTGCTATCAGAGTGCGGGGGGGAAAGACCCTCATTTGCTCCTCTATTCACACATGCCTTTGTTTTTCTCTTCATGTGTTACATTCCCCTGAGGCTGTTTGATTAGTGCTGCTGAAGAGCCGCTGACTGTCTGCAGCTTTTTGAGTGCAGCCATGTTGAATCTGCCATCCATCTCCATGAGAAACGGAGCATGTGGGTAATCCATCAGCTGGCTCCGCACGAGAGGGCTACAACACCTGGCACTGCCTGGGTGCTTTTGTCTGGGACAAAATGGAGGATTGACAGTGCCCATGTGCTGTAAGAATGGGAAGCTTCTGCTTATCGCCCATCACCTGTGTTCAATCATCGGGACGTTCATACTTCGTGAGCAATGATGCTTCCACTGGGCACACACTATGGCACATTCCAGCAGGATAGGACTGGTCAGTCTGACAAGGATGTTCCTGTGTGACCTGGTGATCTGGAAGGAGCTGAGATGTGACCTATTTTGCACCCAAAGAGACAGACAGTGCAATAAAGTGGAACGCCACTTGAGGAAAAAGTGAGGGTGATTATTAGAATGAAGGGAATTGAATGGATTGGAAATGGATTGGCAAAAGTACAAACTGAAATACCAAAAAGTCATGGGGTAGCAGTATATAAATTGATTACGAGGTGGGACGACTTAGGGGGTGGCTTAGGGGACGACTTGGGAACGCCCACTCCTGTATAAGTTGTGAGGTGTTACCTTGTGAGTGAGGTTGAACACTGGCCAATGTGCTCACGGCAAGGCAACGTGAATTACCAGAGTTTGAATGAGGCATGATAGTGTAATGTCTCGACTGGGCGAGCGTGCAGGCCACATTGTTCATCAGAACTCTCCAGAATGCTCCTGGAACCAGTTCTGTGGGGGTACGTGAAGTCCATGGAGGGTTGCAAATGGTCAACAAGCAGTTATGCACCAGAAGACCAGTAGACCCTACCCTTTCTTGTAATAACAAGATACTTTCTCATAATTATGAGATTATTTTTTTCATAATTACATTATGACATCTCCTTATGTTACACAACAATAACAAAATGCTGAAAGATTTCATTTTGAACCTGCTTGGCAGCAATGCACCACCATAACTCCCAGTCTGCTTAAAGAGCTCTGAAACAACTGGATGCATGTTTTCAGGCACAGTCAAAAGTGTGTTACCACAAGGTGATACACAGATTTCAGATATCTGTATATAGATATGTTAACATCTGTATCTCAAAACGATCAGAGCCAACCATGTTCTTAGCTTTTGTTTCATGTTTTCATGTCAAACGATTATGAGTTTGATTTAAAACATAAATCATAAGCAGAGACTTACATTATTTGTTCATCTATGTTTGATAATGTCCACTATCTAATTGGTATTTGTCTCGCTAATATTGTGACAGCTATTTAAACTGAGATTTTTGTCTATATTTAGGCTTTTTTAGCCAAGAAGATCAGAACATCCACTTTTTCTGGCTTGAGGCTCAACCCCCGAATGTAACATGCCAGACTGCCAGTTAGTTGCAGCTGTGATGTCATAACACATTTGGTTGACTATATTTTAAAACACCGAATCTTTTGCAGTTTTAAAATTGCACTTTTCTTTAACTGTGATTTTGATTTAAAACAGTTCATCTTCCAGTTCTAATGTCCACCACTTTGCATCACTTCAACACCAGCATCCAGAATTACCACCTCCACACACTGAGAAATGTGTTCTTCGTGGGTTCATTGCTGAAAGCAATGAAAGGTGTGTATGAAAGGTTTTTCCCAAAACACATGAAAGAGGGTTTTACATATACAAGGAATGTCTCTACTATATTATTATGACTAATACCAACTTATAAAAATATATCTACACTTATAAAATATAAAAACGTGCTTTTGACAAAGTGCATTACTTGTTAGCTGTTATTCTGTCATGCATATCATCGCTGTCCAAAGAAAAATATGTAACTCCATTTTTGTAGATTTTTACTTTTATGCATCATTTGAACACAGCAGCTGCCGTTTACACTGTGTGTAAATTTCATGATGAATGGACCAACAGAAATGGCCAAAAACTGCTTGGAAAACAGTCTGGTTCCATTGACTTACATTAAAATGAAATTGGGTTTTTGCCTTCTCCTGTAAAGTTACCATTTTGAAGATACTTGTTTTACTTTGGACTGCGATGATATACAGCATTTTTGGAGCTCTATGAATTTCTTCATACTAAATATAGAACTGTGAACACTTAAAGAACCATAGAATGGACAGACTCATACAGAAATCTGATATATGGTCATATATGCAGCCTAAAGAATCATAAAATCCAAAATATCTGTACATATAGGTTTGGTAATATTTGTTTAATATATATGGCATATATGCATAATATATGGACCACACATATATTATTACGTGGGTGAACACTTATATGCATAATATATGGATCACATCTATATACTGTCTATGTCTGATGTGTATGTCTTACATGTATCATACATATGTGTCGACTATCCTGTGGTCGACTAAACTGCTGTGTGGCCATAAGAAAATCACTTTGTTAATGAAGCTTATCTAAGAGGAATAAGAGGCTTCAGATTGCTAGGGAGCATAAAGACTAGACTCTGGAGTAATGGTCTAAGGTCATGTGGTTGTGATGAGTCCAGACTGACCATATTCCAGAGGGATGGGAGCATGAAAGGGAAGCACATGAAGCGATGTGCCCATCATGCATAGTGTCCACTGTACAGCCCTCTGAAGACAGTATTATGATCTGAGGCTGCTTCCGGTGCCGAGATCCAACTAGTGGTTCAGGGAGCTTGGGCAATCATCTTCTCACATGAACTGCCCACCCCAGAGTCCTGATCTTAACCCCAACGAAAGTCTTTGGGAGGTTCTGATGAAGACTTTACTGAGCGGTACAATTCACCTGCTGTCAATAGAAGATCACAGCCAAAAACGAATGCAACTCTGGATGTAAATAAGTTGTTGCGATGTTGCATAAAGCTGTTGAGACATTTTCATTGAGAATGTGTCCTGTAATCGAAGTTTAAGGCCGTTTAACGAAATATTAAAGTATGTAAATTTTTTTGGCATGTCATATAATTTGCGGTTGGTGTGGCGAAACGGATAACGGCATTACCGGCCAATAAGTTGTCGATTCCTGATCTCGATGACTATGCTGTGCTACGCTAATAAGTGTCCTTGGGCAAGACTCCTTGGCCTACCTGTGATATGATTAACCTTATAAGTCGCTCAGGACAAGAGCGTCAGCTAAATGCCATAACTGTAAATGAATTAATTTAATTGAATTCCATATATAACCATATATTAGATGTCCGAAAGGGAATGGTTCTCTTCATTGCTAAATGATTTTCCTCTATTAAAAAGTCCCCAATATAGCACCAAAAACCTTTTAATACCATAATAGAAGCTTTTTGGTATGAGTGCAATGCAGTGTTTTTATTCATTTTGGGAATTTTAAAGTGTGAAGAGTTGTGAATGTCTGAATATGAGTGACGTATCCTATTTATCCTCTTCTCCTTCACCCTCCACTACAGTAATCCACTCTCTATACTTGCCTCACCTCAACAAAACCTTTCCCACCAAACTGTGACTCTGACAAAGCCCCCTTAAAGGGGAAGTACACTACACTACATCATTAAACGGTTGAGATGTAAACAAAGTCGTTCAGAGTGCCTGATGTCTGACAGCTCGTTTTATTATGACTTTATGACAAAGTTTTGGCTTAAAAGAGGCGAAATAGTCCCCAAAGAAAACTTATTTATTTATTTCAGGTTTTCCACCATTTTAACATCATCACCATTACATATAACAGCTCGGAAGACGGTTTGATGACGGTTCACTGGGGGGTTTAGATGTGTGTTGTAGTGTTATAGACATGGTGACCCCCTGGTTCCCATTGTCACCTCTGTAAAGAAATAGTTTCTATACAAATGAACCATTTCATGCTAAACCACACTGAATGAATCTTGTTTACATTTCAAGGAGAAAATTATTCAGAAATTCCCCTTTAGGTTCAATATGAGAGGTGCTGAAAGCCTCTGTGATTTCACTCAGCTTTGGCTGTCTGGTCACTCTCAGGCTTGCTGAATGGCAGGTGCTTTCAGTCAGTCACTGCCATGCGCAAGCACATCTGTCAGAACAGCAGACTTTCTCGCTTTTATCGCCCACACAGGCTGGTCAGAAATAACACCTTCATGTATGAGGGAGTGCAAAAAAGTACACATGCGCGTGCGCACACACACACACACACACACACACACACACACACACACACACACACACACACACACAGTTTCTGTGAATTGTTGGGCCATTACATATCTATCTACCAAGACTTATACTCATTTTTTGGAGTCTTACCCAAACCTTAACCAGAACTACTACCTGCCTAAACTCTAACCTAACCTTTACACTCACTTAACCCTAACATTAACATGTAATGACTTGCATCATGGAGACTAGCTTTTGGTCCAAACAAGGATGAAAGGTCCACACAAGTATATGACCCAACAATGTGGACCCAACAATGTGGCATAAAGCTGGTACACACACATACACTCACACATGTTGTATGAATTGTTGGGACATTACATAGACCTCCATTCAGTTCCTGCAGACTTACCCAAACCTTAATCAGAACTGCTACTAGCGTAAACCCTAACCTTAACCCTAACCCTAATCTTAACCTGACCTTACAATGTATAGACTTGCATTATGGGGACTAGCTTGTGGTCCCCACAAGGATGAAAGGTCCCCACAACAAGTAGATGACAAGGTTTTGGACCCAACAATGTGCTATAAACCTGGTATGAACACGCGCACACACACACACACACACACACACACACACACACACACACACACACAGGTGTTCTATGAATTGTTGGGCCATTAAATAGGATTATTTTCTGGAGTCTTGCCAAACATTACCCAAAACTACTACTAGCCTAACCCTAACCTAGTCTTAACCCTTGCCTAACCATGACCTTAAAATTCAGTGACTTGCATCATGGAGACTAGCTTTTGGTCCAAACAAGGATGAAAGGTCCACACAAGTATATGACCCAACAATGTGGACCCAACAATGTGGCATAAAGCTGGTACACACACATACACACACACACACACACACACTCACACTCTGGTGATGAACATAAACAGAGCAGCACAGATACAACACTGACGCATACCCACTGCCTGCCAGCCTGCCAGCCAGCCAGCCAGCCAGGCAATACATGAGCATCACACCTGCACTTCACATCAACTTTATCCACACACAGCACAGATATAGGAAGACTTCCAGCGCACGCTGAGCTCTGCCTTGTTCTGCCACATACTATAGTTCTCCACTAAACACCTGCACAGCAATGCAAGCGCATCCATCCAACTACCTCCCAGGTCATACTGTCTATTATCTCATGCCACAGTCTGCAGACTCACACTTGCCTATAAATAACTGCACCATGTGGCAATAACAGAGGAAGTCACTGATCACAAACTGCAGGAAAACTATAAAACGGGCTGAAAACAAAACTACACAGCTTTGCTGTTCAGTACCAAGCATTGAACACAGCACACCATAAACACACACAAATCCAGAACAACAACTGCAAGTAGAAGCATGGATGACTCACCCAAGTGTTTCTGGTGAGGTAACCGCTCTTTTAGTGTTTGTGTGCCTGAGTGTGTGTGTGTTTCACACAAGTGTGTTATCCTCTGAGCGGGTGAAGAACAGCAGGCTGCTTCCCGGCAACTGAACTGCGGACCTGCTGCTGCTGCTGCTGCTGCTTCCTGCCTCTCACAGCGGTAATGAATGGAGCGTTTGCTTCTCTCTGTACCGTGTTGTCATTTTTTTCCCACCAGTTTTCAGAAAAGCCACGCCCCCTGCGCCGGGATTGGCTGGCAGTTCATTACTCACAGGCAATCCCCCAATAAGATGCATGGGTCGCGTGAGGGCGGGGCTTGTCGAAGACCGGTGGAAGAAAAAAACAGAACGATCAGGTTTATAAAAAGCAGGACAGACACAGTGAGTTAAACCATTCTGGAGGTGTAGGAAATTCAATATGTCAATATGTTGATGAACTGAATATATATATAAATCAATTTCCTACATCTTCATAATGTTTTAACTGATGAGGTGTATATATATATTTAGGTGAGGAGGTATATATCTGAGTAGAAAGTTTAGGGGAATTTTTTGCCAGTTGTGTTTGAATTTGTCTTCTGCATTAAACCTATCCGTGAAGTGAAACACCCACATACAGACACACTAAGGGGGCAGCGAGCACACTTGCTCGGAGCGGTGGGTAGCCCTATCCACGGTGCCAGGGGACCAGTTGGGGGTTAGGTGCCTTGCTAAAGGGCACTTCAGTTTTTACTGTCGGTTCAGGGAATCAAACCAATGACCCTCCGATTACAAGGCAGGTTCCCCAGGTCTGTATGTATGTATGTATGTATGTATAGAGAGAGAGAGAGAGAGAGAGAGAGAGATACTTACCATATAGGTGCACTTTGACCATATAGGTGCACTTTGTAGTTCTACAGTTACAGATTGTAGCTCTTAGATATATATAAACTTATATATATAAGTATAAATATTAAATATATATATATAGTCTTATATATAAACTACCTGTTTTCAAACTTTATATCCAAATATTCAATATTCAAAGTAAAAACCATTGGCACATGACTGACCTTCAATGTTGAAATTTGGTTGAAATAATGTCAGTTGATGCCTCAACAGTAAAACAACATTTAATGTTAAATAGCTCATAACATATAAGTCAATGTTGCAACTTTAACTTTGAAACCACATGAGATCTTGAGTATTACGACTTATACATATGATTACTGTTAATATTTTATTACCATATTATTATATTTTGACCATAAGACACTTCAAAAATAGAAAACTGTGTTAAAAATGGAAAACAACAGCAACAATTATAATAACCATGAAGTTGTGAACAAGCTTTGAGCTGGATTGCCAAAGCCCACTGTAACAGCATGAAAACTATATTATCTGTCAATCAAAATAGCTAACATAATGAAGGTCGGATATAGAATTAGCATATATATAAGTTTGGTAAATATACATAAAAAACCAAAAGAGTTGATAAATGATCTTCATTTAGAGGATGGAGGTGTGAAATAAAGGTAGAAGCAGTAGACAAATTAAGGGAACCAGTAAGTAAGGGTTCCTTGCATGGCTGATTGAGAACATGTTGTATAGGTTTCTCTATAGCACAGTGAAGGGTCCCTCTATTGTTACAAACCTGACATCATGCAAATAGTTCTTTAAGTGTTATATGGTTCTATATAAAACCAGGTTCTTCAGTAAAGACCCTTGAGGAACCGTCTTTTTAAGAGAATGGAAAAGGGAACGCAATCTATAGTTAATTCAGTGCTGAAACAATGTTGAAACGACATCACCATATGATTCATTTGTCAAAATCTAAACATAATTCAGCGGTGATTCAACCGTGAATAAACGTGGAAATGCCAGCTGGGTCACCGGGGTTAGAATCCATTAGTGGATTATAGTGCATTAGAGACTTAAAGGGCCCATATCCTGCATGTTCTTTGTGTTTGTCCTTGTTGAGGCTAACTTATAACTTTAGTTTGGATTTATGTGCTGAACAAGAAGACAATTCATTTTACATGGCCATTTTCCAGCCTCCCTTAGAATGAAGTAGGCTGTGTCGGTTATTGTGCCTTTAAGATTGAGCTAACATAAAGGGCTCTGTTCTGATTGGCTGTATGGTAATATCCCTCAGAAAAGCATTCATGCTGTTTTCACATGCTTACTTTAGATGGACAACAGCAAACTGGATAGTCGGTTTTCAGTTGAGCAGCAATGGAAGATTCTGCCAACATAAGCGGCAATGTCCCACAAACAGCTACTACGAGAGGAATGATCTTCAATTTTCCCAACTTCTGGCTGCAATGGTGGAATTAATCAAGCATAGAAAAGTCTCGCTGTTGAGCCCGTATGAACAAAATTAGAGGACAAAGCTCTTCCTGCCTTTTTCCACCTTAACCACCAGGATTTGTTCCTTCATCCGTTCATTCCTTTGTCCATACACCAACATTGCTCCTTCATCTGTACATTCCTTTATCCATACACCAACACTGTTCCTTCATCCATTCATTCGTTTATCCATACACCAACACTGTTCCTTCATCCATTCATTCGTTTATCCATACACCAGCACTGTTCCTTCATCCATTCATTCGTTTATCCATACACCAACATTGCTCCCTCATCTGTTCATTCCTTTACCTGTATACAACATTGTTCCTTCATCCATTCATTCCATTATCCCTTCACCAACACTGTTCCTTCATCCATTCATTCCTTTATCCATACACCAACATTGTTCCTTCATCCATTCATTCCTTTATCCATACACCAACATTGTTCCTTCATCCATTCATTCCTTTATCCATACACCAACATTGTTCCTTCATCTGTACATTCCTTTATCCATACACCAACACTGTTCCTTCATCCATTAATTCGTTTATCCATACACCAACATTGCTCCCTCATCTGTTCATTCCTTTATCCATACACCAACACTGTTCCTTCATCCATTCATTCCTTTATCCATACACCAACATTGTTCCTTCATCCATTCATTCCTTTATCCATACACCAACACTGTTCCTTCATCCATTCATTCCTTTATCCATACACCAACATTGTTCCTTCATCTGTTCATTGCATTATCCGTACACCAACATTGTCCCTTCATCCATTCATTCCTTTATCCATACACCAACATTGTTCCTTCATCTGTTCATTGCATTATCCGTACACCAACATTGTTCCTTCATCTGTTCATTGCATTATCCGTACACCAACATTGTTCCTTCATCCATTCATTCCTTTATCCGTACACCAACATTGTCCCTTCATCCATTCATTTTTTTATCCGTACACCAACATTGTCCCTTCATCCGTTCATTCCTTTATCCATAAACCAACATTGTTCCTTCATCCGTTCATTCCTTTATCCGTAAACCAACATTGTTCCTTCACCTGTTTATTTGTCCATCTATCATCTGCACATCTGTTCATCCTTTAAAAAGGCGTTGCTTCATTCATCCATTTGTTCATTTGTCTATCCATCTGTCTGCACATCTGTTCGTATGCGTCTTTTATCCTCCAATTATTGTCACATAAAAACTGCATAATGATGTTAGTTCTATATGAGGGCTGGAGCAGGCTGCGAGTGTTAGCCCGAGAGCTGTCAATCTCATTAGCCACGCCCACACATTTCTCTGATTGGTCTGATCAGCAGTTTTTAAGTCGTGTTTTATTATATTTATATCTCAGATTTTCCATTTATAACACTATTCATTCACTAGTCATTATGTGAAACGATTATGAACACATTGCCTGATGTCTGAGAGGCTGTTTTATGATGCCTCAGAGGTATGATTTGGGCATCTGTTTGGGAGCCATTCAGGTCAGAGAGGCACATGTGGTCGTTTACCATTATCAAAGCTTTTTGTAGTTCATGAAATGAATGTTTGTGTTGTGAGTGAAGGTGTGAACGAGTATGTCTGTATGTTTGCCCTGTGATGGACTGGCAACCTGCCTGGGGCATTTCCCGCCTTCCATCCAATGAGCGTTGGGATAGGCTCCAGCACCCATCACAACCCAGAAGCGGTTTAATGCATGAATGAAATCATTTGTATTGTAGACACGCTAAAGAAATCTGAGCTGGTAAGTTTCTCTAGAATCTGCTGCTTTACATTAAACCACTCTAACAGACTGAACGATTGGATTACACAGAAGTGTGGAAAAGTTCCACCTGTATGGAACCACCTTATAGTGGTAGCATTGTGCTCATTCGTTAAATTACAGCTTCGTAGACTTGTTAGTTTCCATACAATAGGCTTAATTAATTAACTAATAATAAACACATCAGACAACAAATGAGGCACCTGTGACTGAAACGCACCCAATAGAGTGTAATACCGCCACAAGCACCGATAACAGCGGCTATTCGATTTGCCATGTACTGGACAAGTTTCTGGATGTAGGCCACATCAATGTTCAGAAACTCTGGCATCTTGAATGGTGCCTTCCCTGGCACCATTCCAATGAGAATTCCCTGTAAACTGGGATTCGTGCCACTGCTGGTAGACCCGTATGACTACATGCTTCCACACACCTGCAGATTCAGCTACTTCCTTCACACTATGGTCTTTGGCACACCCAAATGCAGTCACTCCTTTTAGCCAATCATTAACATCTGCTTTGGAGCCATTTTCCACACATGGAACGAGACATTCACTGCACTGTACCACCTCTTCTCAGTCTATGGATCTGGTCACTCCCACCCCGCAGGTATTTATAGCCCCATCATCCCCGTACAGCGCCATCTGCAGGCGCCTGAAGTTACTACCACTCTTCTTTGTCCGGGGAGCTTATTAAACCACAATGGGTTTTTACTTGACTTAAATTCATTTAATTGATCAGGGTCATAATTAAGTTCATACAGGGCTGATGTGCCAATGCATCTGAAGGTGCAGATCCTTTTCCTTCTCACTCTGTCTATATCCTGTGTTCCATGGCTCCGCTGGGCTGTCTTCAGCCACTTAGCAGCAGGAAGTGTATAATTGGTGCGTGGCCTCTCCTTCAAGCATATTCTGCGTTGCAGTTATGGCAGAAGCTGGGAGGGGTTAACAGACACATCAGCACGCATGTCATGTCTGCATGTGTCTGCGCGCTCTCTGCCTGCTTCACAGAGGCGAGGTGAGTCAGGCGTTCTAAACACATCAAGGAAGTTCTAAAGTGGTGCATCCTGGGCGGTCAGTAATGTCTCAGTCAGGTGTCTGCCGAGCGTCTGTTTTTTCCCGAATCACAGGTTGTGTCTCGCTGTGGGTTATTGTCACAATCAATTGTGAGTAGGGGGTTGTTTTGTCCTCCCCTCCTGCTGGACATTTGTAACACCAGGGGTTGATGGGAATTAGGAAGCCACCTCATGTTCGCCTCTGTTTTTGTCTCTGTCACTCTCATCATTTATTCCTTCAAAGAAAACACAAAATACAGCCTCGGTAGTGTTTATGATTTACATTTACATATTAATATCAAATATTCTTTTAAAGGAGTGTTTTTATCTAAACCAAAACATCTGTAGTAAATACACTCATCATCAAAGGAACAGCTGCAGAAATAGCTGCACCCAGAAGGAATCAACTGACAGGAATGAAACTTGGTAGGTAGGTTTGGCATAGTGAGACATGCAAATGGTTCAAGTTTCATACTCTGTGGTGCATATGACATAGACAAGAACAGGCCTTATCACTGTACCTGCCTGACCCAACAGCCACGATTGCAGACATTCAGCAGTGATGCCCACCATGAGTCATCCTGTTAGTGCTAGCACCATTGGTGGACGGCAGCACCTCAGTAAGTGTAATGCGTTAGTGTACTGTAAGTAGTGTGTTGGTGTACAGTAACTCAGTAAGTGTAATGTGTTAGTGTACTGTAAGTAGTGTGTTGGTGTACAGTAACTCAGTAAGTGTAATGTGTTAGTGTACTGTAAGTAGTGTGTTGGTGTACAGTAACTCAGTAAGTGTAATGTGTTAGTGTACTGTAAGCAACACCATCTCCAGGAGCCTGAAGTAATTACTGCCTTAAACATGCAAGGTGACAATATTTTTTGTCTGGTGAGGTTATGTTATTAACCATGGTGTTAGTCTGGCAAAAGAGCATCAGATGATATTCTTCCAGAAGCTTGGAGATTGTACCTCCACACTGACAGAGGGCTCATCTGTGGGAATGTGAACAGACTACTGCTAACTATAATCCAACCTCAGAAAAACTCCAGCCTTATTTTTCACATGCACAGTCTTCATCTAAAACATGCCATGACAAAGAGAAGCTCTTCTACAGTGTAAACGACCTTTCCGCCCATTTCAAAGGGCACCTCTGTCTCTCTCTCTCTCTCTCTCTCTCTCTCTCTCTCTCTCCCTCCCTCTCTCTGTCACTCTCTCCCTTTACAGCTGCATTTCCCACTGCACACCAACAGCCCTCCATTATAGGGAAAACAAGTTAATTAGCGTCTAGAGAGCGGGAATCTGTTCTGCCAGCTAATTATGAGTGGTAATAATTAAGCGGCTTTGGGACCGCACACACACATGCACTGGGATGTCCGGGCTGGAGTAATGGGTGCTCAGCGACGGGTGAGGTGTGAGGTTCAGAGAGTGTGGTGGATCAGCAACAAAATAAAATAAAATAAAATAAAGAAATCAACAGAAACAGAAAGCACTTGCAACCAGGCTCAGATTTCCATCCCTTCATATTCTGACCTTTTAAAGAATTGGCTGTTTTATTTCCTTTTTATATCAGAGGCCATTTAATCAATTTAGAACAAATGTCTGCCTTTGACCCTTCTGCCAGGGTCACACTTTGCCATTTCGTTCTGGCCATGATAAAAAAGGCTAGCTCAGAAAACGAGCCTGTTTAGGGGTTGTTAAGGAAGGTCATTCATAATAGCGTAGCACACTGGAGGTTAAGAGGAAAATGCTCTTGGGATATGATAAAACAAAAACTTCTAAGTTCACCAGACAAAAATGAGTCACCTGTGACCGAAATGTACCTATTAGCGTGTAATACCCCCATGAGCACCAATAACAGCTGTGATTGGATTTGGCATGGACTGGACAAGTTTCTGCATGTAGGCCAGCGTTCAGACACTCTCGCAAAGTATTGGTCATTTGGGCCAAATTTGATGGATGCCTTCCCTGGCACAATTCCTAGGAGAATATCCTGTAGACTGGGATTTTAGCCACTGCTGGTAGACCCATATGACCGTACGCTTCCATACACCTGCAGATTCAGCTGCTTCCTTCACACTATGGTCTTTGGCACACCCAAATGCAGTCATTCCTTTTAGCCAATCATTAACATCTGCTTTGGAGCCATTTTCCACACACGGAACGAGACATTCACTGCACTGTAGCACCTCTTCTCAATCTATGAATCCCGTCACTCACACCCCACATCCCCATCATCCTTGTGCAGCGCCATCTGCAGGAGCCTGAAGTTACAACAACCTTAAACATCCAAAGTGACTATATTTATATCAGTTAGGTCTGTCATAACTTCACCATATGTGAATTTCACAGATGAAATATTCACAAACTTTTTATTATTGCATAATTGTAACAGTGGGGTCACTGACCAGATGCTCACAGAGCTAAAAAGAGTGACTGGTTTTATTTACATTGAGTGTGTAAGGAGTCACAGAGTAGGCCGTAAACCAGAACCCAATAACTGAGGTGATCATAACCAATAAGGGAGAGACAGAGCCAAAACCCAAAAGAACAAGCAAGAGTCAAAACCAGACTAAACAGAGTAAGAGAGAATTAACGCAACAGAGAATGAGTTGCCACTACCTCACAAATAGCCCTTTTTGACCAATAGAACAGTGGGTCTTGAACTGTTCCTGTTCAGGCTTTATAGAGCCTTGGGGCTATTCAAGGAACCAGCCTGTGTTTGTACCAGTTTTCCAGGAACCAAGGAACATCAAAGGATACAAGACCAACGTCAACAGAGGGGGCGCTGCACAGCAGTAGTAAACAGTAGTAACAAGATGGTGGAGCGTATAGATTACCGGCGAGCGTTTGTGCCGTTATTCCAGATGTTGGATTTTATCCTAAAAGCAAGCACGGATCTACTACTGGAGATCAGATGTAGAAGAGGTTCTTCAGTAGACCCCTGGGTGTTGCCATTGCTGTCTTCTCGTTCCTC
Organism: Semaprochilodus insignis; assembly: GCA_034552555.1. NCBI lineage: Eukaryota > Metazoa > Chordata > Actinopteri > Characiformes > Prochilodontidae > Semaprochilodus > Semaprochilodus insignis. The sequence goes on along the minus strand of CM067475.1, from coordinate 3,835,538 downwards.
AAGAACTGACGTTGCTGTCAACAGATGTTGTCATGGTTTGTGCTGAGGAAACGTCTGCTATTTGGTTCCAATTCAGAATGAACTTTTCGGGTTCCAAACTTTTATTTTTGGTGGAAATGCACTGAACGGTTTGAAATTAGGTGCGGGAACTGGAACGGAACCCATTACACATTGGTGGTAAGGGACTAAAAGAGACAGACAAACTGAACCGGTCTATATGGTAATATATGGCAATAGAGAACATGTGATGTGAATCAACACTCAGGTGATGCAGAATGGATTGGCAGTCCATGATTGGCTGTTGATGGCCATGTGTTGTTGACATCATGAGGCGGTGCATTATAGGACATGTAATTCTGAGACACAGCTGATGCAGGAGGAGAACAGTTTTGTCTTGAATAGGAAGCTCTGCTTACTCCTGAGACATTTCTTAATATCAGAAGTATTAGTTACTGTACGATCCGAAAAAGAGAGAGCTGATTGGAAAGTTCTAGTGTGCCCAGCTGAGATTCAAGGTCAGATATCTTTTTAAACCGAATTTTGCTAACCCAGGAAGCGTATGAGATTGAATTGTCCCTAATAAAACCCTTAACCACACCCTGGAGTATTCATGGATCATTTACTGAGCTCGCATTTAACCTAATAAACTCATCTACATTAGCTCTGAACTGAGTGCAGAAGTCTTTGTCTTCATCAGTAATTTAGAACTAAACCGCCATCGTGGAGCCTGTGACGACTGAACGGCCACTGGAAGTCTGAAAAATGACTACTATGATCAGATAAAGACATATGCCATATATCTTTTCTTGCAGATGGATTTAGTGAACGCTACAGATCTGCCAACAAAGGGGTAAATATACATTGTGTATACATTGCTTAATAGACAGGGTCTGGGAATGTGATTCAACCTCTGGTAAATGAAGCGGCAAGTGGTGGGGACACACTTCCAGAAGATCCATCTTCATCTTCTGTAAGCCTTAATCACACTTACAGCCACAAGGAATTGCGACTCTGGGCCACAATATACATGTGCAAAGTGTGTCTTATAAATATCGTCCCAAAGTCTAATAAATGACCAATATATCTTGAGTAGCACTTCTGTAAGCATTTCCTGACCAATCACAAGACTGACATCTCTTGCCCCGCCCACACAAAAAGTTTCAGAGTCAGAGGGACGTAGTGAGCTAAAGCTAACCCAGAATAACCAAAAGCTAGCAAGCTAGACCACCTGTCTGTAGCTGCCTGTTGCCTGCTCATTCCTTTATCCATACACCAACATTGTTCCTTCATCCGTTCCTTCATTAACATGTTGCACTGTCCATCTATTCCGGTATCTGTTCATTCGTTTCTTTATGTGTTGCTTCAAGCTAGTGTTTGTCTATCCGTCTGCACGTCTGTTCATTCTTGACTCCTTTGGTCCAGTTTGGTCCAATGCTTTTAGTGCTGTGTGAGTGGCAGAGCAGGTTAGAAGGATTGTACAAAGAGGTGTCAATCAACCTGCTCCTTAGCCACGCCCACCCAGTTCTCAGATACTCAAGAATATAGATTCTCATAGTTTTTATTTATGCTTTGCTGGATGTTTAATATAGTGCTCATGTATTTTAATTACACTGTAGCCTTATTTGCATTGACACTTCATGACACTTTATATCAACATGCAATTTTTCAGTACAGAGAAACAATTTAGAGACTTATTTAGCAAGAACGGCGAGCTGTTTTGTGTGAGTAAACTAGGCAGCATGCAAAATAAATCTATAAAGTTTGTAAGTTTATAGAATATGTGTAGTACTTATGTAATACCTGTGTAATAAATGTTACCTTCAGTGAACAATTTATTCCCATTACAGTGTAACAAAGTTAATGCAGTTAAATATGTTATTCCAGTTAAGAATTAGAATGTTTAAAGTTATTACAGGTCAAAAACAGTACCATTAACTCAATACACATGCAATGATTGGATAGAAGCTAGCATATGAACACTGAGAACATTTAGAACTTTGAGAACACCACTTAAAGGGCTATTCCACTGTTAAATGAGTAATTAACAATAGGCTTCACAATTCACTATTTGCTAGTCAAAAGAAAACAAGCAGTTGTTTATCTTTATACTAGCAATGCAGACTAATCTGATCATCTAGAACCCAAATTCATGATTAAAAAAATAATAAACACCTGTAAAAAACCTCAAACTCTGCCTGTAACAAGGAGACAGCATTATATGAAATTAAAAAATGAACTTTAATTGATAAAAATTAAGATATCTGATAAATATGAGAAAAATACTACTTAGAAGCTCCTTCTTCTGGCTGCTCATCTTCAGTTATTCAAGTGCAAATGGAATAAAGAATCGACTGAGGCAGTTCAGACAGGCAGCTGCAGAAAGTGACACTGATGTCAAATGTTCCGAGGACCTGGAGTCTCTCGTGGCCCCCAGTCTTCCCCTGTCTGCCAGTCACATTACACAGCCTGACATGCACCATAACTTCAGAACCTGAGTCTCAAACAGCTGCTGCCTGCTCACATTATTTAGGAAAATAACTTTTGCTAACTTACACAGTCGCATCACTACAGTCGTGTTTTTACTATATGCAAGACGACACAACGATAATAGCCCTAATAAAACTATAATAGTGCAACAACTCTAATGTAATGAACCGTTAGTGAGAAATAACAAATAATTCAAATTTAAAGAGTTTGGTCAGACTTAACAGGCTGTGGCTACTGGCTTGCTCGGCCATGGGGGCATAGGAGGCATGGGCATGCAGTGTGCCAGGCTTACAGTAAGATGTTGTTGTTACGGCATCTGCAAAAAATGATACATGTCCAGTGTCTTCTTATTCTTTGCCTAAGGTACATTGGTGTCAGAAGTGGGATAGAGCCATCTGGAGCGAAATGGCAGAATTAGAATAACGGAGAGGACTGCTAATGAAGCAGCATGACAAGGCACGAGGATGGCGAAACAGACAGCCAGTGAGGGAGACCTGGATGGAGGTTGGCTGCAAGAACCTGCTTGTGAAGTAGTATGGTGACCCAGCAATGCTGACTGCCATCCAACAGCACATTCAAGCAGGTGTAGTTGACCAAGGCCAAAAACTGGAGCACCAGCATACATGTGCAGCACCCTCACTGGCATGTGCTTGCGACATCAGTAGTAGAAGAAGCAGGAAGAAGCTGAGAGAGCACCGTCGCTGTTGTTGCCACCCCAGCAGGATAATCTGGCACACTGCCCACTGAGTAGCAGGATGCAGATCTCAGTCTCTTTGCTCTGATGGCTTGAGGGAGAGGACGCAGCCTCAACTTAATGGCCCACACTTGCATGTGGCTGAGGCGTGTTTGAATCCCATGAAGGTGGACATTCCAATACCCCTGCGGTGAGAGCCCATGGGGGTGGCATGTGAAGTTAAAGGCGGGTACTCAGACTTCATGCGATAACTGGATTTGTTGCCCATTGAAAGAAGGGCTATGTAGTGTCCCGGTACTGGCTTGTTGGCCTATATCATTGGAACAGTATTTTGGAGAAAGGCTAATGGTGTGTGGTGCATGATGTACATGTTAGGTGTTCAGTTTATTTGTTGCCCCTTTACAGATGCTATTACCTAATTAATAAGCAAAATAATTGCTAGATTATTTGACTACCAATTATGGATGTAAGCTCACTGGGCAGAAAATGAGTCACCTTGCTCGTTTTAGGCAGTAGTAACTCCAGGCTCCTGCAGATGGTGATGCATGAGGATGATGGGGCTATAAATATCTGTGGGTGTGAGTGACGGGATTCATAGATTGAGAAGAGGTGATACAGTGCAGTGAATGTCTCGTTCCATGTGTGGAAACTCTTCAGCTACTACACCATAGTGCAGGTGTATGGAAGCGTACGGTCATACGGGTCTACCAGCAGTGGCTAAAATCCCAGTCTCCACGAAATTTCCTCAGAATTGTGCCAGGGAAGGCATCCACCAAATCTGGCCCAACTGAGCAATTCTTTGATGCAAGAGTGTCTGAACACTGATGTGGCCTACATCCAAAAACTTGTCCAGTCCATGCCAAATCCAATCACAGCTGTTATCGGTGCTCGTGGAGGTATTGCACGCTATTAGGTACATTTCAGTCGCAGGTGACTCATTTATTGGTCTAGTGAACTTAATCAGTAGTGTATTTTCATAGTGTATATGGCATATTGCAATTACTATTAGTCCTTTGTTGTCTTTGTGTAGTCACTTGTAAGCACTTCTTGTTATCACTTCATGTGACTCCACCCTGCTTGAGTCACTAGCGATCATATTTAGCACAATTAGCACAAAGGAGAGATGTGAGTTATGCCATAACAAGCCTCTCTGTTGTCTCTGTATTGCAGATGCAGAGACCTGTCTGAGGCACACTATCTACAGTAACAGTCGGAGCATTAATTGAGCTGCAGTCCTGTGAGTGTGTGTGTGCTCTGTGTTATGAGCAGGTTGAACCTGAACCCCACGGCTCATCCAACAGCAACACACTCTTTTATCTCTCCTCCCAGTCTCTCTTCCTTCCGCTCACCCTCCCACACTCCCTCCCTCGGTACCTCCTCACACACCTGTCACACACTCACATTCTGTCTCCATGGATGTGGCAGTCCTGACCTGGTCGCTATGGTAACAACACAAGGCCTCCAGGGTAAAGAAAGGACCTGTGACGATCACCCTACAGGTCTGAGCCCCCCGGTTACCCCTCAGAGAGAGAGAGTACCGTAGATCATCACAGCTGTGATGTTATTCAGGATGATCACATAGCCAATAGTGTTCTATTGCTTTCATTTCTGTAAGCATCACAAAGTGGGGACTTGGTAAGATACAGTACCTGATGTTCTCAGTCCGGATTTTTGGCTCCACATAAACAAAATATATCTAGTTCACAAGATTTGAAAAAAAAAACAAAAAACGAGAAACCCCTTTCTCAGAAATACTATTGAAGTCTGGTATAAAGCACATCGACATACTAGAGATACACCCACAATTTCCAGATTCTCACCCATATGGGGCAACACACAGTTTGGACCAGGGAAAGCAGATGGTGGATTCAGGCAAATAAGGGTGTGCGGAAAATAGAGGACCTCTATAAAAATGAGACTCTTCTTACATTTGAACACTTAGTGAGATGTGCAGTATCCCGACTAAACATTTCTTTAAATATGTGCAGTTAAGACATTTTATTAAGTCTAAACACAAACAGTTAGTGTCAGAACCTCCACTGTCACATCTTGAAACCTTCGCACTCCAAAATTTAAATGGAAGAAATCAGATTTCACTTTATTATGCTGCTTTGGTGTCACATGATAAAGAATCCTCATTTGACAAATTAGAGGATTGGAGGCTAGATGTACACGAAGATATACAAGAGACTGAATGGGAAAATGCATGTGTAAAAGCTCAAAAACAATCTATTAATATACGACTGAAGTTACAATACAAATGGTTGATGAGAATTTATGCTAACACTGTTAAACTGAACCAATGGTCCCCTGATGATCAGTGTATTAGGGGAAACCGAAAACTGCATTGCTTTGAAACACGGTGGTGGCAGTGTCAGGGTTTGGAACTGTTTTATTACTGTTGGACCAGGATGGAGCTATGAATTCTGGATTGTGTCAAGACAATCTACAGGAGAATCTTACGGCACCCTGAATCTTAACAGAAGGTGGACCCTGCAGAAAGACTATGACCCTAAAAACGCCTGTTAGTCTTCAAAAAATGGTTGCACTTTGGAATGGCATTCATGCAATGAAGCCCACAAACATAACAGAGTCAGAGCAGTTCCATAAAAAGGAACGGACCAAGATTCCTCCGAAGCAATGTGCAGGGCTGATCAACAATTACAGGAACCCATTTAGCTGAATTCATTGCTGCTCAAGAAAATCACACCTGTCCTAAAAGCAGAGGTTCATATTTTGTAGTCAAAAGACTTTTAGTGTTAGATCACTCAGTTCAGTCAGCGGATGAAAACCCATAGGAATGTGTTATTTGTTAAATCGGGTTCTCCTATTGATTGTTATGACTTGAATATGAAGATCATATTTTAGGTTACATTCATGTAGATATTCCAAGAGGGTTCACAAACTTTCAAGAAGCACTGTAGACCTTCAAAGCCAAACAAATCTAGTTCATGGTCACTATATCTAATCTCTTTTCCATCACGCTTAACACGTTTAAACGTCATAATGTCGCTGTCCAAAGTAAAACAAGTATGTCCAAACTGGCAAATTTAATTTGAATGTAAGTCAATGGAACCAGACTTTTTTTTCTAAGACATTTTGGGCCATTTCTGTTGGTCCATTCATCATGAAATTCTTACACAATGTAAACGGCAGCTGCTGTGTTCAAATGATAAAAATGAAAAATCAAAAATGGAGACACATGCTTTTTCTTTGGGCACCGATGATATGTTTCTCAGAGAAATGTATTTATTTGTAGGAACTTACTATAAGCAGTACAGTAAGCTGTTAATAACAGGCATCAGCTCGTAGAATTCCTAGTAAACCACAAGTAGATGCCACAGTTTAAGCTGTCTGTTATTATTATTTAACAAAAATGCTAATCAGCCGTTAGATTTAGGATCTGATGATGATGCATGTGCATTCTGCAGCTCTGTTGCTTCCACATGAGTCAACAGCAAAGCAAAACAGTTTGAATAAGATGAACCGCAAGTGAACCGCAAATGGACCACTGGGTGCACTACAGGTGTTTGTTTTCAACACTGTGCCAATAACAAGTGGCGTGTAAGTGTGAGTGTGTATGCAAGTGCAAGCGCAAACCAGCTGGCTCAGGGTGAGCCTCACAAACAATGTGTGTGTGTGTGTGTGTGTGTGTATGTGTGTGTGTTTATGTGTGTGTGTGTGTGTGTGAACAGAGGAGGAAGGTGCCTCAGATTAACACTTCAAAGGCACAAGAGCCCAGTGTGGAGATTAAAGCTCAGCATTCAAAGCCCCTCAGGTGGTCAACAACACACAAGTGTCCCCACACAACTCTGTGCGTGTGTGCGTGTGTGTGTGTAGGTTTCCAGTGGTGCAGTGTTTCATATTTTGTGGCCTAATAAAGCTATAATTCCACATTTCTGGGACATCCCAGACGTGACTGACACAAAAGAGTGTTTATGGTTTTAAATAGGGGTTAAAATATATGTACATAAACAAAACCTGTTTACATATACGCAGGACTATGGGGTCAGTGTTGGGGGACTGCCTAAAGCCGCGTTCACATGTTTGCAGTGGACGGACAACAGCAAACTGGATGTTCCATTGTTTTCAATGGAGCCTCAATGGAAAGTTCTACCAATGTAAGCGTCAACGTTCCGCAGAGAGTAGTGGTGGAAACAATCCATCAAGAGTTCCATTTTCCAGACTTTTGCTGAGGACCTGCAGCGATGGAATAGACCAGATGTTGATATATTTGGGAGCCACTGAAGCCGAGTTTCCCATTGTTAAATTCTAGATAAAGCCTGTATTATAGAACAGGAATTGAAGTACGGAACGTCCCCCTGCCTTTCTCCACCTTAAATAGACTATCTACACTGATAAAGCTCTCCTTTTATAATCATCCATTTGCACCAGTAATGCTGTCACCATGCCATTGTTTCCGTGGCTTCATGCGACCATCTGCCGTGTACCGCTATTGTAATGCTGGTTGAAAAAGACAAATGCTCACAGATAAACACCAAAGGTTTCCTTGGAAAAAGGGCAACCCAGAAACAAAGTCATTACACCAGACCAAGTCAGCAGCAAATGAGCAAAAACATACAGTGCAGGATATTTCATAGAGAGTAGTTGAGGTGCAAGCGGCAGTGACAACCAGAAGACAGTTAGTCTAGTTCCCTTATCCCAAAAATGGGAACCAAAAGACCAAAACCGGAAAACAAGAAAGGTCATAAACAGAAAGTCATTACAAACAGGGAAGCACTCGGTATGCATCAGAGAAAATAGTGGCAATGTGTTGCAAACATAGAGACAAATAGAAAGGTGTCCATGGGATTCAGAAAGGAGTCCTTGGGATTGAGTTGAGAATTACATGATGTTCTGATGAACCGGGGGGCGTGACAGATATGAAGTGAGGAATGCTGTTTTAGCACAAACATGTGAACACAGTGTTAATATTAATAAACAGTATTTTGCTAAATTTCCTTCGGGATCAATAAAGTATCTATCTATCTATCTATCTATCTATCTATCTATCTATCTATCTATCTATCTATTAATCCTAACTTGTGTTAATCTCATATTTAAACACAAATGCTGGTGATGTGTTCAGAGACTTTGGGACCCAGCACATTTCGTGCATAAACTTTTACTGCATTTAGCTTGAAATCTGTCCTTCAGCTGGGATGTGGACATGTTTATGTTTGATGAAAGTATGAAGTATGTTTCTGTTTATAGTAGGGCGTCAGTGTAGAAGAAGACATGGGAAACACGGCACTTTAAGCGAATGCCCTTTTATTAAACACAGCTTTAGGGGATAACTTCTGCTCAGCGCTTGGCCATATGTCCCCTTTTGGGGCAGCGTCCTTTCCCTCAGGGTGCTGGACCAGAGAGACTGGGCACTGTGTCCTCCTCCTCCCACTGAGGCATGGCCACTGCAGCAGCAGTGCTTCGTCACCTGGTTTCTGTTTTCTCCATCACCCATCATGCTGCTGATGCCAAACATGGAGCTGCATGTGTACGCCGGAGCCCTGACGTATGGCTTCAGCCATTCACACCACTGCCACCAGCTCAGAGCATCGCTAGAGGGCCGTGGTCAGCACCGCCATGCTGCTCTGCCATGCTGCTATGCCGGCATACTCTCACAAAACCTAAAATGGCACACATACCTGGTGAAATAAGAGTGTTCCTGCTAGAGCAGGGCATCCAACCAGCAACCCCTTGTCTTCCCATGACAGTGCTATGCACAAGCCTGTTAGACTGCTATGGAAAAAGTTCTAGAATTAAGTTAGAACCCTCTTTAAGAGCTCCACTGTATATTACATAATAGATCCAAGATTTTGCAAAAGTGAAATACTAGGTTTAGGCAGTTATTGGTACCCCTGATGCTCAAAGTAACCCCACTAGATTAGTGATGTTTCATTGGGAGGGTTTCCAATGTGATGGGTGCATCTGTGTCAGATTTCAGATTACTCAGATGAGGTCTTCTTAGGCAGTGGGTACTCCACCAGAGGGGGTGGTCAAGAGCAATGACACTCATGGAACCCATTAGCTCTGAATTTTGAACTACTGGGGAGGCCATATAGAACACAGATATTATAAATGACAACCAGGAGGGTACTTGAAAAGGGCGGGGGCTCAAGCCTCGTCGGGGGAGTGTGTGTATGCATGCCTGTTAGTCATGCTTCACTTATAGCATGCAGAACTCTTTGAGCCTCCACTCAGACTGGCTCACTCAAAGCTTCTTTTGCCTTCTGTGGATATACGGAAACCTGAAATCCTGGGGATGCTGTCCTGACAGAGATGACGGTCTAGATACCCTGCAGAGTGACCTTGAAAACATTGCAATTGCATGTAGTGAAATCTGCTGAAACTGATTGCTGCATACAATACATCCAGAGTTGATATTTCGCAGTGTGAGGTAGTTGGTGTGAAGTGAAGCTCTGTGTGCGTGTGTGTGTGGGGGGGAGAAGTGGGATGTGCCAGGCGGATGTGTTGACCCATCCAGACGCACCAGCTTTATAAGCAGGGCCATGACTCAGCCAGCGCGTTCTCCAGCACAACACACAGTCACTATTCCAGCCCCCATGCTCTTCTGACAGCTGTATACTTGTTTTCATAGCAAACATGGAGTCATACATAACTCCCATATGTATTATGTAAATGTAACTGTCTATATTTAAAGAGATTATTTGCATATCTAACCCCAACCTTAACCTCAGTGCAACTCATTTTACTCTAAACCCTGCAGAAAATGTTACAACTTAAAACTTTATAGCAGGAGTCGGTTTCTTTTCATTCGGTGACGCACACAAAACCTACCGAAGTGCTATTAGCTCATCCTTGTGGAGTGCTTTTGAGCAGGGGTACTCAAACTTTTCAACCTTACAGCCCACCTCTCTGTAACTAGAAATCCCTTACGGCCCACAAGAGAACTAAACATAACTGTCTATGTGAAGTGATTTTTGTCTTTTATTTCTCAGGTGCTAACATCAAGTGACTTGTCTTGTGGCCTATATCTATGGCAGGCAGCAGCACCAATTCCTCAGCCATCATAAAAGCTTTCTTACTCCAGGCAGCGTGTCTGGCTAGGAGGTAGCTAGCTTTCAGGGCAAACATTTGGACTGTAATGTTGTAGTTTTAGCACATCGTTTGAATGAGCCAAACCACACGCCACACACTGGGCTTTTGGTTTAGCACTGTGTTTTATATGGGCTGGAGGTTAGGGAACCAGCCTTGTGACCGGAGGGTCGCCGGTTTGATTCCCTGAATTGACAGTAACGACTGAGGTGCCCTTGAGCAAGGCACCTAACCCCTAATTGCTCCCCATGTGCTGTGGTTAGGGTTGCCCACTGCTCCCTAGTGTGTGTGTGTGTGTTCACTAGTGTGTGTGTGTCTGTGTGTGTGTGTTTATGGGGGGGGTTCACTTCACGGAGGGGTTAAATGCGGAATTCCTCTGTGTGTAAAAAACACAAATGGCACAAAATGGCCCCAAACTCTCTACTCAATCACTCTCACCTAATCACCTCCCCACAGCACATATCCATATTTGATGTAGTCTGGGTTGTACTTGTGGACAGTTTCTTGCTTTTTCTGAGGAACTGTATCAGCATTCTTTCTTCATTTAAGAAACTCCAACTTTGGTTAGCTAATTGTCCGAATCAGGCCCTCAAACTGATGATGTTTGTTTTGCCTTAAATTACTTTTGCGATATGTGTATGTTTGTGTGTTTCTATTAACTGTTAGACTGTATAATGTTTGTAGTTTGAACACAGCTCATACTTTATACTCAGTACTTTTTTTCACTTGCACCTTTATGACTTACAGTAAAGTGCTGTTACTGGCCCACTACAGACTACTGTCTCTCCCTGAGGATAGGCCTGCGGACCACTAGAGAGTGCTTCTGGAGGGTCCATGGCCCACAGGTTGAGAAACCCTGCTTTAGACACTCTAAGCCTTGGTTTGACATATTTCCATATCCTCACTGTCAGAACAAAACCTTCTATCTCCAAAAGGAAAAATACTTTCAATCCAAGTCAATGTTAATGTCAATGTAACATTTTACGTTCTGGATCATTTCTATTGTGGATTTTGATGCAGTGTAAATGACAGCTGGTCTTTTCAAATGGCATGAAGACACAAAATATGAGTGTATATAGAGTGACTCTATAATGCTTCACCTAGATTTAACCATTATGCTAATTGTGAGATCACATACTTTGTTGGAAAGCCCAATTAATTTCACCAGAATATTCCATCACTTTTTTAACAGGCTGTACACATAGGACACATAAGGTGCACACTTATGTGACCAATTACTTTTTCATTAAACAGTGCAATTCTCCTGTTTGCCTTGCGTTACATTAAAATCATCTTGATGTAATTGTCTTGTCTTCATTCGGTAAATCTACTATAAAGGGGACATATTTTGCTTTTTCCAGTTTCACGGTTTTTCTCTTTCCTTTAAAAAGTCCTCTGGTGTGTATAAATCCCAAACTCTTTCCCAAAAAAGCTCCTTTTCCCGGCTGCCTGAAACTCCTCATTGGAATTCCAGCCCTTTTCCCTGTTACAAGGTGATGTGATCTGGTAACACAATCCTTATTGCCTGCCTACCAGTATGCTTGGCATGCTCTCACACAACACACAGAGAGCTAAACCAGTGAAACTCACCAATCTGAAACATCCTGCTCCAGTCTAGCTTGCGACTCAACTCTGACTCAAACTGATATAGTGGAAGCAGCAGCATTGTAAAAACAGCCTGTTTTCCACACATGGAACAAGACATTCACTGCACTCAATCTATGAATCCCGTCACTCATACCCCGCATCATCCTTATCCAATGCCATCTGCAGGAGCCTGAAGTTACTACCACCTTAAACATGCAATGTGACTATTTTTAAGTCCAGTGGGATTATTAACATATGTAATAAATGGCCATGTTTTTCTACCATCATGACGATATTTGGTACTCGCAAAGGGCAAACACACACTCAACCACAGGCCTCAGTTTCTCTCCTTTAGTCTGAGCGATTATTAAATAGGCCCATGGCCAATAAGGGAAAAAGACCATGCTGTGTGGGTACTTGACAAAATTCAAGTTGATGATCTTTCAAATAGCCTCATTTTTACACCATCCTGCTCTCACCCACCCCTCCGCACCGCTCTCTGAAGCTGGGCAGAGCGCAGAGCATTGTGGGCTGCGTTGTCACGGTGACGCCATGCCTACGACCCCACTTCACAGACCTGCGAGGCGACAGGAAGCGTTCACATGAGAGAATATTTATCCAGCTCGATAATTCCAAGCTATTGATCTGCAGGCCATGGGTGGGGAGAGACAGGGAAACCAGGCCTAATAGAAAGAGAGGGGGGGAGAGAGAGGCGGGGAGAGAGAGAGAGAGAGAGAGAGTCATCGAACGGGAAAAAAAGAGAGAAAAAAGAAGAAGGGTGCGGGGCAGGGGGAGGGGGTGCTCCTGTATCACTGATGCTCACTTTCAAACACCGTCAGGCCTATTTATAGCTTTAGAGTGGAAGTCGGGGGAGCAAGCGAGAGCAGAGGGTGGAAAGGAGAGAGGGCCGAGGCCACTGTGTGTGTGAAGGAGAGAAAAAAAAGGACAAAATAAAGAGCAGCAAATGGAATCTCATGAGAACTGAGGATGAACTCTGTCACCCATCCGCACTACTCTCTTTCATGTGTTTGCACTGCACTCGAGTAGACAACACACAGTCAGTCCTGCCCTGCTGCACTTGTGAACTCCTCACTGACTGCTGGAATGCACTCAACATCAAAAGACTAGTTGCACAAATAGTTGCACCCAAAAGGAATCAACCGGCAGGAATGAAACTAAAAGAATCAGAATCAGAATCAGAATCTCTTTATTTCACCAAGTATGTTACACATACAAGGAATTTGTCTTGGTGAGAGCAACACGTATGACAAGTAACAAAAACACAGAACACAGATTATTTACAAAAATTACACTAAACAATAAATATCTGAATACCTGAATATCTACAGAAAGAGAACATCTGTACAGGTGTGCAAATAGGCAGAGTGCAAATAGGCAGAGTGCAAATAGGCAGAGTGCAAATAGCTGTTCAGTCCAGTTTGGTACAGTTCAGTTGTATGTTTTAAGGTTTACAGTGGAAGGTGTCCTCTGTGGTTGAGGAGCGCTACAGCTCTGGGGAAAAAGCTGTTAG
>CM067475.1:3774264-3817468 GCA_034552555.1 Semaprochilodus insignis | reverse complement strand
CTAGCCTTGTGGGACACCAGTGGAGTGCCTGCATGAACAAAAGCCAAACGGAGAACAGAAGCTTTTTTCTGCTATCAGTCACATCTGGACCAATAAAGTTGCTGTCAGGAGAAGATGTCATATCTCCAAAACAATAACTTTACAGGAAATAGAAATTACTTAATGTATGTGTTTGCAAGTCATTTTGGGCCATTTCTTTTGGTCCATTCATCATGAAATTTACACACAATGTAAAGGACAACAGTCCTTTCATTATGTACATTACGTTTCATTGTGTCTGAAAAACAACAAAAAATGGAGTTACGAGGTTTGGTTCCCACAGCATGCCAGTCTTTGTTTGCATGGGACTGGCTGTTTCACTGTAATACAGTTACATGGGAAAGCGAGAAACAGTTGCAACAAAGTAAGAATGTGTGAATTCATGGCACTAGAGGGCACTAGAGAACAGGGTTGCAAAGAGCTCACTCCAGCCATTATGCACTAATACTATAACAAAGAAGGGAGAGAACAATCCAATGTTACTGCTGCAAAGCTTTTACTCACACATCATGAAGGTTCTCCTAAAGCAGCTTATCCTTCTACCTAATCAGGTAAAGCTACACTGCAATTAAACTGTAATTAAACTGTGATGAAGGAACTTGCGGCCTGCTGTTCTGAACCCTGAGTACATCACTGAGATGGTGTATTGAACATAAAGAGGCTGAGCTGTGCTGCACTGCTGGGGAGGCTTGGAGCTGCATCTGCTGCTCTGTGCTTAGCAGTGTATGTGTGTGTGCATTGGTTTGGTAGTGTTGATTATGCTTTCTGCCCATACTGGGGACCCAGCTGTAGGGTACGGAGCAATTCTCAGCCTGATAAACTGAATAAGGACATCTGCACGTAAGGGGAGCGAGAGGGAGGGAGAGAGAGAGAGAGAAAGAGATACAGATTGCATGCAGGCCTTGGCCCATGGGACAAATTCTGTTTGCCAATGAAAAAAGAAAGACTTACAGTATATCAGTGCCTAGATGTGTTTATTACTGTTTTTAATAGTGATATTAATATTAATTCATTAAGACCCACACACACTCATCATCAAAAGTGATAGTTGCACACAGAAGGAAGTGTTGGATTGCAGTGCTATTGGGAAGGAAGATAAAGGTCACCAGGAACAATAAATGATGAGCTAAACATGCAGAAGTAGTGTCTCTCAGTATGACGTCTGGGCACGAGGCTGTAAAGGTTCCTAATGGTGTCCTGTGATAATCCATCCCATGCAGCTTGAATATTGTCACACAGTTCCTGCAGATTGTGCGGTAGGGGTGGAGGTGGAGTGACACCAGGCCTTCTGGACGTGTGACGCGTGACAACAAACCGTTCATCTTGGCGCTGACCACGGTGCCTCCACACATGGATTTGTTGGTCATTTCCACTAAGGCAAAAGCGATGACCTGCTGCCATTCTGAGTCACTCCATGACAGTCTGGCATGATACCATTGCAGTCTTTGGTGATGCTGACGTGGTGTTAAGGGCAGTCGTCGTAGGGGTCTACGTGCATGTAGTCCTGCGTCGTAGCGGTCTACGTGCAGCCGTCTGCCAATGGTGCTGGCACTAACAGGATGACTCATGGAGGGCATCACTGATTTCTGAGTGTCCGCCATCGTCACTGTTGGGTCAGTCAGGTACAGCGATAAGGCCCGTCACATGTGTGGTTGATGTGTGGTCATGATGTCAAACCTACCCACCAAGTTTCATTCCTGTCGGTTGATTCCTACTGGGTGCAGCTATTTGTGCAGCTATTCTTTTGATGATGAGTGTATTTACTCCTTTGTTTGATGTCTCTTTGCAAAGTTTCTGGGTGGGTCCCAATTGTGCACTTAATACTAATACTAGCTAAAGTGTGTAATATATAGTACAGTTTAGAATGTCAAAGTAACTGTTACGTATACTCAAAACTCCACAATGCACACCATTCGGTTTTTGAGTATGGTAATGATGCACACTGTTGTCCCAAAATGCAATGGGAAATAGTGGAGCTTCTCACAAATGGGAAAAAAATGGTGGACGGCGATGTAACCGTGGCTGCAGCAGTGGCAGGACCACAAATGGTGTATAAATGCGAGTTCAGCCCAAACCTGTCACAACTGCCTGTAATAATAAACATATTCTAGTAAATAATGTGTTTATTTGTTTTGTGCTATGTGCTGAAGTCGCCTTCAGAGTCCAGCTCGGTATGACGTAAGTTTCATCATTTCCTGTTAGTAAGAAACGATGTAGTATGCTAATATAGTGTGTACTAACCTGCCAAACTCATACTACGAAGATTAGTACATAGCATATACTGTGTGGTATTAGTGTGTGGTACAGAATACAGCCAGGGCGTTTCGTGCCATGTTTCTTTGGTGGTTTTGACCTCCTGCCTTTGTCTCCTGGTTTATTGATTATGGATTTGTCTCTGATGTTCCCTACCTGTGTTTTGACCCCTGCCTGTCTGGACTCTGATTATCGGACTGCCCTTAATAAAGCCACTTTGTGCATGCAACCTGTCTCAGCGTTATACAAGCCAGGTCTTTGAGAAACTGGAAATAAACACACACACACACACACACACACACACACACACACACGCACACACACACACACACGCACGCACGCACGCACGCACACACACGCGCACACACACGTTTGTTTCTGTGATTAGTGGGGACATTGCATAGATTTGCATTCATTTCCTGGAGACCTGGAGACTTTCTCCAAACCTTGACCATAACCTAATCCAAACCTTAAAGCATCGGCTGGCCCTCACAAGGAAGGTCCCTACAATGTGTGTGCACAAAGTGGTTTTGGTCTCCACAACATTGTATAAACCTGATATACATACACACTTCATACTCACTGGAAATAAAATTACTCACCTGTGGCTGAAACGTACCTATTAGCATGCAATACCTCCACAAGCACACATAACAGCTTTGATTCGGCATTTGGCATGGATTGGACAAGTTTCTGGAAGTGCAGGTGATGGCAATGTTCAGATACTCTTGCATCAAAGAATTGCAGTTGGGCCAGATTTGGTGGATGCCTTCCCTGGCACATTTCTAAGGAGAATGTCCTGTAGACTGGGATTTTAGCCACTGCTGGTAGACCCGTATAACCATATGCAGATTCAGCTACTTCCTTCACACTATGGTCTTTGGCACACCCAAATGCAGTCACTCCTTTTAGCCAATCATTAACATCTGCTTTGGAGCCATTTTCCACACATAGAACGAGACATTCCCTGCACTGTAGCACCTCTTCTCAATCTATGGATCCCGTCACTCACACCCCGCAGGTATTTATAGCCCCATCTGCAGGATCCTGAAGTTACTACCACCCTAAACACACAAGGTGACTCATTTTTTGTCCGGTGGGCTTGAATACATATATATACTTATATACGTCAAAAAATATTTGCACCCAGAAGTAATCAAATGACAGGAATGAAACTTGGTGGTTGAGACATGCGAATGTGGAGGCACCATAGTCAGCGCCAAGGTGAACGGTTTGTTGTCACGTGTCATACGTCCAGAAGGCCTGGTGTCACTCCACCTCCACCCCTACCGCAACATCTGCAGGAACTGTGTGAGAACATTTGCATATATGGGATGGATTATCACAGGACACCATTAGGAACCTCTACAACTCCATGCCGAGACTCTGACAGGTTGCGTTAGCCTTAACACCAAGCTTGAGACCTACACCAGACTTGAGTACTACAACACCATCACAGAGTCTTTAAGAGAGAAAGAAGCTGAAGATGATGTAAGTACAAGTTTGCCTTGTTTAAGTGGATTAGTGTAAGAAATGTCAATAGGCCTTCTTGGTCAGTCTCCCTACATTACCTTGAGTGTTATAACCTGCCCCATCCCGGTCAGCCAAGCACGTTTGCTTGAAACTAGAAAACATTTCACATTTAATGAAACTAGAGAAATCCTACTGTTGACCATATCAGATATCAGAGTTCTAATCAGACTATAATCCAGATGTCCATATATAAGAGTAGAATGCATGGGGTCCAAATTGAGAGACAGGGACAATGTGATGTCTTTGTGGGATGAGAGTGGATGAATATGGATGTAGTAAGTGTGCCACGTGGAGGAGAAGAGACAGGGGAAGAGGTGCCAGGACGGGGGGAGGGGACAGTTGGCCCCAACAAAGGGGCACAATACCCCCCCCCCCCCCAATATCAGCCTGGCTGGAGCTGAAACCCAGACACACAATAACTCGCTGGCACTGGAGTGAAAGGCTGCCAGTGCAGCCTCCTGTAGGGAGTGTGTGTGCGTATGTGTGTGTGTGTGTGTGTGTTAGCAGCCAGATCAAACTGTATCTGTGAGACACAGGCCATAGATTAGTCTGGGTGCTCTTTTGTGCATGTATAAGCGTAAAGGGAAACAGCCAACAAATAATTAGTGAGCATGAATCGGTGTGTATGCCTCTGTTCATGCTCAGGAACATGCCTTGAGGATCAGTACGGGCTCTGATTCCTGGGTCATCTTCTTCTTTGTCTGGTTCCATTCATCTTTCTTCATCTACCCTCACATCCTCGGATCACTGCCGATAGGACACTACAGTAGATCTCCATAATTGGGGTCTAAACTGGGGCTAATGCAGATGTCTTTAGATGACACTATGTTAATATGACAGCGCCGATGTTGGAGAGAAAGCCAATGGTGTGATTATACATCTCTATGTAATCATAACCTTTCCACGCTCTATTGCATTTCACCATCCCCCCGTACACACTCACTCACACACAGGTGTATGAGTTCTGTGAATTGTGGGGAGATAACTGCTAAAGTGTGTCCTTAACTGGTTTCCGTTATATCGGTATGTGAACTGATTATATGAAGTGGCAGTACCTTAAGGGACGGCTTGGGAACGCCCACGCCTGTATAAGCTGTGAGGTGTTGTCTTGTGAGTGAGGCTGAACACTGGCCAGCGTGCTCATGGCAAGACAATGTGAATTATCAGACTTCGAATAAGGCATGACATTGGAATGTCTCGATTGGAAGAACGTGCAGACCACATAATTCATTGGACCTCTCCAGAGTACTCCTCAAACCAGTTCTGAACAACTTGGGCCCAATGGTGCATTATCCTGCTGGAAACTCCCATCATTGTGTGGGTGCATGAGGTCCATGAAGGGTTGCAAATGGTCAAGGGCAGCAAATGGTAAAACAATGAAATGTAGTGGACATCAGTCAATGATGTGTTTAGGCAGACCAGTGGACCAATGGAACCACCACCTCTGGGCTCCATGGCTTCATGGGGTCTGCGCCACCCACAAACCCTACCCTACCTAAAACAATTGGTACCGGTACCAATTGTTTCAGGTAGTTAAATTGGACCACGCCACATGTTACCAGTCCCCTAGGGTCCAGTTAGCCCAGGTGAGGCTCAGCTTTTATAGTGGAATCAACAGGTGACAGTAATCAGGTGAGCTGGTGGTCTGCAATTGGTTTATGGCAAGAAAGGCAGGGTCACATGACCCCCAGAGGGATTCCAGGGCTTGGAGTCAGGGTTGTAATTGATTAGAGAATAGTGTGCAGTGGCGATATTAGGGTCTGTTGGGGGACATGCTTAATTGAATCATAGCTGTTCTTCGTGGTTGTGGAGGTATTACATGCTATCAGGTACGTTTCTTGTCCAGTGAGCTTGTATATATATTTGTTTAGCATGCTAAAATCTTGTTTTTACATTTCTCTGTAGTTAAATTGATTTGATATTATGGATTTTGAGCAATGCTGTACAACCACACTCAGCAAGCTGGAGGCCTTTATGGAAAGTGTGGGCAACTTAATCTTGCCAGTCCTGCTATCAGGAGCTCCCAATGTTAGCTTACTCTAACGCGCCTCCTGCTTGCTAATTTACTCCAGAACCACCCTCTCTGAGCTGGCATTCAGCCGTAAGACTCAGGATCCTCCGGGGAACTCTTCCAGAAAGGTAAGGAGAGTGGGAGAAACACAGGCGGATTAGAGCAGTTGGCATGATGGACAGGGGATCAGTGCCAAAGACAGAGGGAGCTATTGATCTGGCTGTGATAAGAGAAGGTCAAATGAGCAGGAATCTGAAGAAGAAATACACTAAAGAAGGAATAAAAAAAGGAGGAGTGTGAGATGCTCTCTTTGTGTGTGAGAGAACACATACATTCAGTTTTCATCCACAGTACTACAGTGCCAAGTTTCAGACCCGTTTAACTGCAGCAGACGAGTCATTTTCCCCTACATTCTTCTATTTATGCACAGAGCCACACACCACTCAAATCATAATCACAAACCCTGATGTTTGTGGCAAATGTGTTTTACACACTCATCATCAAAAAAATAGTTGCACCCAGAAGGAATCAACCGACAGGAATGAAACTTGGTGGGTAGGTTTGACATTGAGAGACATGCAGAAGATTCAAGTTTCATGCTCGGCCCTGTATGTGATGTAAGCAAGGATGGGCCTTTTTACTGTACCTGACTGACCCAACAGCCACGATTGCAGACATTCAGTGAGCAATGGTGTCCTCCATGAGTCATCCTGTAAGTGCCAGCACCATTGGCAGACGGCTGCACAAAGCAGGACTACATGCACGCAGACCGTAACAACAACTGCTCTTAACACCATGTCAACGTCACCAAAGACTGCAACAATGTCGTGCCAGACTGTCATGGAGTGACTCAGAATGACAGCGGATCATCTTCAGTGACGAGTCCAACTTTTGTCTTGGTGGAGACGACCAACCAATCCGTGTATGGAGGCACCGTGGTCAGCATCAAGATGAATGGCTTGTTGTCACGCGTCCAGAAGGCCTGGTGTCACTCCACCTCCACCCCTACTGCAAAGTCTGCAGGAACTGTGTGAGAATATTCAATCTGCTTGGGATGGATTATCACAGGACACCATCAGGAACCTCTACAAGTCTATGCCGAGACGTCTGGCATGTTGCAATAGCAAACACATTCTAACAGTAAAAAGTATAAATGTAGTAGAAGAATGTATAGACAAAGTGGATTGTGGTGTCACCACGCTGCACTGTAAAGAGAGGAAATGTTTATTCATACAAGGACTTTTATGTTAAACAGCCTGAATACGGCTGGAGTGGTGGGTTTTGCTTAGCTTAGCAGAGGGCTGTGTTTTTAGCTTTTAGCATGGGAGAGATTGAGTTCCTTCTTGTCATTCTTGGTGCAGTTTTTAGTAAATCATAATACAGTAAGTTCTATTAGTGAGTGTTCGTATATGTGTTGCTCAGGCCTTACTGGTTACATCATCACTGAATGTCAGTTGGGAGGCTTTTTATGGACACTGAATTGACTATTGTACTGTTGGAGTAGCATGCCTGCAGCAGGAGCCCCCCGAGACCCCGGGATGCCATTTGTTTGTGTAGATGTAGAGGTTATCAGGGTGGAAAAAAGGGATCTCTGAAATGCATGTGTCAGTAGACGCCCCAAACTAGAGTGAGAGACCGAGAGGAAGAGAGACAGAGAGAGAGAGTGCTGTAAGTTTGGACTCTTGTCTTTAATCTTCACTCCTCTGTTCTCTCCGCAGCTCTTTGTGCTGGAGATGAGTCCGGACGGCAGATGGACACGGTTCAGAGTTTAACCACATCAAATGGGACACGTTTCTAACAAAGCTTTCAAGCACAACATTCTCCTCCTCTCACCATTAGAGGCAGAGCCACTATAAAGAAGAACACATAGATGAAAAAACCATCACTCTCTTCTTTCACCACTCTCGGTGCACCTATAACATCCGTCCTGCAATCAAATCTTTCTTATTCATGCATATAACCACAGACCACATATTGCAAATCAGTATGGCCCATTGGCCAGGAAAACCCAATGGCCTCCCAAGCAAGTTGTTTGGTAAAAGGATTGTGAATAAAATATAAATATGTTAAAAAAAAAAAAAAAAGGGGGGGGGGGAATATTTGTAACAGCTGGTTAAATATTACTACTACTGCAAAAAGCGCTTATGATAAAAAATAATTATAATTAATAATAATAATAATAACAACAATAATAATAGAATTATTACTAATAATACAGCAAAATACAACTGCTAAAAATACACTGCTAAAAGTACAAAAACAGTAAAACAGTAAACTGAACTGTTAAATAAATGAAACTTTATTTTTTAATTTTTTTAAATTTACTTATTGACTAAAAAGCTAGTCGCATGTATTTTCATATATAGTTAAAAACAGGAACACACCCTAGAAAATGAAAGTACTTTGCCTATGAAAAGGCTTTTCCATTAGGTGTCATTCCATTTTGAATGTTCACCAGTCCTAATTGCCCATTATGTCACATTGCTACTTTCCAGCTGTTAGTCTGTACAGCTTCTTAAATGATGGCATCATCCATAATAGTTATAAACGTCTTATTCCTAAATCTTTTATATTTATTACCAGAGAAATAAAGAAATGTGTCGTAGATAAAGGTTTCATTTATCATAAATAATAAGTGAAAGCTTTATTCATGACGTATTCCTTTATTTCTCTGGTAAAGAGATAATAACAGTGTAAATGTGTCCAGCCGTCGCTCTGCATTGCAGAAACAGTGTAGCAGGGGTGGATGTGCATGTGGAAATGGATGCTGTTCCATATGGAGGTTCAAGCCTGAGGGAAACTGCTGTCTTCTAAGCTCAGACCTGTTCCAGCCAGCTAACACACACTTATACTGGTTTTTATACCATGTGAGAACTTGGGGACCAAGTATCTCTCTTTCTCTCTCTCTCTCTCTCTTTATATATACAGAACTTCAGAGTTTGCCCTGATCTCTTATATGAGTGCTTTAGACTGCAGGAAAAGTTCCATGTCTCTTGGTGCCACACACCCGGGTATACGTACCGAGTCCCAAATCCATCCATAGGTTGACTTTTACACATTAAACAAATGCCACCACTGAGCCTGAACTCATTCATTTATTCATTCATTCATCTTCTGAGCCACTTATTCTTCTGGGTTGCTCGGGGTGCTGGAGCCTATCCGAGTGCTTGTCGGGTGGAAGACAGGGAACACCCTGGACAGGCCAGAGCCTGAATTAAACAATATTAAACATCGTCTTCAAAACACTTTGCATATAACAGATATGCAGCTTAAATTAATCAGGCACAAGTACTTAATATCCATAAACAGTTGTATACAAGAGTTTGGGTGACATTGGTCATTGGTCAAATGTCCCATTGATTTTGTAAGAGTGAAAATAAATAATTCATTATGGTCTGTCCAAAAAATTACTGCCAGTTTTATGAAGTTTAATGTGTTTAAGCCTAATGACAAATAACAACTGGACAAGAAATTGTTCATTTAGTGTTGAAATAAAGTTACATTCACATTTGATTCCTGCGTATTAACACATTTTCAACCAACAAAACATGTCAGAGTGCTACCTTTTTTTTTTTTACCTCTTCTTTAAGGTGACTGTGTACATAAGATATACACAGATATACACTATGTGGCCGAAATAAAACAAATGAGAGATTAATTGAGGAAAGAATACAATATTACATGTCTGTAAGTGGCAAAAAGTATGTGAACCCCTGATCATCACACTTATATGAGCTTATCTCACATCTCTTTCCAAAACCATGGGCATTAAAATGGACTTGCAGAGGCAGATTAAACAGACGTTCGGCGGTTTTTACATGCTGTTTGCTTTAGCACTCTGTGGCCCCGCTCTGCGAGCTTGTGTGGTCTATCGCTTCGGGGCTGTCATAACTTCTACATGCTTCAATTTCACAGTAATAGGACTTACACTTGGCCAGGACAGATTTAGCAGGACAGAAATGCCAAGAAATGACTTGTGGCAAAGATGGCATCCTGTGATAATGCCACATTTACACAGTCACAGAGTTCATCTGTACAACCAAGTTCTACTGCTAGTGTTTGTCTATGGTGACTGCATGACTGTGTAATTGATTTCATGCACTAGAACTCAAAAATTAGGAGAGGTGTCCCCATACTTGTGTTTATATAGTGTATATACTCGTGAACATCACCCCACTACTGCTTCAGAGCAACATCAGTTCTCAACTGTGCTACAGTGGCGTTTTAAGGTTTTAACCCTTTATAATGTTCTATATTTTTGCATTTGACTATAACTCTATCAGATTTAAAAGTAGATAAGGAGAACCGAAATAAAACAAATGAGAGATTAATTGAGGAAAGAATACAATATTACATGTCTGTAAGTGGCAAAAAGTATGTGAACTTTTAGGATTAGCCACTAATTTGAAGGTAAAATTAGAGTCAGGTGTTTTCAGTCAATGGGGTGACAAGCAGGTGTTTTTGGTCACCCTGTTTTATATTAGGAACAACACATGTTTGTGAAAGTGTATTATAACATATCGTCGCTGTCCAAAGAAAAACAAGTATCTCCAAAATGCCAGCTTTACAGGAGAAGGCAAAAACCTCTCTTTAATTTGAATGGAAGTCAATGGAACCAGATCCTCTCTTTTCAACTGTTCTTGAGTTGATTTCTTTCTGCATCGTCCAACATCTCTTCAGTTTGAAATCATGGACTGCTATCCTTCAATTGTGGGCAGTCATGGGCTGGAGGTTAGGGAAGCAGCCTTGTACCTGGAGGGTTACCGGTTTGATTCCCTGAACTGTCAGCAATGACTGAGCAAGGTGCCTAACCCCCAAATGCTCCCCGGGCGCTGTGGGTAGAGCTGGCTACCGCTCTGAGCGAGTGTGCCCCCTGCCCCCTAGTGTGTGCGTGTGTTTCACTTCACAGATGGGTTGCGGAAGACAAATTCTTCTGTGTGCAAATCACAAATGGCAAAAAATGGCCCTAAACTCTCTACTCAGGGAATAATTGGCCTCACCTAATTCTAAATTACATTCTCCTGTAAAACGTTTTGACACACCTTTGAATTCATTGTTCCGTCAATGATTGCAGGGCATCCAGACAGCAAAGCAGCCCCACAGCATGATGCTCCCTCCACCATGCTTCACAGATGGGGTGAAATGTTGTTGCTGGTGTGCAGTGGCTTTTTTCCTCCAAACATAGTGCTGTTCTTCTGTGCTAAAACGTTTCACGTTGGTCTCATCTGTCTATGGAACAATTTCCCTGAAGCACTGTGGAACATCATGGTGGTCTAGGCAAGCTTGAGATGGGCTGCAGCAGCTTCCTTTCTTGGTGCCCTTCCATGGACACTATTCTTGTTCAGTGTTTTGTGGATTGTGGACATATGAGGGAAGGTGTTTACAGTTTGGAGGGTCTTCTGTAGGCCTTTTGCTGTTAACCTTGGGTTCTTTCTCGCCTCTTTCAGGATAGCCCCTTTGTGCTCCTGGAGTGATCTTAATGGGACGCCCACTCCTGGGTAGAGTAGCAACAGTCCTGAATTTTTGGCTTGTGTAACGATGGATTGACGTACACCAAGGTCTGTGTTTTTGAAATGTGTGTTGCCTTTGTTGCCTTTGTGTGTTCATGATGAATGGACCAAAATGACAGACAAAGTCTGGTTACACCTACTTAGATTAAAAGGAAAGTATGTTCGTTTCCTTCTACTGTAAAGTTGAAAATATTTGGTTCTTTTCTGACAGCAATAATAGGAAGATGGTAATAAAAGCCTGGCATTTGATCTGCCATCCAAACTGCCTGGTTTCAATTAGATACAGCAACATGACATAGCTCAATATCACAGCATTTAAAACTGAAAACTCAACATCATGTAGTGACCCTAAAGATCAATAATGGGATATTTGGGATGGGACTGCAACCTGCACAGCCTGTTTGTCATAACGCTTGTTATGAAAGAAAGCATTTGTGGGCAGGGCATGTGTAGGTCATTTGTAAGACAGTATTTTATGAATGGTGAAGAGAAGAATTTGGCACATGGAAGCCAAATGATGGGGCAAGGGACTGTCCTCTGATGCCAGGCCTACATATAAGATCCCTCACTCTCTCTTTCTCTCTCTTCTTCATACACTGCCTAAATACAGTTGAGTAATTCAGCAGGGTCCAGCTAAAGCCTCCGGGGAGTTCTGGGTATATTTCAAGAGGGAACCGCCTGACCGAGATCAGTGGAGCAGATGTTTTAGTGAAGATATTAAGCCGCCACGGATTCCCCACTGATAACTCTCACATCACACACACACACACACACACACACACACACACACACGTTTGTTTCTGTGAATTGTAGGGCCATTAAATGACTTCCATAGACTTACCCAAACCTTAACCAGAACTACCACTAGCCTAACACTAACCATAGTAACAATAACCAAATAACATTTACCATATCCCTAATCCCAACCTTAATCTTAACCTTATCCCTAAACCTAACCCTAACTTTAAAACTGAATGATTTACATGGGTCCCCACAATATGAGTGTATAAACAGGATTTGATCCCCACAACATTGCATAACCCTGGTACACACACTCACATGTTTGTTTCCTTGAATTGTGGATTTACTACATAGACTTCCATTCATTTTCTGTAGACTTAGCCAAGCTTTAACCAGAGCTACTGTACTACTAGCCTAAACCTAACCCTAACCCTAACCTAAACCTGACCTTAAAATTGGTCCCCACAGGGACGAGAGGTCCCCAAAATGTGAGTATATGACCAGGTTTTGTTCCCCACAATGTGGTATAAACCAGGTACTACATTATGATGTACTGTACTATACTATTGTACATAACACTTTACAGTTCTATGCTGTGCTGAACTGAACAGTATTCTGAGCTTTACTGTGTTGAACTGTACTACATGTTCTATGCTATACAATACCACACTATATGGAACTGTGTTGTACTGTATTAGACTAAAGTGTGTTGTGCTGCTCTGAACTGTATTACTCTGTACTATGGTGTACTGTACTGTACCACACTATACTGCTCTGTTCTGTATTGTAGGTTATTATACAGTACTGTGCTGTGCTAAACCACACTGCATTCATCATGAAAATCTCACACAATGTAACGGCCATGTAATCTCACACAATGTAACCGCCATCTTCACATGATGTAGAAAAATGAAAATTGACAAAAAATATGTTATTATAATTATGTTTTTCTTTGAACAGTGATGATACGGTTCTGTGTAGAACTATTTCAAATATGTTTCTATATAGCACCAGAAATGGTTCTGCTATTATTACAATGTCAAAAGGTCTATAAAGAACCATATGCAACATATTCTCCAACATATTCTTCCCTTGACCCTAAAGAGTCATCTTTTAAAGACTGCACCACTTTAAGATTCAAGATTTAGATTTAAGAGTCATATGCACAGAGAAACAAGCAGTTGCACTGTACAATGAAAGTCTTATATTACCTCTACTAGTAGTATACATCTATGCATATATATATGCATATATATATATATATATATATATATAAATGCTATATACTATACAGTCTGTGTGCATCTGTATCTAATGCAAGTTTGAAAGGCATGGCACAGAACACATGTACACTATATGTGTATTAGCAGCCAAAAGATTCAAGTTTTCTTATTAAGTATACATGTATCATACACATAGTGTACATAACGCAGTTCAAAAACTGGTCCTTATATAGAACTGATAACACCAAGTAACTAAAAGGATTCCCTGGTTTGATTTATGTGAACATGATTTTCAGATCCTTGTTCTCTTTCATTTGGCCTACATGCACATTTGGTCAGTTTTTAAACTTAAGCGTACTTTGTATGCTTCTAAATTCCCCTTCCCCTTTATACCACTGAATATATTAGTCTGTCAGTACAAGTGTTGTGAATGCAAACCTGAACTGAAAGTTTGACTGACATTGCAAAGATGACTAAAGGAGGCAGAACTGTCTCCGAATTTTGCAAACGGTCAATTAAGCTGAGCATCAAGCAGGAGAACTGCGCAAACTCATCAACCTCACTGCACCAATTCACACATGACCAATGATTTCCCCCTCCAGTGTGCTGTAGAGTGCATGTGAAACAATAGAGCTCCAGCTGAGTCAACACACACACACACACACACACAGACACACACTGAGAAAGAAAGTGAGAGAGAGAAAACAGAAGTACAATAATGTGACCACTGCCTGTGAATCTTTACCTGCAGCGAGCTTCATGGCTTAGAAGCTCGCTCTGAAAAAAATAGACCTTATAACTGGCAACACATGGCGTGACACTCATCACTCTGTACAGTCAGTAAATAGCACAGAGTAAACTACTCATAACTGAATGGATTAAACAGCTAATTAAGCTGGAATTAAATTGAATCTATAAATATTTAATAACATCCATTACAACTCACAGTTTCATAACAGATATGAAATAACTGACAGTAGATCCGGAATAACAAGATTAATAACTGAATCATATCTCATGTCAGTTCTCGGTGTGAAGGGCTTCATAGTTTTTCTGAGACACATGCTTATGTGTTTTGATTAGGCATGGAGTGTTGGTGAAATACTGAAACGAAACTTTAATGAGGTGTTATTTACAGGGCATGTGTTCCTCACGCTGGTGTTTCAACAGACACTCATCATCAAAAGAATAGTAGCACAAATAGCTGCACCCAGAGGGAATCAACCCATGCAAACAGCCGCACATGTGACTTAAGCAAGGACGGGCCTTATCGCTGTACATGACTGACCCCACAACCACTGTCTGTTTGCAGACATTCAGCGAGCATTGATGCCCTCCATGAGTCATCCTGTTAGTGGCAGCACCATTGGCAGACGGTTGCACGATGCAGGACCACATGAAAGCAAAACCACATCACCTTCACCAAAGACTGCANACTCAGAATGGCAGCGGGCCATCTTCAGAATACTATTTTTGTCTTGGTGGAGACGACCAACGGATCCATGTGTGGAGGCACCGTGGTCAGTGCCAAGATGTTTGAACAGTTTGTTGTCACACGTCCAGAAGCCCCTGTTGCACAGTCTGCAGGAACTGTGTGAGAATATTCAAGCTGCATGGGATGGATTATCGCAGGACACGATTAGGAACCTCTACAACTCCATGCTGAGACGTCTGGCAGGTTGTGTTAGTGCCGTCTACTTCTGTATGTGTAGCTCAATAAATATTGCCCATATCAGTCTAAATGTATCATCATTTATTGTTCCTGGTGAACTTTATCTTCCTTCCCAATAGCACTGCAATCCCACACTTCCTTCTGGCTGCAGCTATTCTGTTGACCATGAGTGTATTTATAAGTGATCTGGCACTGTTTCAGCAGTGTTTGCATGCGCCAATGCCAAACTGACAAAAGACTTGTTTTAATCAAGCACACATGACAAACGCCAGATTTCATGCCCATCATCCTGTTTCTGGCATGTCAAAACACAGAACAGATTTTTTGTTGCTGTTGTGGTTACTTTCTGAGAAGAAGCTTAGAAGTGTGTTGTCTGGAGATAAACACTCACATCTGCACACATGCAAACTTAATCTACACATATGGATTCAAGGTGTCCCAGCTCAGATATCCTGCTTACTGTCTGTCTCTCTCCTCCCTCAACCAGCACTCAGCAACTCCTCTCCCGCAGAGCTTCTGCCTATCAAGCAGTGATGAAATTGGCTCCTAATTATAGACTCAACATTTTAAAAAACACTGTATTTTATTATACTGTATTGTGCTATGCTGAGCTGTACTCCACTGTACTGTGCTGAACTATATTATATTGTACAATAATACACTATACTATACTATAATAAACTATACTGTATTGTACTATACTACTCTGTATTCTGCCGCACTATACTTTATTATACTGTATTGTGCTATGCCAAACTGTACTCCATTGTACTGTGCTGAACTACATTATATTGTGCAGTAATACACTATACTATACTGGACTGTACTGTACTGTACTATACTATACTATACTATACTATACTATAATAAACTATACTGTATTGTACTATACTACTCTGTATTCTGCAGCACTATACTTTATTATACTGTATTGTGCTATGCCAAACTGTACTCCATTGTACTGTGCTGAACTACATTACATTGTGCAGTAATACACTATACTATACTGTACTGTACTGTACTGTACTGTACTGTACTGTACTGTACTAAGTGTACTACACTGTTACTGTGTTATACTATAATAAACTATACTGTATTGTACTATAATACTCTGTACTTGGCTGCACTATACTTTATTATACTGCATTGTGCTATGCTGAACTATACTCCACTGTACTGTGCTGAACTGCATTATGTTGTGCAGTAATACACTATACTATACTGGCCTGTACTGTGCTATACTATACTGTACTGTACTGTACTGTACTGTACTGTACTAAGTGTACTACACTGTTACTGTGCTGTACTATAATAAACTATACTGTACTGTACTATAATACTCTGTTCTCGGCTGCACTATACTTTATTATACTGTATTCCACTGTACTGTGCTGAACTACATTATATTGTACAAAAACATACTATACTATACTATATTATACTATACTATACTACACTGCTCCATACTGTGCTGTGCTGTACTATAGTAAACTATACTGCACTGTGCTGTGCTATGCTGAACTGTACTACACTGTACCTAATATAGAGAGCTATATTATACTGTATTATAGACTGAACTATTTTATTCTTGACTATACTGTTGTATGTAGAGAGATATTTGGAAAGGTATTAATAGGATCAAATCAAATCAAAATAACAGATCAGAATCTCCATTGCTTATTAAAAAATTGGTCAAATATGTGTCAAAAAGTAATTTAAATGTGAACCTGTTCTTAACACTGAGCGAGTCTACCTGCCCGCACTGATCATGTGCAACATTACAATGAGTGATAATGAGGATTCTCATGTCTATTGATGTGCGAGAGCAGCATTTGAAAGGTAATTATTAGAGCAGGCAGGTCTCATACTGTGTGCTGTATCCTCTCATTATCCTGTCTAATAACGGTCTGTGTATTACACTCTCCTGTAAGCCAAACCTGGGGTTCAAACCGACACCTGATTGAGAACGGTGGATCTGAACTGCCCACCAGCATTATCATTATACACACACACACAGACACACACACACACAAAACAGATAGGGAAAGGGAGAAAGAGAAAGAGAGAAAGAGAGAGAGAGATTAACAATTTACCCAAAATTGATTTATTTATATGTTTATTTTTACATTTACTGTAGAGACCACCTAAAACACTACAACAACCATCCAATATACCATTGCAACTGCCTAGCAACACATTAGTAACATAGCAACCACATAGTATCATACTAGCAATCACCCTGAAACACTATCATATACTGGGGTCTACATAAACCAGTTCAAGTTCCAGTTCAAGAGTTTTTATTGTCATTCCTCAGTATAACCTTTGAAGGAAACATCATTCGTCACGCCTCATGGTGCAACACACAGCAGTAGCACAATGTACAGCACTTGCCAGAACATACAAAATGTACACCAGACAATAAATATACAGTACATAAATAAAGATCACAAGATGTTTGCCGGTGTTCCTGATGCACATCTTGAACTGAATTATTTCAGAAAAACTGACTGTATCGCTACGACAACGCCACGTTCAGACTGCCACTCCGAATCCGATTTTGGCATATCCAGACTGTATCCAGATTGATTTTTGATAGTTTGCACCACAGAACCCACATGAAGTTGGATTTGTGCAAATTTGCAGTCTGAACGCAGCCTAAGAAATAACAGCACCATATTTTCAGGACCCGAAGTAGCCGCTGTGTCAGAAATGTGCTGCCAACGTCTTGTTTAGCCAATATGCTCACAGAATAAGCTCACAGTGATCTTACCTGAAAATACATGAACATACATCATCTAGATGGTGAACAATATTTCAATCCTTCATTTTGTTAGACATGTAGTTGGTGTCAGTGTTGTGGTTGCTGTGTTAAATGCTATTTGCTTGTTTCTGGTACTGCAGTGTGTTTGCACATGTGCAGACTGAGAAATCTGAAAGAAATGTTTCTACAGGATAAGCTTTATGGTTGTGGTAGCTTTATGGCCGTGTGAACAATTCTCATAAAACATACCATTGACTTACAATGGCCACATAGAAACAACAATCGTTAGACACAGAGCATGGTGAGTGTGTGTATATGTATTTATGATGGTGTAGGTTGGAAGGAACAGGCCTCAGGCACTGTGCATGCATTATTTAGCCTCAGTCAGCATTCTGTGTGGCGGGAGCAAAGGTCAACCCACATCCATGCTGACCCAACTTGACAGTCACCAGCTTACTGGACTGGACAAGTAGCACCCTAATCAGTGACCTCATTATGTATACCAATATGTAATGGAAAATTAAGTATGTTAATACCATGTTAATAACATGAATAAGGCTTGTTCACATCTACTGGGATCTGAATGGCACTGATATGCATGTGTATGTGATGTGGATGGAGGGATAGATGGATACGTAGGTAGCCAGACGTCCCTCTCACATTTCAGCTTTATACTGTAGGCCACCTTCCCTCCTTATGATGGGAAAGTCAGGGCGCTGTCCTTTCAGGACCATCTCCTGCTTTCTCACTCTCTCTCCCTGTACTTGACAGAGCCACTGTCCCCCTACCTGTATGCGTGAGCTGGTACGGCCCCCTTTCCCTGTCTTTCTCAAAGCATTTTGCCCTTATAAGGAGAGAGTGAGAGCACTGCGTGGAGGCGAGCGAGAGTGCAGTTGGACCATACTATCTCTCTTCATAATGCAGGGGTGTGCAGAATGGCTGGATGAGACAGGGGAGGTGGTGGAGGCGAGTGATGGCGATGGTGAGTAACACGCGCCTTCTTTGAGCCCCTGAATAAAAGGCCAAAAATAGGCTGGTGGAGTGGAGGGAGGTGGGGGGGGTTGGCTCAGCAAGAGCGTGGGAGGAGGGGGGAGGGGAGAGTGAGAGAGAGAGAGAGAAAGGCAGGTGATTAGTAGGTCTGTGTGCATCTCTGTGGGATGATGACACATTACAGAATGTTACCCTGGGTTATTTTCAGAGATGCACACCATCAGTCCTACACTGGGTGCATCACTCTCATTGAGATATAAGGCCTTATCTTCATCTCTAGTGGTTCCACGCATCTTCCCCTCCAAATAGCTGGAATAAGGCATGATGAGCAAGGGAACAGGTTCATAGGCTTTAGTGATGTTATCTTAGCATAGGCAAAAAGAGATTACGACTAAAATGCATTCAAGCATTCAGTAGCAGAGCACGCCCCCCCGGACCACAGCATTTCACTGGAAAGCACAATACAAGAACGCTGTTTATAACACAAATAGTTGCGATTCAAAAATCTGACCGTCTGAGCCATTTTTAAAGCTTCAGTATACGTGCACTTGACTACACATATCAAGGTTCAACACTGCCACGCATCCTGTTGACACACCTTGTAATACTCCCTACTCCATTTCACTGGCTGGCTCATTTGACTCTAGTTTGGATTTCCTGTTTTTGCTTCTGACCCTGGTTTGTTTAACTTCTCTTTTGCCTTGCCTCATGTTTCGAGGACTGCCTTTCTTGGTTTTGACCCTGGCTTGTATCTGGACTACTCAGTGTATTATTAAAGCTAACACTTTTATTTTTATCCACAAGCGTCTGATCTTTTGTTCTGTTCTTCAAGCCTATCAAACATCATTTCTAAACATGTTGACCCCTTTTTACAGTATCTGTTTGATTGCACTTCAGCTTTCATTTCTACAATACTGTTCATATGTGTGTATTGTACTAAATCACAGGCAAACCTAAAGGTGTAGTGTGTAAGATTTAGGAGGGGGGGGGGGGTCTATTATCAGAAATGCAATATAATAGAAAGAAGAAGAATCGTTGAATGGTTGAAATATGCTGCCGTAGCACATATTTATCAGTAGCTCCCTACATAAAACTCCAGGTAGGATATCCTGATGGCTTAAATCTCCTTAATCAGCAATACCACAAGCATTAAAAGTATGAGGCTGAATTCAGCTTCTTGTTCAAATTTTCCTGTTCCACCTTAAACGGTGCAGCAGTTATTATTATTGCAATAAGGCACCAGAATGTAACTACAGCACCATTTAAGGTGGAAAGTGAAAACACAAAGCCATTATTCTATATTCTTTTATTATTAAAGGACCTCTAGCTGTGAGCGCATACACACACACACATGTATATATATATATAGACTAAATCAGCGTATTGGGCGAAAATAATGATTATTACTACCCTGATCTAATAATATGAGCATGTTAGGTAGAACCGCTATAAAGAGATTTAATTACTGCTCCATTTAAGGTGGAACAAGAAAATTGGAACAGGACACTGAATTCAACCTCATACTTTTAATGCAGGCTTTATGGCTTGATTATGAAGATTATCATCCAGCTGGGACTATAGAGCCACCACATTACAGCTGCCTCTTCAATGTAAAATCACGAAAGCCACTCTCTATAGTCAGTGTGTGGTTTGTCTGTTCTGGGCTATTGTAAAAACCTCTGTTGGAAGACGACTCACTCCTGTATAGATAGGCTCATTCGAAAACCCAGCAATGTATAGCTATAGGTGATTATAAGTTCACAGTACAAAGAACAAGCCCCCTGTGACTGAAACATACCTAACAGCATCCTTAAAAAGCTTTATTTACACAACAGTAATATTGCGTGGGGTCCAGAGTTCTCATCTCCACACATCGTATACATTTACACATACATCACATGACAGCTCCTTTGTGCCCACCCTCACCGCTTCCCCGCATACACCATTTCACACATTTCTCAGTGTGATGAAACACCTGTGGACCTCTCCAGTGGATCCACCTTGATCTAGATATAGCATTGCAAGCTGCACGCAAGATGTGACAATTGACCCCCAAAAAATAATAAATAAATAAATAAATATTGGGCAGAACATGAATTATGGAACACTCAGCTTTGAGCTTAGTGGTAATAATTCTTCAACGTATGTATTTCAGCACCATTTTTACATTTATCAAAGTGTTTATGCACCGTTTCTAAGGATATTAAAAAAAGCTTGTTTAAGTAGGTGTTTACGAAAGATCTCCTAACGAACATTGCAGAACAAGAATACACAGGTTGCTGTCTCCACATACATTCAGCATGTGCCCTTTGGCTTCTATAATACACTCATCATCAAAAGAACGGTTGCACAAATAGCCACACGCAGAAGGAATCAGACGAAAGGAATGAAACTTGGTGGGCAGGTTTGACATCGTGCAAATGATTCAAGTTTCATACTCACGCCACATGTGGCGTGAGCAAGGACGGGCCGTATCGCTGTACCTGACTCACCCAACAGCCACAATTGCAGACATTCAGTGAGCAGTGATGCCCTCCATGAGTCATCCTGTTAGTGCCAGCACCATTGACAGAGGGCGGCACAGCGCAAGATTACATGCACGCAGACCGTTACAACGACTGTCCTTAACACCACATCAACGTCACCAAAGACTGCAATGGTGTCGTGCCAGACTGTCATGGAGTGACTCAGAATGGCAGCGGGTCATCTTCAGTGATGAGTCCCGCTTTTGCCTTGGTGGAGACAACCAACGAATCCGTGTGTGGAGGCACCGTGGTCAGCGCCAAGATGAACAGTTTGTTGTCATGCGCCACACGTCCGGAAGGCCTGGTGTCACTCCTCCTCCACCCCTACCGCACAAACTGCAGGAACTGTGTGAGAATATTCAAGCTGCATGGGATGGATTATCACAGGACACCATTAGGAACGAGACAGCTGGCACGTTGAATTAGCAAACTTGGCAGCCCAACGCCATACCGAGAGACACTACTTCTGTATGTGTAGCTCAATAAATATTGTCCATATCAGTCTAAACTTATCATCACTTATTGTTCCTGGTAACCTTTATCTTCCTTCCCAACAGCACTGCAATCCCACACCTCCTTCTGGGTGCAACTCTTCCTTTGATGATGAGTGTAAATCTGTGTAGTCTGTGGTAATTGATTGCTTGCTACAGATGCATCAGATGGAGATCCACTTTTAAAATGCTGCATTGTTCCTTTAAATGTTGCAAGTCATTCAGAATTTCACAGCTCTGTCGAAACAGTCTTATTCCTGGACAGCTCTCTGATTGGGCATTAAAAAATCAGATAACCATGTGCCTAGAGTGCGTCTCCTTTTCTAGCTTTACTCACACAAGCACACGCACCCTCACATTTCTGTTCAGAACATCCATCATTACACTTACTGGCGTGAATTAGACTTCAGAGAGGAATTCACGCCACCTCTCTAGGGTTGGCGAGGACGCCAAAAACTGAAAAGATCACTCTCAGATAGCTGGGCTGTTACAGTTTCACATGCCACTTGGTTATTTAGGTCACTGGGCTAATATCCGCATAATCAAGTGAGGACTAGGGAGGGGGAGGAGGTTTGTTGGGGGGTCGGGGCGGGAGTGTGGTGGGGGGAAATGTGGTGGAGGGGTGAGCAAACATGTGTTGCTTCAAAAACATCTTCTGAGGCAACCTGAAAATAATGCTATATGATGCAACAGCAAACGGTTATTTGTAATAGCCTGTGGGGTAACACTTCCTACGAGTCCTGTATTCATAATGCTAGCTAAA
Source organism: Semaprochilodus insignis (assembly GCA_034552555.1). Taxonomy (NCBI): domain Eukaryota; kingdom Metazoa; phylum Chordata; class Actinopteri; order Characiformes; family Prochilodontidae; genus Semaprochilodus; species Semaprochilodus insignis. The sequence goes on along the minus strand of CM067475.1, from coordinate 3,794,953 downwards.
TGCATTCATATGGTGTTATAAGGCATACATAATACCTCACAATACCAGGCATAAGCTTGTATAATTAGTTATAATTACATGCACAAGACTTTATAAAACAAGAGCATGCGACTTTTTAATGTCAGGTTTCATAATGCGCTAAAATATCGGTTCATAAGAGCATTATAAGCATGAATGTACTGGGTCCGCTATGGCTTTAAACAAGCATTGCTTATTCAAGTCTTGAAAAAGCAGAGCAACATTTTCACATTGTGTGTCTCGTATTACCAGTTAGACAATCTCAGTTCGCTCAGCTTGTAATGGCCTGGCATAAGACTGTGTTACATTACATGGTGAATTACAGCATTAGTGTCTACAGTGTCCTTAGAAGTATCATAAAGCGAATCCTGAAATTATAAAGTTGCATACTCTTGCATTATTAAGTATTATGCATGCATTATAACTACTTATGAGACATGCCAAGTTTTATAAGTTGTTATGTATGCTATATAATTCCTCATAAATGCATTTACAGTGCATTATACAGGATTCATAGAAAGTGTTGCCGCCTGTGTAGATCTAAGCTAGTATTATGAAACAGGTTTAAGAGGCTTAAATAGCTTAACTGACTTTAACTTAAACTTGAACTTGAGTTCTTATATGTTATTACTGGTAAACAGTAATAGCTATGAAATATAGATTTTATTGGGAACTATTTGCCTTACAGCACCCTGCATTTATGGCCCCTGCACCACGTTTGGGGCCAAAGCCTTTTCTCAAAACTACTGTAGAATAATGAGCGCGTTTAGATGCACTTAATAATCTGATAACTGCAGAAAATCTGATTTTGTCAGTAATCCGATCAACGCGTTTACATGCACTTGAGTAATCAGGTGATGGGGAAACTCTGGGTCTACATGAGTCAGACAGTAATCAGATTTATCTTTGCTACCAGCCAATATACTCACAGAATAAGATGTGAAGTAAACATAATCTAAAACTCAAATTTCATGTCTTTTCCTGATAAAAGTTAACTGTAACGTTAATGAGATAAACCGGACGTGCAGATCTAAACGTGATGTTAGGTTTAATATCAACAGAATCAGGAGATAGTTCTATACAATACACCAATACAAGGGCTACTAAAACAGCCTCGGACAAGATAGAAGCACAATCAGTAAACCACCCACACTGTAGAAGTGTATTGTTGGTCCAATCTAATAAAATTATTTTAGTTGGTTACAACCACATGAATTAGGTTTGTTTCAATTTAAACAGGACTTTGAACAAGACATTCTTTTACTCAAAGTCATTTTTGAGTCATTTTTTAGGTTGTACTTTTTACAGCGTAGGGTCCGAATACCAGAGTGCAGTAACTAACCAAGCAACCACAGTACAGGGAGATGTGATGATGGACAGACAGATTGTGATGCGTGCTGAGCTAAAAGCAAAGCGATGTTTATTAAACAGACTGGTAGTACATCAAAGCAGACATAACCAAGGGGCAAGGACAGAGTCAGGGTAAGAAAACAGGCAGAAGTCAAAACCAGGCAAACAATCAGACCAGCAACAGTACCAAAAGGNTACTTTTTACAGCGTAGGGTCCGAATACCAGAGTGCAGTAACTAACCAAGCAACCACAGTACAGGGAGATGTGATGATGGACAGACAGATTGTGATGCGTGCTGAGCTAAAAGCAAAGCGATGTTTATTAAACAGACTGGTAGTACATCAAAGCAGACATAACCAAGGGGCAAGGACAGAGTCAGGGTAAGAAAACAGGCAGAAGTCAAAGCCAGGCAAACAATCGGACCAGCAACAGTACCAAAAGGGGAAAGACAAAAGAGTAAACCAGAAAGTCAAAATAGAGTCAAACCAGAGACGCTAACAAGAAAGAAGCTAACCAGAGAAGCTAACAAGAGAAGCTAACAAGAATAGCAACAGGGAGAAACGCTCAGTACGCTCAGTACACACAGAGTGGCAATACTTCACAATGAGTCAGGAGCATTTATACAAACAGACTAAATGGCGAACAGGTGTGTGTTAGTACTCCGGGGGAGGAGGACCTGAAAACGGGACTGGAGGATTGTGAACATGTGATGGTGACGTCATTGGGTGATGGGTTATGGGTAATGGAGTCCGAGAGATCAGAGGCGAGTGGAGAACCAGCAGGCATGACAAGAGAAGACCCAAAGGATAAACTAAAAGCCAAACTGAGATCATACACAAGAAGGCAAAAATACACAAGAACAATACTACACAATACTACACAATACTACAAAAGGGCTATTTATACAAACAGATTCGTGATGAACAGTTAATGATAAACTCTGGGATGATGAACAGTTCATGATTGGTGGGTGGTGTGCATGTGATGCTGAGATCATGCGGAAGTGACTCTTGAGAAGTGTGGTTAGTAAGTTCCACAGAGGCAAAGAAAGAACTGTGTGACTTTTACCAGCGTCACTCCGAAAGTGTTTTGTTGCAGTCTTGCAGTTGCTGTGTTATAAACGCTTCATGCTTTTTCCAGCATCGCAGTTTGTTTTTGCTTGCATGCAGACTGAGAAACCAAAAGACGTCAGAATATGAGTTTACCTGCACTTAAATACCCGATTACTGAGCTGAAATCCAGCTTCTCTATCAGGTTTCTTCATCGGATTTATAGGCCTTAATCGGATCTAAGAAATCAGAGTAGTCTGTTTCTATTTGACCACTTGAATAATCAGATAAATGCTGAAATTTGATTATGATTGGATGATTATAACTGCATCTAAACTGACTCTGTGTTTCAGATAACACCACCACCCACCAGGGAACTGACACCCTATGGGGGAAACTGGGGTTTGATTCACGGTCTGGGTGACGCTACACCAATAAAGACTCTTTGGGCAGGACCCCTAACACTTCACTGGCCTCCCTGTAATATGATTAACTTTGTAAGTTGCTCTGGATAAGAGCATCAGCTAAATGCCATAAATGTAAAAATGTACATATATACTCTTAGTGGTTGGTGTGACCTAGAGGATAACACCACTACCCACCAGGAAGCTACCACCCCATATGGGAGTTTGATTCCTGGTTTGGTTTACTATGCAGTGCTACACCAATAAGAGTCCTTGGCCAAGACTCCTAACATTACACTGGCCTACCTGTAAGATGAATAACCTTGGAAGTCACTCTGGATAAGAGCGTCAGGTAAATGACATAAATGTAAATGAAATGCTTCAGATGTCTGGTTCCCATCATCCTAAGTTTCTCTAGATTGGGCCATTTCACACCAAAACACTCTTCATGGCTTTGTTTGCATCTACGTAATGATTTAATTACGTAGGAATTTTGATTGTTACGGAGCGGTGGAAAAGAACCCTGGACCTATCAGTGGGCCTAGCCCTATTCGTCAATACTGGTAATTAATGTAAATAGGAGAAAGAAGAAGCAGCTATGTGCTTAAATGCTTTCACCACACAAGTGTAATGGCAGGGTTCATTTGGTCATAGGACAACACTGCTATCTTTCTTCAACACCTCATCTTTCATTTCCTATCAGCTACAAAGAGTGTTATCTGGGGAATGTGGGTAGAGTCTGTCATAAAGCAGCACAGCAGACAGACGAGATGATAAAGGGAAGACTGAAGCAGTCAGGAAATTGTAGGTATCCCAGTCTGGCCTTTACTTTCTGACTGATGTCACAAGGTGCAACAGTGCTCCTAGTCACCTGGCAACTTGCCAGCCTGCTAATGACATCAGCAGATGTCATAGAAGGTCCCCCACTGACCTTTCACAAGAGCGGCCTTCAGTCAAAAGTATGGCTAAGCAGTGCATGATGGTACATGCCGTTGCTATGGAATTGGACTTTATTAAGTCTTTTGTGTCGAAAGTTTTATTGGTGGTTTTATTTCATTGATGTACTGATAGTACATTCAGGTGGTACATCAATGGTGGTCCAACATTTTTCTGGACCACCTTTACCTTGAATATGACACCCATTCACCATGACATTGTTCGAACAGCAACATTTGATTTCCGAGAGTCTTCTCCAGGACCTCCCACAGACTTTCAGTGGGGTTAAGGTCAGGGTTCACTCTGTGGTGGTCAGTTCATGTGTGAAGATGATTCTTCGTGCTCTCTGAACCACACATTCCCAACCTGATCCCAATAAATCTCTGCATAGTTGTCCTGGAATATGCCTCGGGAAGGAAAAAGAAACCCATACATGGGATAACTTGCTCATTCAGTACATTCAGGTGGTCAGCTGACCTCATCTTATATAACCCTGCTGAGCCTTGACCTGACCAACTGAAACCCCTCAGATCATAACATCATGCCTCTTGGGGCCTGTTAAGTGGACACTATGCATGATGGGTGCATCTCTTAATGCGCTTCCCTTCTTACCCTGATGTCCCTATCGCTCTAGAATAGGGTCAATCTGGACTCATCAGACCACCTGACCTTTTGCCATTGCTCTAATTGAGTCGAATCATTATGCTCCCTAGCAAACTAAAGTCTTTTTCCTGATTAGCCTCACTAACAAGTGGTTTCTTATGGTTGCACAGCTGTTTAGTACCAATCCTGTGAGTTCTCGTCACACCGTGCATGTGCTGTTAAACATATTGTTATATGTTATGATTTGACTGTTGATATGTTATGATTTGACTGTTGATATGTTATGATTTGACTGCACTTAAGCATTTAAGTAATTTTTCCGACCACATTTCTTCTGCAAATTTCTTCACTATCCTTCCAGGTTTCAGGATTTAACCTAGTCCCAATCATTCCAACAATCTCACTGCATCTGTTAGGGTTAAATGAATTGTTGCCAGCTGAGACATTTTCATCACCGCAGTAATTATCCAATCAAAGTCTTAAATGCTGCTTATTTAAATACAAATGCCAACGTTTTTATAGTCTATTTTATGTGTGAATCTTCAAAAAGGTGCTAACGCTTTATGTGATAAACTGCGTAATCATGGCGTAATCTCATGGCGGCCAGAGGTGATATTGTAATGAGAACATCTGGGGACATCCATAAGAAATTCTGGGGTGTGTATGATTGGGAACGTAGACTTCTTAGAGTGGGAACAAACTGAATGTGAAATTTTAAAACCAATTTGATGTCTTTTGTGAACTTGTCCGACTACAACAAGCTTGCAGTTAGCCCATGGATTGTGCAAGTAGCTAACAATAGCATCACTTGATTGTGCTCCAGACATTACAAGAGCACTAGCAGAGGATTTGGGGACAGATATTAGAGGAGGTGTACCGAAAGTTTACCAAGTTGTCCCAGACAGCCTTGGAATATGTTTCTTTGGAATATGTTTTATTCCATAGAAACTGTGTTGAAAGATGTTTTGGGAAATTTCTAAACCAATTCAATGTCTCGTGAAGGTGGAGCTCAAAGCAGGGATGATGGTGAACTTGTCTGACTACAACAAGCTTGCTCTTAGCCCATGGGTGTATGCAAGTGGCTGAGAATAGCATCACTAGATAGCTTAGCCGACTTGTGTTATTGATTGCACTCCAGATGTTACAAGAGCACTACTAGAGGAATTTGGGGGCAGGTTTTAGAGGGGATGTACCCCTGTTTACCACCACCAAGCACTAAAAGCTTAACAAGTTGTCCCCAGACATGTGCTCTCATTACAGGAGCTCTGTTAGCCACTGGGCTGAAACGGACTAAACTGTCTACAAATGTCCATTCAACTCCCAGCAAAGTCCGCACTACCAACAACACTCTGAAACAAGTCTTTCACCATTTAACAACTGATAACACATAATGGAAGTAACGGATTAGAATTAAGTAGGCTAAAATGGTATATAACAGTACATGTGATTGATACTAACACAAGGCCAAAAGCTGGACCGCCTTCACCTTTGATAATGGTGCCCATTCACCATGACATTGTTCAAAAGGTCTTATGCAATGTCACAACATTGATTTCCGTCCAGAGTTTCATTCATTTTTGCCTGAGATCTAACACCTCCTAAAGACTCACAGTGGGGTTAAGGTCAGGACTCTCCGGTGACCAGTTCATGTGTGAAGATGATTCCTCATGCTCCCTGAGCCACTTTTTCACAGTCTGAGCCCAATGAATCTCGGCATTGTTGTCTTGGAATATGCCTCAGGAAATTTCTAAACCAGTTCAACGTCTCGTGAAGGTGGAGCTCAAAGCAGGGATGTTGGTGAACTTGTCTGACTACAACAAGCTTGCTGTTAGCCCATGGATGCATGCAAGTGGCTAACAATAGCATCACTAGCTAGCTTAGTTCACTCGTGTTATTGATCGCGCTCCAGAAATTATTAGAGCTCTACTGAAGGAATTTGGGGGCCGGTTTTAGAGGAGGTGTACCCTTGTTCATCCACCACCATCCAGCACCAAAAGTTTAACAAGCTGTGCCCCAGACATGTGTTCACAGTACAGGAGCTCTGCTAGCCATTGGGCTGAAATGGATTCAACTTTCTACTAATGTCCGTTCAACGGCCAGCAAAGTCAACACTACCAACAGCACTCTGAAACAAGCCTTTCACCACTTAACAAGTAAGAACGCTTCACGGAAATAACCGATTACAATGAAGTAGGCTAAAATATACTCCATCAGAGTATAACAGTATGTGTGATTGATGCTGACACGAGGCCAAAAGCGAAACCACACATCAGATCCTCTTACTGAGATGAAGAGCGGCAGACAGGAAGGCTCATTGTTATAATTAGACCCATTTGTCTCATTCGTCTATTTTGCCCCACCACAAAACTGTTTCCCGCTGAGCGCGCTGTGCACACGTCTCTCTCTGCAGTATGTGGGAGTTACCTTCACAGGCAATTTTTGGCGCGTTCTGCCTTTGACATAACAATTTGCGCACTCTAGGTGATTCACTCCAGTTTTGTGCTATCACCCTGGAGACACTGGCCATGTTTTAAAAGCTTTTGGAGGACAAGTCTCACTCTTTAACAATGGCATTCAACTTTTTCATCAGTACCACCCGTGGGCCCACCATTAAGAAGAAAGACATTAACCTCCTGCAATTCAATAGGAAGGGTCATCTGGTCGATTGCATTGTGACCAAGTTAATAGCAGGACAATGGTATTGCTTCGGTGCCTGTAGTATGGGGCGGGGCGGGGGACTGGGGGTTTCTTCAGTAATACAATACCACAGTTAATCGGTGAATCAGAAGCCTGCTTGATCACATGGTAATGCTGTGTGTTAATGTCCTTCACACTCGGCCTTAGAGAGTTTTAGCTTCAGACTAGCAATGAAAGCAATTAGCCGCCATCAGCCTCTGTGCAGGAATCGGGGATCACTGTGGACAGGAATGAATTACATGGGGGAACTGAAAATCAATGATGTCACACATTTGTCACATTCAGCTTCCAAGAACAGCTCAAGTTTAACAACATGCAATCATTCCATATGAGTAAGATAGATGTTAGCACTGCAGGACTGTAGCGGGCGCCGTGCCAGCGCATTCTGGAGGCGTGCTATAACAGTGGGGCATGACTCATATACAAGCTGGATGCAAACATACTAAATAGCTGTTGCACCAACTGGCGTGGCATCCATCTGAAGGCATGTCTGAAATAGGTCAAAATCACTGCATATGCTATCCAAAAGCATCCCCCCCTTCTAATTCATCTATTCCGCTACTTTCAGGCGCATCCACTGTAGACGCAAGTCATGTCATCTCCATAGAAAGAATGCTCTGGAGCGCACAAGCCTAAGATGGCAATGTGCATGTGCGATGCCAGGCAAGAGCTAGAGTGGTGTAAAGCCCATTGGAATTGGACTGTGGAGGAGTGGAATCATGTTCAAGTTTGGAGTAATGAAGCACCTTTTGGATGAGTACCAGATCTAATCCCACTACAAACGTTCCTACGTCTAGTGGAAAACCTTCCCAGAAAAATAAAAGCTAAAGGCGTGCGGCAAAAAGAGAACTGGCTCCGTGTGGAAAAATGTTGGGCAAGCAAGTGTTTGGATGGCCCGGGTGTACTAAGTCAGTTTCAGGCCTATGTAAGACCAGTTTTGTGGGGGGTTTTCTCCACCCTTTAAAACCATTTCAGTCATTTATTGACCCTCCCTCGCCATTGAACTCAGTCAGTCTCATTTGTCCTGAGCTTGTCTTGGTTCTGTTTTGTTACTAAGCTTTTTAAAGCAACATTATATAACATTTTTTCATTCATTCATCCGCTAAGCCACATATCCTTTGGTGTCATTGGGCAGGAGGCAGGAAAGACCCTGGACAGGCCGCCCATCCATTGCAGACATTACGTAACAATTTCAATTGCTTCAAAGTGATTTTGATGGTACACTGACTTATTATAGGCAGAATGGCATCTCTGTCATTGCCACTCTAGGCCCAGAGTAGCTGCCATAGCGCTATCTGTAAACATTGGATGCACAAGAGCTCTCACTAGAACTGTGTCGCACTTTACAGCACCACATTACACACCAACAGCTATGGGTCTTCAGCTGAGAAGAAGGTAGTATTAGTATTGCTAGCAAGGACATCATGGCAAAAGCTGCAAGGAGATGGAAGAAGACATAGTCAGAGGAGGTGAGGAAAAAAAGAGGGATTGACTGAGCAAGTGACAGAACAAGAGTAAAGAGAGCAGTTCCAATAGGAAAACAGATTATTCTTTTCATGTGCACATATATTGTTGCTGTCCAAAGAAAAATCAGTATCTCCAAAATGGCTACTTTATAGGAGAGGCCAAAAACCTCATTCGTTTTATTGTAAGTCAATGGAACCCGACTTATTTCCAAGTGACTTTGGGCCATTTCTGTTGGTCCATACATCATGCAATCTTCACACAATGTAGCACTATGTAGCATTTAACAGCACCACATCACACACCAACAGATATGGGTCTTCAGTTAGGTATAAGAAGAAGCTAGCTCAGTATTCCTAGCATGGACATCATGGCAAAGGCCATGATGGAGATGGAAGAAGACATTGTCAGAGGAGGTGAGGGAAAAAAGAGAGATTTACCAAACAAGTGAGAGGACAAGAGTAAGAGAGCAGTTCCACATCTGATAGGAAAACAGATTATCCCCTACATCTGCACGTATATCGTCAATGTCCAAGGAAAAAACAGCACCTCCAAAATGGCTACTTTGCAGGAGAGGGCAAAAACCGAATTCCTTTTAATGTAAGCCAGTATAACCGCACTTATTTCCAAGTGACTTTGGGCCATTTCTGTTGGTCCATACATCATGAAATCTTCACACGATGTAAACAGTTGTGATCTGTTGTGATCAAATGATGCATAAAAATAAAAATTGACAATGACAGCGATGTTATGGATGTTACAGATGTTGACAAGAGCTCTCACTAGGACTGTGTAGTGCTTTACAACACTGCATCACACACCAACAGCTGTGAGTCTTCAGCTAGCTATAAGAAGAATCTAGCTCAGTATTCCTAGCATGGACATCATGGCAGGGTCTGCGAAGAGATAGAAGAAGAAGTTGTCAGAGGAGGTGAGGAAAAAAAGAGAGATGACTGAGCACAAGTATTTTAGCAATTTGTATTAATGACAGTGGTGTAAAAGTGAAATCCACTCTGCAACTATAGGGGGACCTCAAGAGCAAATTCTCATGCAGTGCTGCTTTAAACCACACACTTCACAATCACAGCTCAATTAGTTGCCCGGTGTACAGTTTGTGATCAGCTACAGCCCTTGTAAACTACTAAATTCAGATGCTTTGCAAATGCATACTCTAGACCCATCACGGCTCGTTTTTCTGTTGCATCAGCCCATGTACATACATTCACATATATGCATGTGGTAGACACTCTAGTGCGCAACTCCAGTCCTGGAGAGCCAGTGTCCAGCAGAGTGTGGTAGTTCCTCTACTCAAACACGTCCACTAAACCTGGCAATTAACAGATGAGTTGAATCAGGTGTGCTCGAGCGGGTAAACTACCAACCTGTGCTGGACATGGGCCCTTCAGGACCGGAGCCGTATACTCCCAACCTAGTGGAATCATGTTGCAGAGATCTAGGGTTGGGAGTCTTGCCCAAGGACTAATATTAACAATCTAAAAATCGTACAGCAGCTGCATTTTATTACTCATTCTGAAAGTAACAGTTTCCACAGCTCAGTATGTTCTCCATATGAGGTATATCCTTCACCCATGTTCTCTAGCAATAGTGCTAGTTTGGCTTGAAATGACATTTAACCGCTCATGTGATTAAATTGACATGTTGTGGTCTTGTGCATTCTCACACTTAGCTAAAAACAACAGGAGGGATGGGAACAAATGGAGAAGCTAGTGAGTGAATGAAAGGGTAAACAGAGGGATGAACCTCTCAGTGGGAGCCTCATTTATTGATATAGTGCGGTATGGTGTGCATACCCGAGTGGGAAATCGAACCCCAGACAAACCCACTATGCTACACCAGCCGCTAAGTAAGTCCAGCCCACACTGTACAAACTGGAAGTTCGGAAGTACCGGCATGAGCTCTAGGATCTGTTGACCCCAGACCCAGGGGAGAATGGGAAGGGGGGGCAGGGAATGTGATGTAGGCTTGCCGCCGACCACGCGGGAGGAGCAGCCTAAACAATGGCCACCGAGTTCACACACTCCAAGCCAGTTAGACACGGATCGTTTACCCAGGCCCATCTCTATAGCGACCGGCCATCAGCCCTGGTCTTTCTGGGAGCAGCCTCTCTCGCACACCTGCTGGTGGGGGGCCACTGTATGGGAAGGCGTTAAATACCCCCCCATCCCAACCCACCAAACCCCAAACACCATAAACACACACTTTCGCATACACTCTCCCTCACTCCTGCCAGCAGGCTTGGGAGATGTCAGTTATTGGTAGGGGGGAGGGGGGGTGTGAAGGGGATAGGCTGGTGGTGGTCTTTGTAAGAGAGAGCGGGAGAGTGAGGGAGAGAGAGAGAGAGAGAGGGAGGGAGGACAGAACAGAGCGTTCCATTTCTCATAGCAAGAGCAGCTGCTGAGCAGAGAGTGCAGAGAGACATTGAGAGAGAGACACAGTGTGAGAGAGGGAGAGAGAGAGGGCAGAAGCGTTAAGAGCACAGCTAGTCAGAAGGAGAAGGCAGAGGTAGAGCCATAGTCGCGTGCTCAGGGAAGCCCACAGTCGTGCAGCTCTACTGGGGAAGTGAAAGAAGAGAAAGGAGCGCTTCTTTTTTTCCACCCCCTGCTTTTCCCTTTGTGTTCTCCAGAGAGGGGTTCTGCTCTCTTTCTATTTCTTTTTTTATCCTCTGTTTGCTCATTTTTGTACCCCCCCTCTCCCTCCCCACACCACCTCCTCTTCCTCCTCTTTGTGGCAGAAGACAGAGCAGGAGCACCACAGCCTCCCTCTAGCACATCTCACCGGTAAGCAGTATCAGTTTTATTTCCTGCTTCCTAAAGACTGTTCCTCATTTACTGGTCAGTGTTCTTGAATCCTGGGCTTGAGTGGTGCTGTAGGTCAGCACATGGTTGCGGCCGGTGCCGGTGTTGCTATGCCGGCATCTCTGCAGCCAGCCATTGGGAAAGGTTGGAGTGGGCTGAGATGCAGAAAGGAGGGAAAGAGGATGGAGGGGGGGTGGGGGAGGAGGGAGAGGGAGAGAAATGAGTGTGCTACTTTTCATAGCCCAAAGAACTGGGGCTCGTCCTCCTTCACTGCAGTGCATTGTAGTATTGCAAACAGTTGCGTTGACACACAGGCTGTGTGCACACAGCCCACGTTCAGCATGCTCTGCGGCGAGTGCCCATGCTGTATAATGGACCAGCATCACCCTCTCCATACATATACCACTTCTTGATTTAGCTTCCTTTTCAGTGGTGTCAATTCTAATTATGTCCCTATAACAACATAACGCGGCGAAGACGCGTTAAAACGCTGGTGGAGAGGAAACGAAGGTGGTGAATGATAAACCGGCAGTTTCCATAACAACACAAGGTACACTGTATGGGATATCCTTCACCGATGGTGAGCATCCTCCGATGTGAGAACCTGGTGCCTGTGACATTTAGAGAGGCATGCAAAGAGCTGATGTGTGGGTTTCCACCTTGTGCAGTCTCACACCTGGGCTAAAAACAATAGCCCTTCTGCTGGAGGGGTGGGAGCAAATGGGGTGGCAAAGGAGAGAAAATGAATGAAAGGAAGGGTGCATGGTGGGACGGAACCACTCCTTTTTTTTCCACCCATTTGCCCGGACGGAGGGCATGAAAGAGGAGGTAATTCACACCTCTAGAGAGACGAGGGAAGGATGTGTGAATGAAGTGAATGAGACCCCTCTAATATGCATGCTACATGTCTGAGAGCCTGGAGTGTTTGGAGGGGAGAGAATCAGGAGGGAACATGATGGTTTTTGAGTGTACAGGAGGGAACATGATGGTTGTATGTGTCAAAAAACAGAAAGGCTTTCAGCAGAGCTTTTCTTTTACCCCCCCCCCAAGGTTTCGTTTTCCCTCAGTGGATTTGCACGGGTGAAAACGTGATTAAGCTTATATACTGAGCTGTTCCCCTATTTTCTTTCTCATGGACAATAATATATGGGTGCACATATCAGTGGACATACCCTATTGCTTATAATCCATATAATGAGTATATAACATAATATAACAAGTATATAACAATAGGTACTATCAGTGATAATTGTACCATCACAATATAACAATAGCTTGGAGCCTGCATTATCACCTGAACCTTCTTTTACCAAGAAATGCATTAGCTTATGTGTTTCTCATATACAGATATGTGCAGATAAATGTTGCTCATATACAAAACCAGTGGAGCCTGAAAAGATATTTACTCGTCTGTTGCTAGGACACTCCCTTTGAACATTTTATAGGAATGCTCTGATTGGCTGCAGCAGCTGATGCATGTTTCTCACCCCAAATCTCTCCCCTCAGTCCATGGAAACATGCCTGCCTCTGCTTCTCCTTCTCTTTCTCCTTCTCTCTCTCTCTCTCTCTCTCTCTGTCTTGCTCTCTCTCTCTCTCTCTCTCTCTCTCTGCCACTGTCTGTCTATCTGCTTTTCGCTTCCAGCCTCTCTTCCCTCCATCTGTCTGTCTAGCAGACTCTTTGTAAGCATCACACTGCTGCTGGAAACATAAGAATGCGTGTCACAGAGCAGGTTCACAGGGTACAACGCCTTTCACTGCGAACCTCTTCCCTCGCCATGAGCTGTACAGTAGCTCTATTGCATGCAGCAACAGTCGACATCAGATTGCCGTCTTCTAAAACACATGGAGTATATATGAATGGAAGGAGAAGAAGAAAATGAATGAGTCTTAAAGGTGTGACGTGCATGCTTTGTTAAGCCAGCACTCCGCTCTTTCTCTCTGTCTCTCTATCAATCTTTCATTATCTCTCTTCCATTTGCAAGTATTTGCAATGCATATGCAGTTTGGCACAGTTGGTGCAGAGGCACATTCTCTCGTCAGTAATGTGACTACTGACGGGGAGCAACAGAGAACGTAACAGTAGATCTACAATATACTGGAATATTATCAGATCAGATGTAATGCACAATTCAGTGTGGTAGAATATGATACATACACACAAAACAATAGAAGTCAATACTCAGTGTATGTTCTTGGTCCAGAGCCGTTTGCCCCCTGTTTGTCCATTTGCCTAATCCTATAAGAGAAACTGCTGTTTTCCTGGTTCGTCCTGAAAATGGGATGGCACTGGAAATGTACTCGCAAATCTATCATGTTCTCACTGCAGTTAAATTGCAGTAGGGTTTCAATTTGACCCCATTGACACCTTCATGTGGCTTGTATCTGGATTGTATCCTGATAAGTTTTTACCCACAGTTGGCAGTCAAATGTTAGTCAGTCCGAAATCCGACTGGGACAGAATATATAAATCCTCTCATTACACAATAAATACTTACCAACTGTTTAGATAGATAGATAGATAGATAGATAGATAGATAGATAGATACTTTATTGATCCCAAAGGAAATTTAGCAGCCAGAAGCAGTTTCACAAAAACAGCACAGTAAAACAGTAAAACAAGTACAAAATAAAAACAGGGTTGTGCAGTATGAAAACCTAAAGGGGTAGGTACCGGCTCAGCAGTATTATTAACTATTAACTACAAACTATACATAGTACAGGTCACTATGGATAAATATATAAATATATCTCACTTCGCAAGGAGGCAAGAAATATATACAAGAAATACAAGAAATACAAATATAACTGTAGACCTGTAGAAATGACAGTGCAATAGTAATAAATAAATGTGCATGAATGTGCAAGGGGCGCAGTAATCAGCAGATAATGACTGAATTAACATAATAAACATGTGCATATATTGGTATTTAAGTAAAGTAAAGTGGAGTGTCCAGGAGTTCAGATGTACAGTATATACAGTACAGTGTAATAGTGTAACAGTGTAATAGTGTCATTGAATGTTTATTCGATTAGCATCTAATGTCTGTAGTTTTGTGGTGTTTAATCTTCAGTATTGTCTGTCCATAATGCTATTAAGCATTTTGTTTGGTCCGGTTCCCAACTATATGCCTCTTCTATGACGGTGTTCCTTGCAGACATGGTACAGTTACGTACTGCCTGGTAAAACGTTTGAGGGGTTTTGGTTGTGGAATGAGTTTTGGAGAGACAGATGCATTTACACTGCTACAGTATGTGGCTCAAAAACATCTCAGACCACCTCCTGATGTGGTTTGAGTGATTGGACTAGTGATCGGATTTGTATCTGTTTTAAAGGCGTCTTGGTTGTGTTTACATCTGCATTTATATATGACTTGGCCTTATCTTGATATAATCCTGATGCATGAGGTCACCTGTTGGTATGACTGTCGTGGTCCACACTGAGTGCGACTGATCTGTTTCCAGATCTGTAAATGGAAAGTTTTCAACATAGACCTAAACACTGTACTTCCTACCTGAAAGTGACCTAAGGGCCAAAGCAGTGGTGGAAGTGTAGTAGGTCTTCATACTGTCTTTTCCGAAGTGGTTGAGATTGGTCAGGAGCACTTCTTTGCTCTGAATTCATGTAGGTCATTAGTGGACATGACAGCAGAACTAATGTCCCAATGAAACAATAAACGATAAGATGACTGGCGGAACGAAGCATTCCATTTCAGAACACATTCATGTCTGCCTTTGGAGCAAGCAGCTGCCGAACCAAACAAACACCAAACAAACACTTGAAAATGAATGGTCCAAAAGTGTGAAGATGTAGGGATGGAGAACCTTTCTGAAGTCTAAATAACCTTCACATAATGCAAATGTGATAGAATCGACACTGGCATTTTCACACCTATCCCGAATATTTTAACCCACACCAAGGGACCGATTCTATGCGTGTTTGGGAGAGGGGCTCATACACAAGAATTCCGTCAGATCTATAAATTGCAGAATTCCATACATCACAAAGTGTTTCATTGGTTTGCTGCTTTTACTTTTCCTTGGATGCAAACAATCAAACATCTAAAAACGGCGATTTTAGGATACATGGCCTTTCACCATGCAGGAGCACCTACAAGCAAGAAGCTGTTCCCATATGAGAAGGTTGATTGAAGCAGTCACGTTACATGCAACTTCAAACATGGCACTGGAAGCAGATAGCTTCCACATGCCCAGTAGACCACATCGGATGATCTGCTGAATCGCTGATTCCAGGTGGACCAGAGATGGGTTCTCTGACAACTTCAAGGCTAGAAAACAGCTTTCACTCTGGACCCAACGCTGCAAACATGCAGCTCAAGCAGTTCTGGGTCCAGAAAAAAGCTCTAGTGTGAAAATGTTATTAAATTCATGAAGAAGTCAGTTTACCATGGATCCAAGTGATGGTAAAACTCATATACTGCTGGTATAATAACCAGTCATTCATTTATTAATTCAAAGTCATGCAACCCATAAGAAGACACCAGTATTTCCAAACACTGATATAATTGAACTGAAACCCTAAATAAATACCACATTTGGTGTAAATGGGACTGTTCTCAAAAACCCGGCTGTTGAGCTCCACTGGTCGAATGCGCAGGTATAACGCCTGTACAGAAAAGCTGCCTATATGTGACAGTGTACTCCGTGTCAGGTTTCAGACATCAGACATTTTTCGTTATTGATTACTAGATTAATCACAGATTTGTGGCCAAATTAAATATAACAATTTATTACAACCCCTTTTACTGACCTGCACTGTTGCTATGCTCTTTTATATCATTAAGATTAAACCTCTGTTCATGTGCTATCGCTATGTTTTCTTCGCTTCTGTGCCAGGGACCATCCCCTCCCACACATACACATCATTTAAACTTTCACCACGGCTATTTCACATCCGGTTGTCTAAATAAGAAGGCTCAGTTACTGGCACAGGCCTAGATGTTTTACATTACGAGAAGGTTCTTTACACCCTCCACTAGTTTTACAGACTCATGCATCCCTTTTTCAAGCAGAAAAATAGAAATAAAGGAGAAACAAAGTACACTGAAGTTCAGCTTAGTTAAGTATACTTAGTGTATTTATATGGATTCAGGATTAATGTACTGAAAGTGTGCTATTTTCATATACCAACTATGTACTTAGTATGCTACATATATATCATTAGTGCTATCAAACATATACTTAAATAGAACTAATTGAACTTAACTGTACTATTTTGAGACACCACTTAGATATACTTAGATATACTTAAGTATTACGTGATAAAGTATATTTCAGTACATTAAAATATACTACATTTTTACTTGGGAGTGCAAATTAGTATACTTACAGTAAGTACACCGAAATACTACTGAGGTATATATAGCAATTGTATTTAGCACACAAAACAATAATGTGCTTGAAATATAATTTCTGATAATAAAGTACTGAATTTTTACCTGGGTGGTTGTGTATAACAGTGGTCCTGGGTGGTTGTGTATAACAGTGGTCCTGGGTGGTTGTGTAGAACAGTGGTCCTGGGTGGCTGTGTATAACAGTGGTCCTGGGTGGTTGTGTAGAACAGTGGTCCTGGGTGGTTGTGTATAACAGTGTTCCAGGGTGGTTGTGTAGAACAGTGGTCCTGGGTGGTTGTGTATAACAGTGGTCCTGGGTGGTTGTGTAGAACAGTGCTCCTGGTTGGTTGTGTATAACAGTGCTCCTGGGTGGTTGTGTAGAACAGTGGTCCTGGGTGGTTGTGTAGAACAGTGGTCCTGGGTGATTGTGTAGAACAGTGGTCCTGGGTGGTTGTGTAGAACAGTGGTCCTGGGTGATTGTGTAGAACAGTGGTCCTGGGTGGTTGTGTAGAACAGTGGTCCTGGACCCCCCACCCTGCACATTTTTGTGTCTTCCTGCCAAAATACACCCACTTCAACTCAGCAAGGGCTTGTTAATTAGCGGATGAGTTGGATCAGGTGTGTTGGGAGCTGGGCAAACACAAAAACGTCCAGAGCATGGGGGTCCTCCAGGGAAGCACTGCTGTAGAAGATCCATGCCTGACACCGTTGCAGATGTGAGCTCACGTATGGCTTTGTAGACCTGAACTGAAGTGAATGTTTGGTTGTTCATGTTAGTGTAGATGTGAGCCCGGGGTGGACGTTTACATTGCTCGTGTCCCGGTTGTTCCTTTGGGATGAGCTATGGGCCGAGGCCTGGAACATAAGGAACAACAGTAGAGAACAGGAATGCAGTGGGGGATTGTTGAGGGATATATTAACCTTGAGATAAGCTTTAGCTGGCACTACTGCAGTATGGTTGTTGTGTATGTGTGTACATATGTGTGTGTGTGTGAGCGTGGGTGTGCTCTACTGGATATGAGAAGAACTCTGCACAAGCTGCTGGAGGGCCGGGCTTCAGAATCAGAATCAGAATCAGGAAAGGGAATTTTTGAAAGGAGAGTGAGAAGTGAAGGGAAGCTACTCTCTGGGGTTTTGAAGCTTCCTCTTTGTACTTGACCATTCTTCAGAGGAAAAGGAAGATGTGGAAGTTCTGTGAGGAGACAAAACATGCTTCAGTTCTCTGCAATTAAATGTTATGTAACATTAGAAGGGTAACACTTTACAATAAGGGTACATAGGATAATAAGCATTAGTAAATAGTTAAGTAATGTAGTAATTAATTATTAACTCATGATAGTAATAATTTTAGATTTTAGAATTTTAGATTGTATCAAGTAGTTCATAATCCTTACAAAATGCTTAAGTGATGTCTCAATTAATAATTCAATAATCAGAGTAATGATAACTGTGCGAAGATGTAAGCACTAATGAACAATTAACTAATGAAGTCCTAATTAAAGTCTTAAATATGTACTTTAAAACACTTCATAAATGCATATGAGCACAGAGTTGATCAAGTGCATAACAGATTCATTTTATTAAAGACTGATGTGCACTTATAAAGCAGTTATTAAGAGATATGTGCAGATAATTTTACAATAACTGTCACAAAAAACATTAATAAGTAAGGTAATAATAATACAGTAACAAAGCTAAACAAAGTAATGCATTCGAAAATAATAATACACACAATCAATACAATATATATTGCAAACTATTATTATTATTATTATTATTATTATTATCAAAAATGTGCTGATTTTAAGATTTGGGAAACTAGGCATGATCAGTTTTAACATGATCAGTTGGAACAGTGAAACACAGCAGGTTAAAATAATACTCCTTATACATACATACATACATACATACATACATACATACCTACCTACGTACTTATACATACATTACTTAATGATCAA
Organism: Semaprochilodus insignis; assembly: GCA_034552555.1. Lineage (NCBI taxonomy): Eukaryota > Metazoa > Chordata > Actinopteri > Characiformes > Prochilodontidae > Semaprochilodus > Semaprochilodus insignis. The sequence goes on along the minus strand of CM067475.1, from coordinate 3,776,303 downwards.
GTGAAACATCACTAAAGGATTTAATAAGGATTATAAACTATTTAATACATATTAAATACTGTTAATTCTGTCATTAGTTAATGATTCATTGCTACATTAATTAACTATTTAGTAATGCTTATTACTAATAGATGTACCCTTACTGTAAAGTGTTACCACATAATACGCTCTGTGTCCACCTGTACACTGTACACACATGAGGCTAAAATATGAGGAAATTCAGTAAATCAAAGTTACCCACTGATAAGCAAATGAAGCACAAAAACACATGAGAACAGTTTTAATTTGGCCTAATAATTATATCCTGGCTCTACAGGGAGAGTGTGCAGCCTTAGCTAATGCAAGTGAACACACACTAAACAGAGCAGCCCCGTGTCCAGTGCACGTTCAGCTTCTGTGTTCATGGCTGGAGATTATAGAGCTGCCCAGAAATCTGGGCTTATGCAAGCGGGTCCTTTCCAGTTCGCACGTTCATTATTTGTGGTAATTTGCTTTTTAATGGCTGTAATAGACCGTAATGACCAGAATGTTGTTTAATACCCTATTAATTGCTTTAAAAACTGTGTTTTTCTAAGAAGCATTATAATAACCTTTACAAATCACCAAAATCTGAATTTTCCCTTCATTCTGGTTCTAGCTTGGCAGTTTGCCATATCTTACTTATCATTAATATTTCATTTGGTGAAATGAACGAATACATTGGAAGCATTCCACACCACACTGAAGTTAATTACACTGACGCGAGTGGCCAATGAATGTTGAGGCCTAAGGTGTATGAAAGTATCACACTTAAGGTCACTGCACAGCGTCTGAATATTCGAAGCATTGTTTATAACAAGGGTGACATTTTGGCAATTCCACAGCGTGTCGTGTAACATTTGACCATTACTACTCTGAATTACAGCCATGTCGAGACCACAGAAAGCCACAGCAGATCACATGTGGCCTGAAGTTTACACAGACAAAGACAGTCAGTCTTTTAGATGAACAGAGGAATACTATTGCTGTCTTAGTTCAGCTAAGGTTTCTATTTTCAGCCATTTAAGTGATCATTAAACCTGGGGTTCTCAACCTTTTCAAGCTCACGGCCCACCTAGGAGGCATAACAGCCCACAAGAAAGCAAAACTCAACTTTTGTGCTAACATCAGTTGACCCGTCTCACGGTACATGTCTATGGCAGCTGGCAGCATCAATACCTCAGGCATCATAAACGCTTTCTTACCCTGCGTTCACACTTCAGCGGCCGGTCGTTTCCTGTGGGAGTAGGTGATTTCTAGCTGCGATTTAGCAACAAGCGACAAATTTGAGATTTTCTCAAACTTTATACAACTATGACACAGTGAAGTGACATTATAAATGATTGGCTCTAACAAATATGTCAGACTAATTGTAGACATGGGGGTCCGAGGAGGCCGCCAGTTTCTGCTCTGTAGCGAGTTAAGTCGCTCAAAAACTGGTTAGGTTAGCTGGCATGCTAACTGGACAATAAAGCTAGCCATGAATGCAAGCGGTTAGTTTTACAAGCAAATCCATTTGTGAACAATAATAGGTGCATTAGGTGCAACATGAGCGGCCTCAAACAAACCCAGAAAACGAACTTGGGGCAATGCAAGCGACTTGTGAACCTCGTGCAGCATGTCTGACTAGGAGGTAGCTAGCTTTCAGGGCACAGTTGGACTGTGATGTTATGGCTTTAGCACATTATTTGAAAGAGTGAAACCACATGTCACACACTGGGCTTTGGGTTAGCACCATCACCTCTCCTCTGTAGTCTGGGTTGTAATTGCAGATGATTGTTTTTTCTGAGGAACTGTTCATCATTCTTTCTTCGTATAAGTCTTTGTTTAGCTAATAGTCCGAATCAGGCGCTTGCGGCTGTGTTGGCTCAAACTGATGATGTTTCATTTGCCTTGTGTTACTTCTGCAATGTTTTTATTTGTGGGTTTTTATTAATGTTTATATGATGTTTGCGGTTTAAACAGGATTGGTCTCTCGATTTTTACTTCTCCTAAATTATTATTTTATCACTTATTTTTTT
>CM067475.1:3754803-3773986 GCA_034552555.1 Semaprochilodus insignis | reverse complement strand
CAAAGATGGAGAAGTTTCTTATATATATATATATATATATATATATATATATAAATAACAAAGGCAACCGGTCTTTTAGATAAACAGAGAAATGTTAAGGTAGAGCTAAGGTTTGTAGCCTAGCCCTTTTCCACCAAAACAGCCGGTTTGTGAAGAGGTAGTAAACTGATACCAGGTGTTCTGAGCGATGTTGAAAGCTTTATTTTATTCAGTGTATATGACAAGAGTGTAAAACTGAACTTGATCCTAGTTTTATATTGGCCGGGTTTGTGTCTATCCCCTGAGAACACTCACATCAGGTGTCCAACTGCCTGGGTTAAGGCTAATGGACGTCACATTATGGTCAGTATGAGTTATGACCATGTTGTGTAGCTCTGTTAAGGCTACGTCAGAACAATAAAAACAACTGGGTTTAGTTGTAACGTTTCTCAAGATGTTCAAGCAGCTGATGAAACCCAGCATCCGCCACGTCACGTTGATGATTTTTACAAAATCAGTTATCTCCCAGTACTGATATGATTCTGATATCATCCATCCCTAAAAAGTAGTAAGAAAGAAGTAGTGCATGAACAACACAATATGTCTCCAGTATGCCAAAAATGTGTTGATGACAACTGGGCAAATTTCTCATGTATTCAACCAGACCTTTAATAAATACTGCATCCCATAATGCAACATGGTCATTTTAGGATGGCATAATCATGGACATAATTGCCCTGTGGTTATGTGACTCTACAGTACAGTAGATTAGTTCTTAATGGTAAGCTCACTGGACAAAAAATGAGTCACCTGTGACCTAAAAGCATCTAATACCTCCTTAAGCACTAATAACAGCTGTGATTGGAATTTGGCATCTACTGGACAAGTTTCTGGATGTAGGCCACTCTGCATGGTCAGCCACTCTTGCATCAAAGAATTGGTCAGTTGGGCCAGATGTCTTCCCTGGCGGTTTACTGGTTGTTCCAGGTACTCCCACATTTTCAAGAGGATTAAAATCTGGGGATTTTGCGGGCCAGTCCAGATGTATGAATGCTCCTGAATGTCCATCATGCCAATCAGTCACATTTGCAGCTCTGTGAACATGGGAACTGTCATCTTGGAATACTGGGGTAGGAATGTTATGTTCCTCGGTAAGATGATGAGCAAAAGGCAAAACCTGGTTGTCCAGCAGCTCAGTGTAGGCACCGTGGTTCAAATCTACTGTCACCTCAACCAAAGAACCCATTTCCACCTAATTAAAACACCCCCAGAACGTCACAGAGGGGACTGGGAGAGCTTAGTTGTCACCCTGTCTATACTGTACTGTGTAGCTGGAAGTACCATGCAGTGTAATGTATATTGTCAATATCCTCATATTTTCAAAAAAGCAGCTTTACAGAAGAAGGAAAACTGTTCATAACTTCCAGAATAAATGTATGCAGCAAGGTTTGTGGAGGTCTAAAGGCAGGAACTTCTACTTTGACTGGAGGAATTTTTTACTTTGGGTATCTCTACTTTAACTCAAGCACATGGCTTGTGCACTTCGTCCATCACTGTCTAACAGTGACGGTATGCTGATACAGTATGCATTATACAGAGCACGTTATGCTATTTCAAAGTCAGTGAGTGGCCGCATCCTCATCTCACCGACTCCAGACCTTGAGCTGTCTTTGGCAGGAGGTTTTGTTTTAGCACAGTGATGTACGACTACATTTGGACCAGCTACAAGCTCTGAATGCAAGATGTTAGAAAGGTACAGGTGAGCGGTTCAGATTTCTTTTCTACAGGAAAGGAAAGGACACTGATGACATCTCTTTTGGGCACACACACAAACTAGCATTATATCCCATCACCCTGAACATTGACTAAAAGCATTTTGAGATACGCTGTCTGTTTAATGAGTGACACGTGCACTGTGCCCAACCCTCGAACTGCTTTGCAGTGGTCTGCACTGAACACCCTTTACATCACTGCTTTCAGAACAAAACCTTATATCACCATTTTTGACATTTTCAGTGTTTGACATAATTTCAAAGCAGCTGTTGCCCTTTACACCCTGCATACATTTCATGATGGATGGACCAAAAGAAATGGCCCAATACGACTTGGAAAGAAGTCTGGTTCCATTGACTTAGAGCATGTTTTTTTTTCTCTCTGCTGTAAAGTTATCCTTTTAGAGGTTTTGTTACAAGAGCAGCAACAAACAGCACTTATTATTTGACATAAAATTAATTTTAAAAATAATTAAACAAACAAAATAACAGCTAAATTTGTCCCACATTGCTGATTCTACACCTATGCAGCAGCATATTTGTCATTGTTAGTAGCTTTATGGTGCTATGGGGGTGAGGGCGACGAGAATTCTTGGTCCAAGTGTGGGTGGGAACATGAATTATTATCTAGGGAACAAACTGAGTGTGAAATTTTTCAACCGTGAAGGTGGAACTCAAAGTGGAGGATGATGGTGGGCTTGTCAACATTGACTGACAAGATTATAGATCAGCTTTGGGTGATTTCGCTGGAGTAGTGATGAGAGTTAACCAGGTTTCCAGCAGCTGTAGGCCTTGTTCAGACTTATGGCATAAACACAATATTTGGTCCAGGTCCAGGGTCCCGGTTGTATCCAGATTCCTGATAGTCTGGACAGCAAAAACAAAAACGTATGACACATTAAATCTGATTTTTGTAAACTGGATCCTAGCCATATTTGAAGGCGGTTTGAAATGCTCTGACTGTTGAAATCTCTGTAACCACTGTTAAGGTATTACATCATGTTAACTACTACATTACTTCATGTTAGTTAGTCAGAACTTAAAGTGTTACCAAGATCTGACTTGGGAACCAATCCAATTTGCTTGCAGATTGAACACAGACAAAATAGGATGAGATAAACAACTGGGGGTATCAGCTGTTACTCCTGACCCCAGCACTTCTGTGTCTCTGGATTTGACATCTTCGTTGTTTGTCGGGTTGCAAGTGATGCAAAAGACACTTTGAAATCTCAGCCTGAGATGCACCTGTAAAAACATAATTTCAATCACGTTTCAGACCCCCTCCTAATGTGGTTTGTATCAAAAATCAATCTGGATACAATCTGGACATGGCAAAATGTGGATTTGGGCTGGCCATCTGAACAAGGGTAAAGTAAATGGTTCGTTGGCATATTAAGGGAAAAAATTCTCGTATCATTTTTATGGGGCAGTCATGGGCTTTACGGAGGTTAGGGAACCAGCACTGTGACCGGAAGATCATTGGTCTGATTCCCCGAACCAGCAGGTCATGACTGAAGTGCCCTTGAGCAAAGCACCTAACACCTCCAACTGATCCCCGTGCACTGTGGCTAGGACTACCCACTGCTCCAGGCAAGTGTGCTCACTACCCCCCACCTTGTGTGTTCACTAGTATGTGTGTATGTGGGTCTTTCACTGTGCATGGATGGGTTAAATGTGGAGGTCAGATTCCACTGTGTGCAAGCACATATGGTCAATGGTTCCTTGCAATAATAGGCAGAAATCTGGCTTGCAAGTCCAGCACAGCAATATGCTATCATCAGACTGCAACCAGATTATCAGACTGCAAATGTGTTACGGATTTCACACTGACTGAGGTTCTACACAGCTTCAACAAGTTGTAAATAAGAAATAGTACAATAAACTTTAGAGGTTTCAAGTAATACGCCCAATACTCAATTACATTACAATCACGGTTTATAGGGAAGGGTCATTTATGATGGGACACATTTTGCTCCACAAGGAGGTCAGATTTCTGGTTAGACAGCTTTAAACAGCTTTAAAGATGCTTTAACAGCTTTAAAGATGAAGCACAAGCCAATTTGCATTGCTCTTTTAAACACCGTGGACTCTGGCTCACTTCTCATATTAAAATACTTATTATCTCTTACATCGCTGAAGGATTAGATGAAACTAATCTGGAGAGCTGCGTGTGGCCGAGAGGGTTTGTGCTGGAGAGAAAGTGAGGATACAGTCCCATTGGGGAAGCTTCTCATCTCCTCTTATCACTCATCATCCATCTATCTGTGGGGCCCATGGCAGCAGAGCCGTGGGCACAGGGGGCACACAGTGAGACAGCCTGGCAGCTACGCCACCTCCCTATCTGATGAGCATGGAGTGGATTAGGGAGCGAGCTTCTGGCACGCACTCAAACTCAGACACACTCCGAGAGATAAACAAACACACACACTGAGATTAACACACACGCTTGTAAAGTGGGTCAGCGCAGCATATTAATAATCAAAGTTGCCGATATCAAAGTCTTCTAACTCACTCACTCACACATATACATATACACAGAGCCCCCAAGAAGCGCAACTATCATCAGGAGACTGACGGGAGTCCAAGGCTGAATCTAATATGGCTCCCTACTTAGTGCATAATAAGCACTACATACAGTGATGGGCAAAACTCAGGGACCAGTTTTTAATGTCCAGCCAATAAGCACAAGTTATTCATTTTTCAGGAGAGATTCATTTTGATGAGATGAGATAGTCGGAGATCCACTTTCATGAGTAAGGGAAAAGCCAAAGAGTTCAAAAAATCATTAAAAGACATATAGAGAAACTGGGACTCCTAACAGCCACCTGGAAGACCTAGTAGACCACCATGGCTGCCCACATCAGATAAACAGCTCTTAAAGCTTTCATCTTTGAAACAGAGAGAGGAGAACAGTTAGCTCCACTCTTGCTTCAGATCTGAGAACATCCACAGGTGTTTCTGTCCATCCTTCTACTGTGAGAAGACCCCCCAGCGCTATGTAGGTCTGAAAGGAGGTGTAGATGTTCAAGAAGCTCATCACTGAGAAAAGGAGACAGACACGTCAAGCAAAGACGCTGCTGGTGTTCTCAGAACAATGGACTAACCATCCTAGAGCTCAGACCTCAACATCATGCTGATGTGTTTGGGTTTACTTGGATCATGAGAGGCAGAACATGCTAAACCAACATCTAAAACTGAACTATGGAGGTGTAGAAAACAAATTGTATAATACGTCTAATAAAGAGCTATTTAAGATTGTTGTTGCTTTCTTTAGGTGGGTTAGATAGCCCTCCCTCTTGCTACGTCACCCAGCTCATTGCTAGCCAACTTGGGTGTCTGACAGCTAATCAAATTGACAGTTCATGCTCTTCTCCAAGGGTGTTGAGCCACAGGCCTGGGTCACCCAGTGGGCTTTATGGGCGTGTGTCCAGAGGCTTAAGCCATTAGGTGGACCCCTGTGAACAATTCTGAGAAAATATAAACAGCTATTTTAACTCGAGAGGGGAACTTTACTACACGAACAACAACAGAACAACAAAAAGAACAACAAGTACAAGTGCTACAAGAGCAACAAAACCAAAACACTTCCATTATAATCAGTGGATCTGTTTATGCCAACTGCGAGCATGATGGGTGCCCCAGCTCTATTTTGACATGCCATAAATATCTATAAATATCAGGCTATAAATATCTGCAGGGTGTGTGTGACGGGATTCATAGATTGAGAAGAGGTGGTGCAGTGCAGTGAATGTCTCGTTCCATGTGTGGAAAATGGCTCCAAAGCAGATGTTAATGATTGGCTAAAAGGAGTGACTGCATTTGGGCGTGCCAAAGACCATAGTGTGGAGGAAGTAGCTGAATCTGCAGGTGTATGAAAGCGTATGGCCATACGGGTCTACCAGCAGTGGCTATAATCCCAGTCTACAGGAAACTCTCCTCAGAATTGTACCAGGGAAGGCATCCACCAAATCTGGCCCAACTGTGCAATTCTTTGAGTGTCTGAAAATTGATTTGGCCTACATCCAGAAACTTGTCCAGTACATGCCAAATGGAATCACAGTGTGATGGTGCTGCTGCATAGGCCTTGTGTAACCTGCTGTCATATCATAAAAATACGGGGCACCCTAAAAAGGTAGCCACGTAGCAGTCCACCAAACTTTTGTACCCAATAATTTGATGATCCTAGTTTGTCACACTGCTCAGCATTAACAGCAGGAATCATGTGCTAGCCCTCACCCTGTTGGTATGTAGCCTTGGTAGCACTGTTATGGTAGGTGTAGAATTAGCTAATGCCAGAAAAGCAACTATCCTTGGATGCACATTTATACAGACATACACACACACATATACAAACAGATGTGCACAAAAACACACACTATCACAAACGCTATTCTAATCATATTTCTCCCCATGTTTTACAAACTCAGCAATCACCTTCTGATAAGCTTGGTCATGCGTCCAGTTAAAACAATGCATTAATCAAAGACTCTAGGGTGTAAGCTTTTGTCAATGATATGCAACCCCTGCTGCTATATATAGCGGCGTACTCTAGCCGTTGACCTTGAGCAGGTGTGTTCTCAGAGGGGGAGCGAGAAATGCGGGACATGAGGAGATGTACCACATGCACACACCCTTCTGGGTGTCTGGGGCTTCGTCCGCAACTGCCAGAACAGCTCTATCAGGAGACAGCAGAGAAGTCCTTTTATATGCACTCTTAGAAATGGCAGGTAGCAGGAGAAAGCCTAGTTTGCGTTTACGCAAACAAACAAATTTACACTCAGCTTACGGCAGTGTAGCCCCGCCCATTAAAGCAGTTTAGCCCAGCCCATTCCTGCACTTCTATTTTTATGAGGCACAATAGAGAGAGAGGTCAGAAAAATGAATTATTACAGTTTTGATGCGCACATGTACACAATAAGTGGACCATATGCCCTTTAAAAGTAAAGGTGTCAAAGAAGTGTTTGGGGTGATTTCGTGGAAGAACCGCTTTTTTGGTTCTCTGAAGAACCATTCAGTAGATGGCAGCACGAATGTTGACTGCTGTCTCTATTTATATTCATATGCATCTTTTGTGGATTCTTGATGATAGTGGGTGGTGAGCTTCAGTCATCGTCGTGTTTACTGTTCCTTTCATTGGCTATCTGTCCTTAAACGATCTAACCAGGAGGAGCACCTTCAACATGAAGGTGTTAGAACACACTGTGCTACTTCTTCATCCTGTCGTGTTGGACTGATGGCAGACTCAACACTACAGTGACTCACTAAAGTACAGTCTTTGCTGTCTTGCGTTGTTACAGCAGAGTTGATTACTGTAATGGTCCTTTTACTGGGGATCCTAAGAAAACACTCCATGTCCTACAACTCGTACAAAACACAGCAGGACGGATCCTAACAAACACCAAACGGTGGGCTCATATCACTCCTGGTTTAAAAGAACTGTCCTGGCTATCTGTATCTATTAGAATAGGTTTTGTAGTTCTGCGCCTAGTCTATGAAGCTCTATGCACCAGCTTACGTCACAGAACGTCTCTCTGATTATGTTCCACCTCGTGATTTTAGATCTGTAGATACGGGCGGTTAATTAAAGCTCTACATCGTCTTAGTACCTGTACATTTGATCTGTCTTGGCCTAATTATGACTAACTGGTATCACTAGTACGTAAAGTGCTCTACAGATAAAGATTTACTAATTATTACTATAGTTATTTCACATTCTGTTGATAATTTTAGTTCATTTTTGGAATGAACTTTTAAACAAATAAATTGCGCCTTTGTTGAGAACCTCCACATAGAGTAAAGGTTCTGTACTATTTAAAGGGTTTTCCTAGAAGCATCTGCCCAAGCAGACAGCCATTAAGGGAGCTTTATTTTAAAGACTGCACTATACCCAGAGAGAGAGAGAGAGAGAGAGGGAGAGAGAGAGCAGGGCCGAGTGACACCGCAAGCGTTTGAAGGCATGCTGTATGCATGCTGTTCATTTCTAGGGCTTAATGGCACTTTGCTCACATTTACATCAACAAAAGGGCTCCTCACTGAAAGATCTCAGAGGCAGTCTGTTCTTTGAGAATGTGGAATTTCTGCAGCCTTGGGGCTCCAGTGACGATATTCAAATACCATCACACTTTTTGAGCAGCGAATGCATGCAGGAGGGGGAACCATGCGAGGCAGTGAAACTGGTATAGTAACCCATTTATTCAAAACAAGGAATATTCTTATTATTAGTAGTAGTAGTAAAAAAATTGTCTGCTAACTAGTCCCACAGTTTCAAGTCAAGATATCAACACCGTTCCAGCTCCAGATTGTTTGGTCTTATCGGGAATGGTGTGCTTGTATGGAGCTTTTTGAACAGATGCGCGGTTTCCACCTAGCAATGGATTTTTCCCATTAAGAATGAATGGGATGGAAAATTGCATGCCCATCGACTGTACTTCTGCTATACCCAGAGACATTGTTTCTGATACACTATCTTAGGACAGACCCCCAAGCTCAAATTCCGTGTTGGTTTGACCCGCACTCATCTGTTCGTTTGTTTTTTCCCTCCCATCCCTCTTTCCCACCCATAGAGTCCTATTCATTTTCGGCCCTATTCAGACCCTATTGTTGCCTTTAAACTACAGCCACCAAGCTGCATGTACTCACTCAGGACAGGTCCCCAAACCCTAATCCACAGACACGCTAACCTGCACTCCTCTATGTGTCATTTATTTATCCCTCATTCCGACCATAGCAACCACGGGCCAGCAGGAAGTGGGAACCATTTAAGCTGTGCAAACAACCAGTCTGCGTTTCCCTCAGGAAATGAACTTTGATTTATTGCAAAATTCCCAAAGTTTTCCAAATTATATTATTAGGCATGAACATCGTTGCATGAACATCAACGAAAGATGGCATGGATTCATTGCAAAATTCCAAAATCCTCCGATGTCCGCTTCAAATAAAGCTCAGTGAATGAACGACGTGAGCAGAAACATCAAGGTCACTCTCCTTCGTCTATTGTTGGCCCTTGAGCCACAGCTCACGACGCTAATTTGCAAGCGGCCTTTTATCCGGCACCATTCTTTGCTCTCAGACGTTTTCCCTCCAGCCTGTGGAGGGAAGAAGAAGCGAGGGGGGGAGGGGTGGTATAAATGAGTACCACCCCCCCACCCCCTCTCTTGCTCCCAGTGCATGCCCTAGCCCTCGCTCAGGCACGCTTCACAGTGCTGTGGTGCTGAGGACAGCGCTGGATGATGACTGGCCGTCTAAGCACCGTTAGCTGTAGCATCGCATTACCAGTCAGTCTGAAAGGCCTGGATCAGCCGAGTCCCGACACTGCCACCTCCCATCAGCTCCACAGGCAGGCTCTTTGTCAATATCAATCTCACTCCAGCTGCCTGCTATGCTAAGCTAATGCTAATGTCCTCAGCACCGTCGACTATGCTAACGCCCAGTGCAAATGTGCTCCTCTCACGCCAGGCAGCGAGAAAGACGGATGGAGGGAGAGGAGAATGAAGAATACTCAGCATCATTCTCTCCTGCAGAAAGAGGAGAGGGGCCTTGTTCAGCAACCAGAATTAATGATTACAGAGTACCTCACTTCAAGCCTTTATGCATTGACCGTTTTGTTCTCCATCCATTTTCCCTCTCTTTCATCTTTTGTGGAGATAAATAGAACAATACAGTCCATTGTGTCTCGCATTGTATCTGTTTTGAAGGGAACGCGTTTGATAAAGGCATTTGGATGGAAGCGCACATGTCGTTCTGCATACAAGATAAAAGAATGAATCAACCAATCAATAGACCAGTCGATAAATAAGCGCTCCACTACTCAGCTATGTGTGCACGAGGCTGTAGGGGTCAGCTAGATCTGGTGGGGCTTTGAGATTCAGGGAAAATTGAATACTAGTTTTATTACCTGTTATACTAATTTATTATTTTGCACATTGCTTTGCAGTTCGCAATATATTGTTATCCAATGGTATGTTCTTCTTCTTCTTCTTCTTCTTCTTGGTACACATTTTTGTCCGCTAAGTAGTCCTGCACTTTTTGAGATATCGACACCGTTCCAACTCCAAATTATCCGATCTGATCAGGAATGGTGTGCTTGTATACATCTTTTGGATCAGACGCACGGTTTCCGCGTAGCAACAGATTTTTCTGGATTTTTTCCCCTTTAAGAATGAATGGGATTGACAAGTGCCCATCTACTGTACTTCAGCTCGACCCAGAGACACTGTTTCTGATACATCTCAGGACAGACCCCCAAGCACAAATTCAATGTTGGTTCGACCCCCACTCATCTGTTTTTATTCCATCCGTCTTTCCCTCCATAGAGTCCTATTCATTTTCGGCCCTATTCAGACCCCATTGTTTGCATTAACCTACAGCCACCAAACTGTATGTACTCACTCAGAGCAGATCCCCAAACTCTAATCCACATACATACTGACCTGCACTCTTCTATGTGTCATTTATTCACCTCTTGTTCCTCCCATAGCAACCACAGTCTAGCAGGAAGTGGGAACCATTTTAGCTGTGCCACCAATCCTTGTTTCCTCCAGGAAATGTGAGAGTTTGTTTGTCCACTATCTAGTCACGCAATTTTCAAGATATTGACACTGTTTCAACTTCACAATCTTCACTTTGACCAGGAATGGTGTGCTTGTATACAGCTGTTTGATTCAATGCATGGCCTTCCTAAAGACTTCCAAAATTTTCCTATTAAGAATGAATGGGATAGAAGGGTACACGCCCATCTCATGTACTTCTGCTAGACTGAAAGACACTGTTTCACATACACTATCTCATGACAGGCCCCCAAGCACAAATTCAATGTTGGTCTGACCCACACTCTTGATCATTCCCCTTGGAGGCCCATTCGTTTTTTTGGCCCTACACAAACCCTATTGTTGGTTACATTTTTTAAGCTGTAAGTGGAACAGAATATTAGACTGGAGAATAGGAAGTGGACTTCAGCCTCATTTAAAGATGAACATCGACCATCCCTGTTGACAGTTTGGTTCCTGGGAAAGGGTTTGAAAAGTGGCAACATCCTTTTCACAGCCCGGAATGGTAGATTTCTGCACAGTCTGCCGTTTTCATCGGTGTTGTTTTGTTATCAGTGTTTTGTTCTCCACAATGCTTGCTGGGCTAGAACGTAAGCTGTTGTATGTAAATTCTTAGTGAGTTGAGGATTGTGGAATTGGCCTGTTTTACTGACCTCTTTTACAAGATTTGCATTCGAACTTGGAACGACAGTGTGCCGAACTCTCCTTATTCGACTACGACAACATAGATACAGTCTTCTATTCTATTCTGTTCTATGGTACTTTTATGATGATGTTATTTCAATTGTTGTGACTGTGAACATGTGTATTTGTGGAGACCGTCCCTGCTGGTGTGGATCAATGGCTGTATACACACAAAAGTGACTTGCATGCTCCCCCTGCTGGAGGAACTCCAGACTGCCACATGCGAATAAGTGAGTTTAAAATCCATGTCCATATTTTGCTTTGTTTAATGAGATGAGGTATTCTTCATTGCTATAGTGGAAGTGCTGTGGAATACAGATATAGATACCTGGGAAACCACAACTTATTATATTTTCATAACTGAACAACCCATCTGAACATCAGGACATGTAAACTGATAAAAAAAAGCCATCTTTCTGGAGCAGCATCTTATTGATCTTTAATAATCCACTGCATTACATTTATCAAGATGTTTGATATTAAATCACCCTTGATATTAAATAATCCTTTGTAATCAAGTTACTTGTCAATCATGGCTTACATCCAGTTACAGCACCTAATCGCTCAGGCCTGTCCTGGTCAGCTGATGCAATATTTATCTCATCTTTTATGTATAGTCATCAGCAGTTATAAATAATATAAAACGAAACCAGACCGAACACAGATAGAAAGGAAAAGGGAAACTTTAAATGGAGAGGAGAGCAGTTACAGAAGCTCCAACATTAGACTTTGATGAGGAATATCATTAGGAGAGTATTGAAATACAAGCAACAGCATACAAGCACCCACGGGCTTGTAATACAGGCAGTGTACATGTATGAGTCATGCCTTTTTTCTCCCAGCATAGCATGTGCAACTCGACAGACTCACTCCACAGAGTGAAAACGCACCGAATCCAGACACTGCGGAATTCATGGTACTGAAATAGAGGCATCTGCTGCAGTAATAGTACCCTGAACAAGCCCAGGCTGGAAGGCAATTATATATTGCTCAGCACTAAAGTGTGCTTTAGAGAATTACTGCTGCCACTGTGAAAAGCACCTTTCCACAAATATCATATAAGGAGCCTGGACTTCTTTTACTTAGGTCATAAACATCTCCGTCTCCAGTCGGGCTAAACAGTTCTTCCCAGGGCATTACGTTGTTTAAATCAAAGGCAATGGGATGGCAGGGATGAAAGCTCACTGCAGCACCTTTCAGAAAGAGGTGGTCATTGCAGTGCATGCCTCATTGGAATGATCACAACTGAATAGAATATGGTCCGAGCATCAATATCCAAGGTTAAGGTTCACTGAGGAGTGGATGACCTTGCTGTGCCATGCAGAATCGTGCAAAAATCAATCTGAGCCACAACATAAAAACCAGACCTACCATGATAGTTAACTGTTTGCGATTGCCTTCGGGTACCCTAATCTTACCTAACATCACTGGCGATTTAGAGACTTTGGCAACTGTGACTTATTTAAACCTTCCTTAAGACGAGTGTGTGTCCATGTTTAGCATAGTAGACAGACTAGTATGTGGAATTGGAGCTTTCGAAGTGCTATTGTGTTTTCAACCATTGTGTTTTCACTGCACAATTACAGGAAATTACAGGCAACTAGTTGCATTAGTAAATAACAGTAATAAGTAAATAACATCTACAGTAATAATACAATCTCCTTAGTTAGTGCACAGATATATCTCAAATATGTATGTCTCAATACCTGTGACTGAAACGTACTTAACAGCATGTGATACCCCCACAAGCACGAATAACAGCTATGATTGGATTTGGCATGGACTGGACAAGTTTTGGATATAGCCCACATCGATGTTCAGACACTCTTGCATTAAAGAGTTGCACAGTTGGGCCAGATTTGGTGGATGTCTTCCCTGGCACAAATCTGAGGAGAATTTCCTGTAGACTGGGATTTTTGCCACTGCTGGTCGACTGTGTACTTCCATACACCCACATATTCAGCTGAGATGGACAAAGGCAGGAATACAGCTAACTTCAATACCTAAACATAATCATGGAAGCCAAAAACATACTGCCCCTGGAGTCTGATATCCGCATGCCCCACCTTTATTGTAGCTAATGAGGTAACATTAGCTGTTGGCTTTGACATTTTCATGAAGCCTTGTATAGTGAAGCCTTTGTAGTGAAAAAGCACTGTAAATACCATTTACACCAAAAACCCCAAACTCTCGGAATCTCACTTTAAAAAGGCTATGGTTTGAACTTTTTAGGGCTTCAAATTCAAACGCTGGCCCGCTGATGATGAACTGAAAGCTTGAGGGATAGCAATGATCGCTGTGTAGCGATTGGAGGGCTGACTAAAGAAGGTGGAGTTTGATGAAGAGCGTATGATTTGACTGGCCATAACCCAGTGAGAGGGCTCAAAGAAAACAAATCAGACTTCCTGATTCCTGATTGGATGAGACTGCGATCAGTCTAGGAAGGCCCAGTTGGTGAAGGGGAATATATAAATCTCATTAAAATCATAAAAGAGGTCAAACAGAAAGGCCAATAACTCATGGATCCTGGGATTTAACCCAGGTAAGCCCCTGCATTAAATCACCCCATGTCAAAATAAACAGTCACTGAAGTGTGAGGTTTGTGATCTCATCTCATCTTCTGAACCGCTTTATCCATCCGGGTCACGGGGGGTGCTGGAGCCTATCCCATCGCACAATGGCCGGAAGGTAGGAAAACACCCTGGACAGGCCACCAGTCCATTGCAGACACACAGAGATACACACTGACTCACACTCTGAAACCTAAGTGGCCAATTTAGCATCTCTAGTTCACCTGACTGCCTGAATGTCTTTGGACTGTGGGAGGCAACTGGAGCACCCTGAAGAAACATACACAGACAGGAGAACATGCAAACTCCACACACAAGGGACTCCAGGTGCCCAAGCTGGGAATCAAACCCAGACCCTTCTTACTGTGGTTACCCGCTGCACCACATTGTGATCTATGATTGTACATTATGTGCATTGAAAAATTCCATGACTGAGGAAGATTAAACACACAGAAACAGCTGTAGCATGAAAGGGCTAGGCTGTTCACTGACATTTGATCGATGTACAAGTCAAAGTCTCAAAAACATCTCCTGACCTCTGACGAGCCTTTCTGACCCTTAAAATCTGTTAACAATACAGAGCAGTCAATACACTTCAATGCAGCAGGCTTGAACTCTGCACACCCTGGCATCTGAAAAACGCCGCTGACAGGCGAACGCAGGGAGAGACATAAATAGGAGCGTATCCCCCATCGCCTCAAAACACACTGCTCCGGTTCTGTCACTCCTGCTGGAGATACAATGGATCGTGTCAGCGCTGCAGCTTGTGAAGCATTGCAGTGTGAATGCTGTGGGCAGAGGCAGCAGCCATCAAGCCAGCAAGCAGGTCAGAAGCCACGGCAGAGAGCCCAGTCTCAGATTTATGGGTCTAGATGCTGCTGTATTATGTATAGAGTCCACTGGCTGCGACTGGAGCTTATTTAGAGACTGTGTGTGTGTGTAAGTGTGCAAGTGTTTATTGGATGCGATGGCTGATTTATAGACTCCGGTGGCAGAGACACTTATGAGATGAATCGAACTGTGACCCATCCGTGAAATACACCCTGCTGGCCCACTAGGGGTTAATCACCTTATTGTCTTGTAGCTGCAGTAGCATGCTTTACAAGAGTGCTGGACAATAAAGCCTCTATACTCATGTAATTCGGACATCTTTAAATGTCTAACGTCTTGAAAACAGCAGGTTTAGGCTTCTTCACTTGCCTCGTGTTCAGCTGGAAGGCAGAAAATAGTCATTCTACAAAAAACAAAACCTCAGAAATGGTCACTTTGTTGGTCAAGACCTTCTGTATGTAATGGCCCTCATTAGGGGCCCAGGGCACCTAAATCTGTGTTTTCTATAAGCTTGTTCTTGCAGGTAAACAGAAAGTTTAGCCTTTGAATAATGTTCCAGTGGCCAATAACTCACTGACATATTTCACCATATTTCTCTCCTCTCCATGTAAACTGGGCTATACCAATCTTGGGTAACGCTTCCACAAGCATTCCCCTGACCAGTCACAGGGCTGACGTCTCTTGCTCCGGCCACACAAAACAGTTTCAGAGTCAGAGAAACTTAGCGAGCTAAAGATAGCCTAGCATAACCAACAGCTAGCAAGCTAGACTTCCTGTCTGTAGCTGCCTGCCACCCCTTCATTCCTTTATACATACACCAACATTGTTCCTTCACCCATTCATTCCTTTATTCATACACCAACACTGTATCCTCATTTGTTCATTCCTTTATTCATACACCAAAATTGTTCCTTCACCGTTCATTCCTTTATTCATACACCAACATTGTTCCTTCATCCGTTTATTCCTTTATTCATACACCAAAATTGTTCCTTCATCCATTCATTCCCTTATCCCTACACCAACATTGTTACTTCATCCATTCATTCCTTCTTACATTGGTTCGTCTGTCCATTTGTTCCTCTGTCTGTCAGCTCATCTGTTCCTCCATTCCTTTGGACGTTGCTTTGTCCGTCCGTCTGCACATCTGTGTGTCCGTGATTTTTTTCCAGTCAGTTAGCGCATCATAAAAGCTGGATAATGATGTTAGTTCTTTATGAGGGGTGGAGCAGGCTAGGACTGCTGGGCATAGAACTGTTAATTAAGTTGCTTATTAGCCACGCCCACACCGTTCTCAGATAGGTCTGATCAGCGGTGTTTAAGCTGAGTTTTATCATATAACACTACAATTTACTATCGTACAAACATTGTTAATGTTCAATATAATGTTTTCTGGGACTTCAAAGGAATGGTTTGGAGAAAAGTTAAATTTAGACATTTTTTTACTTTTATACCAGATGTAAATTATATGATCAGCCTAGACTTGTTTGGTGTCCAATTTTCGCTTTATTAGTTCAGCTAAAAAACTGGAGCTGCAAAGCCAATATTTGCTATATTAGTTTTGGCCTTAACATCAATGAATGTGATTGGCATTACTTGAATTGTGGGAAACAGGCAATGCAATCAACTCGAGTCAGAACTTTGGAGGTGTTTACAAGAGGCATGGAAAATTATCCCTGCAGACATTGACATAAGAAAACATAAAAAATAAACCTGAAGGAAGACAGTATTGGCATTGTCTACCATGAGGATGATATTATTATTTATTATTATTATTATATTATTATTGGATTATCATAAACTGTGTTGTTTTTTTTTTCTTGTTGAATTTTTTGACTACAGTGATTACAGACAGTCTACAGGTCTCCTAGGAACCTTGCTTCCTCCGAACATCCCTTTGCTTCTGGATGATGCAAGAACGAGCTGCACGGTGTCAATAATTACACTGGCACGGTGTCACCACGCGCCCACAACAGCATGTGCGATTGTTGAACTGGTTCCAACAGGAGCACAGTAATAAAAAGCTTTCAGCTCTTCCAGACCAATGTCCTTACAGGAAGGACCAGCAAACTTTAAATCCTGTAAAATACTTCTCACCCACTCTCGTTCTCCATTATTCAAAGCTGTGCTGGGCTTTAGTCCAGCATAATTTGGTTAATTGAGAAGTTACCAAGTGGTCTTTCAGTTTCACAGCATATGCCCTGTCTGACTGGCACTTCACAAATACCAACTAAAAGCTTTCACTTGTCATTCAACTCTGGAGCTCAATTTGCCATTAGAAGTTTGCTCAGAAGTGCACAATAAATACAGCTCTCATAACTTTCACTGTCCAAGAATGCTAGGCTGTTCTGTACGTCCATATCCAAGTCACTTTGGGCAATTTCTACCTGTGTGTTCAACATGAAATGTTAATGCAATGTTAAGCATAGCAACAATGTAAAAATGCATATATAACATACACTCTCACCAAGCACTTTATTAGGAACGCCTCTTTATATCCACACTTGTTTTCCATTTTAGTAGCTCCACTTACCATATAGGAGCACAAACTGTAGTCCATCTGTTTCTCCGCATACTTCTCTCTTACCTTGTTCCTCGGTGGTCAGGGCCCACACAGGACCACCACAGGGCAGGTATTATGTGGGGGCTGGCTCATTCTCAGCACTGCAGTGACACTGACATGGTGGTGTGTGTTAGTGTGTGTTGTGCTGGTGTGAGTGGATCAGACACAGCAGTGCTGCTGGAGTGTTTAAACGCTGTGTCCACGCACTGTCCACTCTATTAGACACTCCTACCTTGCTGGTCCACCTTGTAGATGTAAAGTCAGAGACGATAGCTCATCTGCTGCTGCACAGTGCAGTGTTGGTCATCCTCTAGTCCTTCATCAGTGGTCACAGGACCCTGCCCACAGGACACTGTCCACGGGAGGCTGCCCACAGGACACAGTTAGCTGGATAGTGTTGGTCGGTGGATGATTCCCAGTCCAGCAGTGACACTGAGGTCTCCAGCAGGACTGCTGTGTCTGATCCACTTGCACCAGCACAACACACACTAGCACACCACCACCATGTCATTGTCACTGCAGTGCTGAGAATGATCCACCACCCACATAATACCTGTTCTATGGTGGTCCTTTGGGGGTCCTGATCATTGAAGGGTAAAAGAGAAGTATGTGGAGAAACAGATGGACTACAGTCTGTAATTGTAGAACTACACAGTGGTCCTAAATGGTAAGTGGAGCTGATAAAATGGGTAATGAGTGTAAATACAAGGAGGTGTACCTAATGAAGTGCTCAGTGAGAGTATCATAGATCCCAGCCTGGCTAAGACTAACTATTGCCACCCTGCATGGGAGACGCAAGCAACAAGATGGCCAACACTATGTTTAGCTCACTTTCTTGTTCCCATGCTGTCTTCTTCCGGTCACTTCTGGAAAACACCAGCTAAGTGCCTCCCCTGTTTCTTTCTCAGGTGGTGGATGCTGATGCTGTGATAGTGGTGGAGGAGCAGACGGGCCCCCAGTGGATGCAGTGAAGAGCTCTTTGAGGAAAAGTGCAAGCAAAGGTATGAGCTCCAAATGGCCCAGCTGTGGCCTGAACAGCCTTCTGTCCTGTGGCCATATGGCACAAGATGTGAGGGAACAAAATGACTGGAGGAACGGAAAAGAGAGTCGCAGCATTCGTGTTCAGCAGATGCTGTATGTTCAAGCACATTTTCAGCTTATAGGCCATGACCAGGAATCAGATCGGTACTGGCTTATCATGGCTGTTGGAACACAACCTCGTATATATGAAGAATTTAACTGTCATAACTGAGCGTTTTCTATCTAAGCTCATGTTCCTAGGCTTATTCAAGGTCATTCAGAGTTCAAAACGGTTCATTGTAGTCAACTTTATAGACTCAGTGGTAGTGATGGGAACCAGGGGTCACATTATCTACAACCTAACTTTAGACTTTTTACTATCAAAAACTTCCAGTTATGTCTTCTGAAGTTTTTACCCCACTACTAAAAAGTTTGAGGACACTGATTTTATTCATATAAAACAATATTTTGAAGATACATATGAAAAAAACATTAACTCTATGATTAACCTATTTTGAACAATTTGTAGGAACCTGTAAAAATGTAGATGTGATTACATGATTATTGAGAACAGTATTATACTGTATCGACATTCACAGTGCCTCATATTCGACAACCCATAACCAAATCTCGTTAATTAAACAGCCGTTCATAGTATGTTTGTGGCCACAGATTCCAATTAAAAATTGTAGCTCATTATTTAAATAACACTTCTATAATATTTATACCATGTCCTAACTTCATGTTGTGCCCAATATACTGTAAACTGTGAATAAAGAATTTGTTTTAGTAAGTTTTGGTGTCCAGGTTATGGCATTTCAGCCTACACTGTAGGCCTGGACCCAAATATTCGAGTAATTGGATATTCGTTTGTTGGGTAAATATTTGTTTTTAATTTTATGGTTCAAATATTCTTTTTCTAGTGAAAGGAAGGCTATCAATAAAGGAAAACAAAATCCATAACACATTTTTATTTTTAATTCTCTGAAAAGTGTGGCTAACACGGCCTCTCCTGTGCTAACAGGAAGTCCAAAAATGGTATTCGGGACAGCTGTACTGAGTTAACAATTAACGTGCTGAATAACAGCTATTATTATTATTAGGGCTGTACCCGACTCCGAATTTTGTCAGTCGAATCGGATTCGCCCGTCCTGGCCGACGATTCGACTATTCGTTCATGTTTTTCTCCATATACATTATCTAGTAATCAGTAAATCA
>CM067475.1:3646196-3741767 GCA_034552555.1 Semaprochilodus insignis | reverse complement strand
CTACCTGAGACCAAGGTTTCATTTCCTTTCTAGTTCCTACTATATATAACGTGGCATAAGTATCCAGCCCCCTTAAAAGTCAACAAATTACAAATGACACTTGCAAATATCGTTTCAGCCAGTAATTTTATTGCAGACAAATATGCTTACAAAGCAGTCTTCAAAGCCAAAATTAATTATTTTTCAGCTAAATAAATAAATAAATAAATAAATAAATAAATGGATAAAACAGAATATGCTGTCCCAGGCTAGTACTTGGTTAGAACAACATTGCTGCAATTTAATTTAATGTTGGCGTACATTCTACCAGCTCTGCAGTCTGTCTGAGCAAGCTGTTTGCCCGATCTTAGTGGCGGTGTGTTCCAGGTTGCCAGGTTGGTTGAATGACACCTGTGGCTGCAATTTTCAAACAGTTCCACAGATTCTGAATGGCACAAGATCTGGAACTTCACATGGATATTGTAAAACATGGGCTTTTTCGTTGTTCACCCCCTCCTGTGTTGCTTTAGTTTCTCAGCTGACATTTCTTAACCGTATTTTCCACCATCCATCTATCCTTGAAATTTAACAAGCTGCCCAGTCCCCACTGAGGAAAAGCTTCGCCACAACAGGAAGCTGCCACCACCATGCTTCACTGTTGGATAATTTTTTTGAGGAATGATCAGTATTAAGTGTTTCGCCACACATAGTGTTTTGTCTCATCTGACCACAAAACCCTATCCCATAATTTCCGGCATAAAATGCCAACATGGTTCATCTTCAGCAATAGCTTCTTTCTAGTAACCCCCCAATCCCCACCCCTCATACAGGCCAGGTGTATGCAGAGCTCTTGATACTGTTGACTGGTGCGCTCCAGTCTCAGCCACTGAACTCTGTAGCAACCTCAAAGTGATTGTTGGTCTCTTTCTTGCTTCTGTCACAAGTCCCCTTCTTGCTCTGATGCTGAGATTTGAGAGACGGCCTGGTCTAGGCAGTACCTGAACGGTTCATTCAGCTTCCATCTGATCTCTCAGTTGATTCAACAGTGTCCACTGGGGTCACAGCTTTCCTTCAGATTCACAGTTTAATCAATGGGTCTTTATCCAGAAAGATAAATGATTGACAGGTAGAGGCCAATCCCAAGCCAACTGTGTCATCATTAGGGCAATATCCATGGAAAAAATAAGAATCAATATTAGGTTTAACCTGTGATGGACTGATGGACGGTCCAGGTTGTTTCCTGCCTTCTGCCCAATGAGCACTGGGATAGGCTCCAGCACCCCCAACGACCCAGAAGGATAAGCGGCTGAGAAAATGAATGACTACATGAATGAATGAATATTAGTTTTACTTTATTCATTTTGGTCGGTCAGTCTTCTGAAATGAAATAGGTGCAAAATATCAAGTGTCGTTTGTAATCCAGACAAATCTGAAGGATTTCAAGGGAGCTAAATATTTGTGCAAAGCACTGTACTGGCACTGTACAGTACTGGCCACCTTGTTCTATGCAGTGGGACCTACAGCTTCTACTCAAGGCTGCCTAATAGACTCCTAATTGATTGGATGTATAGTTCAGGGAATGGTCTTTAACCTTTGCATCTTAAGCTTTCTTTAAGCATGACAATAAATTGAAACTCATTTATTATAGAAGGTTTTTTTTATAGAGATGGCTATTTTTAGATTTCACTTTAGACCACCTAAAGTGGCTCTTCTGTGGCATCCAATGAATCATTTTTTGGCATATTGAAGCACCATTGTATATTGTACCATTGTACCAAACCAGCATTTAATAAAATATAGCAGTGTTTCTCAACCCTGGTCCTGGAGGGACCCTGCCCTTCTGGGTTCCCTGCTTTAACACACCCCCTACAACTCTCATAGGGCTTGTTAATGAGCTAATGAGGTGGGCTGGGAGCAGGGAAGCACTAAAATGTGCAGGACCAGGATTGGGAAACAATGAAATGTAGAGCCAGCTGAGATTCACTTCTATGTAATGCATCCCAGCGTTGAGTGATACCCAGCGTTTCTGTCTTACCACTTTTTGCAGACTAATTAACATTATCTTGCATTATGGAGAAAAGAGGTTTTATTGCTGTGGCACTGTATGCATCTGTTGTCTCCCCTACCCAGGTTTGCCGGCCATGGGGAACCTCATTAAGGTCCTTGGCAAGGATTTAGAGAACTGTCCGCATTTTTTTCTGGACTTCGAAAGTAAGTGTCTGCTGCTGTGCAGTGTGTCGGTGCTGTGTTAGTGTGTGTGTGTGTGTGTCTGTGTAAGAGTTTGGGGTGGATGTACTGAGGCTGGTGTGGAAAAAGAACAAAAACACATACACAAGGAGGATGACTGGCAGTGTGATGGGCTGGAGGATGAGTGCTTGCACTGGGAGAAGAACCTGTCTAGAATCAGACGGGAGCAGAGAAGAAGAAGAAGAAGAGTTTGAATGTTCTACCATGACATCACCCAGAAAGCTCCAGCTCTCCTGATCTCTACAACACTATGTAGTCCATTCCATCCACACCCTGCACCCTGTACGTCCCCCTGATGCCACGCACGCACACAAACAGGCACCACACACATCTCCCTGACCCTCCATCACCCACACACCTCTCCCTTCTCTCTCTTCCAGGGGGCTCATGGGGAATCTCCTGAAAGTGCTGGCTTGCGCCGAACTTGAGCATGGCCCAATAGTTTTCCTTGACTTTGAACGTGAGACCATCAGCTTCTTATTTTTGAGTTTTCTTTCTTTTTTTTTCCCCTTCTTTTTTTGGAACATTGCTCCTCCCCATTCACTGTCATCTAAGGTTTCGTTTCCTTTTCTCCCCTCCTTCCCTCTATTCCTCTATTTGTGCATAAATCACTGACATTCAAGAGTCTCGCAGTGTCCTCATCTGTGTCCCTCGTTTTTATCTCCAGGTCTAGCTTCTTTAAACCGTTACACTGGGAGCTAAACACATGCACAGTAGCCTCCATCTAACTTTCTTCCTCCGCACCTTTCCTCTGTGCCTTTTTTTGCAATGTCATCTGTTCATACCATGCGGATGTGTGGCGTGTGTCAGCGGGCGACTGAGAGAAGAGAGCATGTTGGATGGCTTGTGTATGAACTGAGGAAGTGGGAATGGAGAGCAGAATCTCCATTTCTCTCTGTTCTCTTTTAGTTTTTTATTTTAACTCTCCTTAACTCCTTAACGTTTCTCTCCTTCCCAAGTAACCACTCTTTGTCCGATTCCTGCACTCCTCTGCCAGCTCCACCTCTAACACCTCCACCTCTCTGGTGCTCCACCAGCTAAACCTGCATGTGTAGCCAGTGAGCTCAGCGACAGGCTGTCGTCCACTTAGGCTTCATGCCGTCCGGCTAGAGCGCGATTCATTAATTATAATGAAGTCGTGTCCCCGACTAATAGAACCAATTATGACAAACTGGCCTGTAAACGTCCCCATAAACATCTGTCACATTCGTAACTCTGTGTTCCGGCCACAGTTCGGCTTTCCTCGTGGCTACTATGGACAAGCTTTTCAGAATGTTGCCAAAAATCCCATCCATGCTAATCACCAACTAGCACACAGCTAAGTTTTGGCAAAATATAGAAACATAGGGGGCTTTATGGTCTAATATTTAGACCACATATAGTCTAATAAGCCTCTACAACTGACTGTACAGGTCAGCATACTGGTGTATTAACTACCTATCATACCCATCAAGTAGACTTGCCAGGTTCTTGTTTGAATTTTCCAGTTCCACCTTAAATGGTGCAGTAGTTAATATTCTAGCATCTTATGTGTTGTAATAATAACTGCAATCGCAATTCAAGAGAGTGCAGTTTTTAAAATTGCAAAAAAAAAATTTTTTTTTTAAGAGTTGCATTTTTTATTATAGCTTAAACATGCATTAAGTTTTAAGTGGGTAAATTTAACCTAATAACACAGAGCTTGTAAACTGATCTGACCTATCAGATCTGACAAAACCTACCTGTGTTGTGACATCATAACCACTGCTTACTTGCAGTCTGGCACACTACATTCTGAGGTCAAGCCTTAAGTCAGAATGGATGCATATTCAGGTGTTCTTGGTGCAAAAATCAGTCTGAAAATACAAAATTAGATATTTTCCCCAAATCGTTCAGTCCTAGTGTTTTTTGATTAAGGTTAAACTGTGAACTGTTAAACTGTTAAACCTGTAGTTTATTGTATGGAGCTAACGTTACATTGTGCCCTGTAGTTCCTCATTACGTTGAACTGCCAGCAGTACCAGCATTCTCTAAAGCTTGTCCAACCTAGCAACAGTAGCTACAAATGACTGCATTTGTGGGCGGAGCATGGACCGGCCCCAAAAATGACCATTTTGTAAAGGAAGTATAAAGGCGATAGACACTTATGTTGTAAAGCCAAAGGCGGGAAGTGGACCGCAGCCTTCACTGCTCTGTACTGGACAGGAGAATGGTCACCTCTGTCACGGCTCTCGTCTTCGTTTCTCAGTTTTCATAAGGATTTGTCGACCTAAGAAGCCAACGGGAACTTGTTGCTATAAAATGAAAACCTGTTTGATGTTATGAAGCACTTTTACAGCTATGGAAATATTAATAATCTGCCAGAACAGCGTGTAACATTGAAAGTTGTACTGTAGTGCAATACATGAACTACAGAACAGGAACAACTTATGACATCAAAGTGAAACAAAAGACAGCGATGCTAGTCAATTACTTGGGGACCTTCACGGAAAGATGATTTGTATCTCCAAACTGTCGAATTACCCCTCCCCAAAGATTAAATGCAAACATAAATAAATAAAGGAAAAATAGAGAATAGAGAAAATAGAGCCTGAGGTGGGATGACTGGGAGGATCCCATTGGCAACAATGCTCAGCCTCACTGTGTGTGTATATAGGCCTGGGGCAAGCACGGCTGCATGTTTGCTCAGCTGATGGCACAATGGCTGTTAGCCACAAACATGTGCAAGTGTATCCATCCAAACAGGCACAGATGGAGAAAAAGACAAAAGGGAGCGAGAGAGCAAGCAAGCGAAAGAGAAAGAGAGAGAGAGAGAGACAGTTTAACAGAGTAATTACGCAAGGCTATATTACAGGGAGAGCAGAGCTGAACATTACATCTGACCTCTCTTATGCAGCGCATGAGTTTAATAGCATAGTGCACTTTCTGCACACACATGCCTTCACATTAAAATGCTCCGGGATTCAGGGAGTCGCAACTCAGCAGCGTGTAGCGGGGGGGTTCAGTGCTGTAAAACTTTTCAGCAACTTCAAAACTCTTCTTTTTCCCGGACATACGTGATGACGAGACATTACGAATAGCCGTGCAAACAGTCATATGCAGAAGTTTTAATACTCCG
The DNA here is from genome assembly GCA_034552555.1 of Semaprochilodus insignis. Classification (NCBI taxonomy): domain Eukaryota; kingdom Metazoa; phylum Chordata; class Actinopteri; order Characiformes; family Prochilodontidae; genus Semaprochilodus; species Semaprochilodus insignis. Next base: position 3,736,444 of record CM067475.1, on the reverse strand, counting down.
ACTCAAATAACATGTTTTAATGCTTCCTCTTATAGGGAAGACACAGGAAACACAGTATATTAAAAATGTGTGGATGATGTGTGCTATTAAACATCCAGCAAAACTTGGATGAAGAATATGAGATATGAATAAAGACCTATCTGAGAACTGAGTGGGCGTGGCTAATGAGCAGCTTGATTGACAGCTCTCTGTTCAATACTCCAAGTCTGCTCCGGCACTCATACAAAACTAAAATCACTATCCAGTTTTTATGTGTCGATAACTGGTGGAAAAAAGTCATGGATGAACAGACGTGCAGGTAGACAGATGGATGAACGAATGGATGAACAAATGAACGAAGCACTGCATGAAGGGATGGATGAAGAGGCATACAGACAAACCAATAGATGAACAAACAGACGAAATGTGTAAAAGAAGAAACAGATGAAGGAAGAATGCTGGTGTGTGGATAAAGGAATAAACGGATAAAGGATCAATGTTGGTGATGGATAAATAAATGAACGGATGAAGGAATCATGTTGGTGTATGGATAAAGGAATGAACGGATAAAGAAACAATGCTGGTGTACGGATTAAGCAATGAACCGCCGAAGGAGCAATGTTGGTGTATGGATAAAGGAATGAAGGGGCGATGGGCATGAGGTCTAGCTTGCTAAGTTTCTCTAACTTTAAAACTGTCAGCCTTGTGATTGGTCAGGGGGATGCTTACATAAGCATTACCCAAGATTAGGACCGCCCAGTTTACATGGAGAGGAGAGAAATATGGTGAAAGATATCAGTCATTTATTGACCACTGGAACATTATTCAAAGGCTAAACTAATACATGTTCACTTTTTACCTCCAAGAATAAGATTAACCTCATTACACAACAATAATTTTAGGTTCCCTGGGACTTTAACATGAAATATAAAATGTGCCATAACTTTTAAACAGCCCATACTATTATTGTCACTTCAGCAAAACGTAATTTGACCGGGGCACCCAAACTTGACTTTATTATGATTGCCACACAGCTTTAAATTCATTAAAAGTGCAAAAGTAAAATAATAATGTAGTAATGAATGATAAGCCTTTATTACTTTGACCACAATATTTGACTTTTGTTGGATTATATGAATATCTTAGCTTATCACCACACTCATAGAGACATTCATCTGGAACTGTGATTAGTCATATTGACCACAGCCCATAGTTAAAAAGTAGCTGATTGGTTAGAAGCCTCATTTTGCATATTTTAACCTTCTGAACTATAAGTACCGCATTAACGATTGGCAAACGATACACTGTACGACCCACTGCCATGAATAAGTTAACCTGAACTGCTGAATAAATGGCTCTGACAACACATACACTCTACAGGAGGATATATGAAATATTCATATTATACATCATTGTGACATTGAGTATTCTTCACCTGGCTTAGGGAAAGTCATCTCTGTAGTTATCAGATTACGTCATGGATAAGCTTGATTAAAACCCAGTGTTAGCTCAAAACCTGCTCTGGGTGATTAAGTCCCCCCTGAATAGGAGACAAAGCAGTGCAGCTAGACTGGACACTTTTTCGCCAATGTGTCCAACCAAGGCCCTATTAGTCACACCCAACCCAGCCTCCCTATGGTCTCTGCTCATCCACTCATCTCCCCAGATTCCCCGGAGAGCTATTTCAACTCCCAACAAATCCTCCAATACACTCCAACAAAACCTAAATCCTCCTCATGTATTCCAGACTCGGAATAACACCGCAGTCATTACCAAACTAATCTGCACGGATTTAGAGAACCCGGCTCTCGATGCCTTTGGACGGACCTCTCTCTCTCTCTCTGTCATTGGGTGCCAAAGCCTGAGATGATAATCCAATATTAACACCAAAATTAGCTCACAGCGCGAATTCGTACACTCCCTCTTCGCTCAGATCGGACTTTAAAAGTAGCCTCCGTCTGCGATCAGTGCCAGAAACGGGGCACGTTGTTTGGTTTACTGCCATCGACATGAATCGATGCTAATGTAACTACAAGGCTGGTTAAAGCCAAAGCTATTGGCTGCCAGTGAGAAAAGAAGCAATGAGAGCCTGTGTCTGACAGAGGTGATAAATAATCCAGGTGGCCAGAGGAACCTTAACCGGAAAGGACATTGGCTGTCTTTGACTTGAATTCATATTCCCTTCGACTTCCATAAATCCTGACGCTCCGACCCTCCTCCTCCAGATGCCCAGCCCACGGAGGCAGAGACGGCCGTGTGGAACCAGGTCAGCGCAGTGCTGGAGGAGGCTCACGGGATCCTAGCAGAGTTACAGTCCTACAATGGAGCGGGGCAAGAGATAAGAGAGGTGAGGAGTGTCTGTAAATCGAAGATCCATTCCACTTCATGAATAAATAGACATAGACATTTTGCATATGCTCGGACGCTGGCACGGCATGAGCGGGCACATGGGGTCCCATATAGATCAAAGTCAACATGCAGTGGTCCCAGTGCTGACAGGGTCTTGCTGCAGCCTGTTTACCTGTGTTGGACTGGACAATTGTATCATAGTCTTCACTGGTAGCCAGCTTTCATTCTCTAAATATGGTTTGTTTTTGGTCTTCCCTCCAGGCTATCCAGAACCCCAATGACCTCCAGCTACAGGAGAAAGCCTGGAATGCTGTGTGCCCCCTAGTGGCCAAGCTGAAACGGTTCTATGAATTTTCACTCAGGTTAGGTGAGTGGGCAGCGTTTTTATCTATTTGTTTATACGGATTTTATTGGACTGGATGACTACAGATAGGACAGGGCACAAATCCGGTACCACTATTTACATTTGCACCTCAGTCTTAGAAACATTCTGATGTATGGTTACTGCTCTTGCACATCAGTGTATTCAGTGTCTATGCATGTCTATTGTATTGTGTCTATTGTATTTCTGTCTTTGCATTATTACTTATTCATCTATTTGGAATCACTGCACTGGAGAAGTAGCCTCATAGTGTTTCGTTATACTGTACAACCCTGTATTGGTACACTCATCATCAAAATAACTTGCACCCAGAAGGAATCAACCCACAGGAATAAACCTTAGTGGGTAGGCTCAGATTCAAGTTTAACGCTTGGCTGCACATGTGACATAAGCAAGGTCCGGCCTTATCACCGTACCTGACCAACTGTATAGGGTCGTCCTGTTGCGTGTGTATCCCATTCTGATTTGTGCTGTTGTGTTGGTGGCATCCTTTACAAGCGATGTATGCTTCAGAGAAGAGTTTGAAAGCAGCAGTTTGAGCAGTTGGAAGGCCGTAGGCGTCATACTGAGAGACGCTACTTCTGTATGTGTAGTGCAATAAATATTGCCCATATTGCTAAACTTATCATCATTTATTGTTCCTGGTAAACTTTATCTTCCTTCCCAACAGCACTGCAGTCCCACACTTCCTTCTGGGTACAAATGTATTTTTGATGATGAGTGTATAACGACGTTGATTGGAATAAAGTTGAACTGAACTGAATATTGGAATCCTGGAAGAAAGCCAGCCTGAAATTGTATAGTCATGTATTATCCTTCCTGTGGGATCTTAAAGCAGCTGAAATTAAAGCTTAATGGTTTGTAAAGAAGAAATATCGGATCAGTGCGGGATCGGTATCAGTCGATACTCACGGCTTCGGTATCAGTATCGGAGCAAAAAAGGTTGTATCGAGCCATCTCTCGATGAAAGGATAAGTGGGTTTGCCAGCCAAGGCCTGGGGCCAACATGGCTGCAGCATGCAGGGCAGCATTGGTGCGGATGAAAGAGCGCAGGCAGCTGCTTTCCCCTCCTCTGCGGCTGACCTCGCAGCAGCGTCGCCATGGTTACCGCAGCGGGCAGAGCCTCGTCTTCCGCCCTCTTTGCACGCCAAGTATTCAGCAGATTCGCTGGGTGATAACTGCTGGCCTGACTCTTCTCCTGTGGCTGTGCTGACTTGGAGTCAGTGTGCTGTTACAGCCAGTAAAGCCGCGCTAAAGCCTTTCCCCACCGGGCCGCAGGAGACCACCTGACTCAGGAGAAACACACACCAAGTCAATGAAATGATGACTTTAGGGGGAAAAAAGACAAACACACATACACACACTGCGGCCTTCTCAACACATCCTGGTGTCCGTCCCTCCCATCGCCGCATTTCCGGTCCCCAGCTAACGGCTCCGGAGAGTCGAGTTTCTTAGCAGGTCTCTGGATAAAACATATCAGCTTGTTATTTATGGAAGCGCTGCTGCATATTTCATGAGGAGGAGGGATAGCTCCTCCAGAGACATGCTAAAGCCTACTAATGACATTAATAAACAGCTCAGCTCTGATGGCTGTGCTCACGAGCCTTTGTTGCAGATGGTGGAAAGATGCACACTGTATTGTTGCATTGCAAAGAAAACATTTAAGATTTATATCATTTATATCATTCACCCTCTGAAACCCTCAGAAATTGTATGTAGTTTGATTCGTCCGTCCTTTTAAACTGACCCACTGGACGATGATCAGTGTGGTATTTCTACATGTTTTTCATTGGGGTGGATTTTGTGAGTATTAATGCAGAACTGGGGGTTTGAAGTATGGTTGGACAGCAAGGGGCTAATTTAGAATCTTGCAGAAGGGATAGTGTTTGTAGCGTTTTCCCAAATAGTTGCTATGGCATTCCAGGAGTGCTAGAGTGATGCTAAGTGGTTGCTATGGTATCCTAGGTGGTTGCTAGGGTGATGCTAGGTGGTTGCTATGGTATCCCAGGTGGTTGCTAAGGTGATGCTAGGTGGTTGCTATGGTATCCCAGGTGGTTGCTAAGGTGATGCTAGGTGTTTGCTATGGTATCCCAGGTGGATGCTTGGATGATGCTAGGTGGTTGCTATGGTATCCTAGGTGGATGCTAGGATGATGGTATGTGGTTGCTATGGTATCCCAGGTGGTTGCTAGGGTGATGCTAGGTGGTTGCTATGGTATCCCAGGTGGATGCTTGGATGATGCTAGGTGGTTGCCATGGTATCCTAGCTGAATGCTAGGATGATGCTAGGTGGTTCCTAAGGTATCCTAGATGGATGCTAGGATGATGTTAGGTGGTTGCTATGGTATCCCAGGTGGATGTTAAGATGATGCTAGGTGGTTGCTATGGTATCCTAGCTGAATGCTAGGATGATGCTAGGTGGTTCCTATGGTATCCTAGATGGATGCTAGGATGATGTTAGGTGGTTGCTATGGTATCCTAGGTGGTTGCTAGGGTGTTGCTGTGGTTTCTCGCATGGTTGATAGGTTTTTACACCCCACTCATTCCAACTTCATTCCCCAAAACACAGTATTTGTCTCATACTGTAGATCTGTATTCACCCTCTGTCTGAAATGCTGTTAGAGCGCCTGTGTCTTTAAGCTCCGGCTCCTGGTTAGCCCAGTGTGCTCTGATTAGTCAGCAATAGCAACATTCTGCTTCAACTCCTGCCCCTACATGCAGCCAATAAAGGTGATGTCACCTTGTAACAGAGAAAACAGCTGGAATTCCAACGAGGTGTTTCAGGCAGCTGAGAAAAGCGGTTTCTATGGGAGAGAGTCAATGTACTGCATTGCAGACAATGGTACAGCTTTTATTTATCACTAAACATATTAGGAATTAAGGACGAACTCACAGCCTAAATGCTCACTTGTGCCAACAGAAAGCAGATATGTTTGAATTTGGCATACTGAGGAATTCAGAATATCACTGTTTTTTCAAGTACAGTTGATGTCTTGAAGTGTTTTCTCTGCTGCAACCCTGCAAATTCTACAAGCCATGAGTCGTAGGAAACAAAAGCTACCAGTGAGTTCACTTCGACCTTTGTGTGATACGGTTGTGTTTGGTGTTCCTCTTTCTAGAGAATGCCCTGCGCAGCCTGTTGGAGGCCCTGACGAGCCCTCCGTATGCCCCCATGCAGCATCTGGAGCGAGAGCAGGCTCTGGCTAAGCAGTTTGCAGAGATCCTGCACTTTACCCTCAGCTTTGACGAGCTCAAGGTAAGAGGCGGACACGTCGGGTTTTGTCTTTGGAGATGTATTGCATGCTGTGAGGTTAGCAGATGCCCTGAATGAGTTGTATCGCCTCTCCTAGATGACAAATCCAGCCATCCAGAATGACTTCAGTTACTACAGGAGGACCATTAGCAGGAACCGGCTGAACAATCAGCAGGTAACTGTGTGTCAGGGCTGCGCCAGAACGGGCCGTCTTCCTGACGTTCGTGTTTCTGCTGAGCTGGACAGATTTATGCAAATGAGTCATGTGTGGAGCTTCAGAACCTGCAAACTAACCAATATTTGTACTTACTGCAGCTAGAGGCAGAGAATGAGGTCAATAACGAGATGGCCAATCGGATGTCGCTGTTCTACGCGGAAGCCACGCCTATGCTGAAAACCTTGAGCAATGCCACGACCAAGTTTGTGTCAGAGGTGAGTAGAAAAGTCATCTTGTACAGCACTGCTCCAGAGTAGTGCCATGTTTGTCCAGTATGGCTAACTGTCAATTAAGAAACCTGAACGCTGTTGCCCTCTAGGGGCTGTTGTTGGCATTGCGTTAACCCTGTGTGGTATGTTATTACAGAACAAGACATTGCCCATTGAGGACACCACAGATTGCCTGAGCACTATGGCCTGTGTGTGCCGGGTCATGCTAGAGACTCCGTAAGTTCTTACTTACTTAGAAGCTCTTTTTTAATCCTTTATCATCGGTTTCTGTACGACATGACAAAAATACCTTCTTATCTCGTTTCATATCGTGCCAGCATGTCAGACTGTACCTTCTTCAGGAATTGTCTCGAAGGGATAACTGACATGGCTCTGTTCGATTTGTGCAGGGAGTACCGGTGCCGTTTCACCAACACAGACACCATGCTGTTCTGCATGCGTGTGATGGTGGGCGTCATTATCCTCTATGATCACGTTCACCCCGTGGGTGCCTTCGCTAAAACCTCCAAGATCGATGTAAGAGACTCCGAATTCTCATTTATTTCCAGTTTGGCTATGTTCACATTACCAGCTGCTTTGCCGAGATATTTGTTCCTCAGATCTGTTAATTGACCATATCTGTCATTAAAATAAAAACAACTAATGACCTGAAAAGGCATAATCAATAACAACACTTGAATAATCCACATGCACCATGAACAAAAAAAATGCGTATTGATGAGTCAATCCATCACTGCAGTGGCAACAAGATGGAAGCACTGATGGCAAAAATAATATATGGAAAATACCCTTTTCTAATCTGACTGTTCTCTTATATAATATGTATACAATGTAGGAGCACATAAGAAAAAGGGGCACTGAGCTGAATTTTTGTGTTCACACAGGTCAAAAAAATCAGATCTGCCAAAACTGATGTATTAAAAAAATCTGATATGCATTTGATCTAGAAGAACATGAAAATAGCTCTGATCTGGACTTTGGTGTTCACACAAGGCAAAAAATCAGATCTACCAAAACTGATAGAAAAAAACGCTGAATTTGTATCTTCAAGTTTGTACAAGCATGTGTCTAATATGAATCTGATCTAGGAGAGCATATAAAAGTGGCTCTGATCTGGATTTTTGTGTTCACGCAGGTCAAAAAAAAGCAGATCTGCCATAAATGAATAAATAGATAAATCTGAATTGGAATCTGACTGGTCTCTTTAAGGTTGCATGGCCATGTATCCGATACGCATCCGATCTAATAGAACATATGAAAGTGACTCTGAGCTAGATTTTTGTGTTCACACAGCACTAAATAAATCAGTTCTGCCAAAACTGATTTTAAAAAATCTGAATTTAAATCCGACTGTTCTCTTTAAGGCTGCTTAACAAAATATCTGATATGTATCTGATCCAGCAGAATATATGTAAATGTCTCGGATCTACATTTGTGTGATCACCAAGTAATTCCAAATAAATCAGATCTGTCAACTTCGACTGTAATGTGAACGTATCTGTTTTATTCACTGATTATATTACCATTCTATTTCCAGTTCACAGTCATCCTGATGCCACTGCAGTGTGCACTTTAGCTCGCTTTAGTGATGTGGAGCAACAGTTACGCTGTGCATGTGTGTAGTGTGTGACAGAATAGCTTATTAGGGAGGGTGTGACTGCGAGCACTGTCACAGCAGGGGTGAGCATCAGAAGGAGGTTGACCTTTCTCTAAAGCAGTATGTGCTTATGGGTGTGTGTGTGTGTTTATGTGCTTATGTGTGTGTGTGTGTGTGTGTGTGTGTGTTGTGCAGATGAAGGGCTGCATCAAGGTGTTGAAAGAGCAACCTTCAAACAGTGTGGAGGGACTGCTGAACGCACTGAGGTGAGTCACACTCGTGAGTGCACTGTACTCTATGTTTAAAGGTTTTGTTGTGCCTTTTGAACCATGTAAAGTGTGTAGATACTGCATTATATACATACTTGTATATGATGTAGTGTGTACAGTCTGTGTATGGAACCTAAGCTGTAAAACCGGCCTGTTGTGAATTTATCATGGTTGTGATGTAATAACTTCAAACCCCTTTACCGATGGCTAGCCATTCCCATTCAGCCTACAGCAGATTAGCTCACCCATTCACACTAAAGTGATGAGGAGTGATGCAGACAGATGTGTGTCAGAGCTGATGTGGGGGAACACAATTGTTTTGCTGATCTTGGCTATTAGGACTCCTAACAGTCTGTTGATAATTGAAAAATGCTCATGTAAAATGGAGTTATGAATGTTTTTGGTACATAAAACCACATGGATGTTATAAACAGACCATTTGTACTGTCTGAAATTACAGGTTGTATAGACTAGTCAACTAGCCAACTAATATATCCACTAGGTGGAGCTGCAGTTGACTGGTCATGGACAGTGGATGCCATACAGCAGCTTTGAAAACTGTGCTGAACAGGAAGGAGATATAAACACATCTTTATCTGAAACACAACAACTTATTGACATTCAGTCTGGCCCTCCCATCAGGCTCTGCACATGGCCATTTTCCTGTTCATGACTCCACATCCACGGGAACCAGCCTGTAGTGGGACGCTGTAAAAAACATACTGTACTTTTAATATAAGTCAATGTAATTGGACTTTGGTCCTTTCATCATGAAATGTACACACATTGTAAAGGGCTGCAGGTACTTTCACATTATGTCCAAAAATGGAAAACCAGATGTTCCACCAGATGTAAACTAAAGAAATGACTAGTCAAGGAACTGACAGGAACGATTACTAGATGTGCAATCCCCTATATATAGATCCAGCACACCTGGCTATAATGTTCATATGCCCCTGTTCGTTACCTGGATCAGGTGTTTTTGATTAGGGTTGGAGCCAAACTCTGCAGGGTGGTAGATCTCCAGGACCAGAATTAAGCGGCTCTGTTGTAGATAGATCAGGTGCCACAAGTCATGTACTGTTACTTGATGTCGGCTTACATTAGCTGCCATAGATATAGATATATATATATATATAATATGCTTGTTATTTTTTACACTTTACGTGGCCATTTTCCAATTACAAACAGACTGTTAGGGTTCCTAACAGCCAAGATTCACAATATATATATATATGTGTGTGTGTGTATGAGTGTGTGATAATGTTTTAAATGTACACAAATGTCATTTAAACATGTTAGTTGATCAAAATCATAGTCTAAATAAAGTGCAGGCACAAAGTCCAGGCACAATTACTGACAAGTCCAAGACTCAGATAATGGAAAAACATTCTATGAACATTTCAATGTCGTAGATTAGGGCTGCCCAATCCTGGACCTGAAGATCTACCACCAGTTCAGATCTAGCACACTTGGCTATGATGTTCATATGCCCCTCATTACCAGGCCTTCATTACCTGGATCGGGTGTTTTTGATTAGGGAGCTAAACTCTGCAAGGTGGTAGATCTCCAGGACCAGAATTGAGCAGCTCTGCTATAGATAGATCAGGTGTCACAAGTCATGTGCCATATATGGGGTTATATCTAAATGGAACCAGGAACTGAGACGGATACAACACCTACCTAAAGAGCCTAAGCTTCTGTGACATTTCAACGGAGAGGTATAATTTAGCTGATGCTCAATCTCATGTAATCAAAAAACCTGCCCCCTGAGGCTTTCTCATCATCTAACACTCTCCTGCTCTCCCGCTTCTCACCCACAGGTACACAACAAGACATCTAAACGACGACAGCACCTCGAAACAAATCCGCGCTCTGCTCCAATGAGAAGCGGCGGCGTTCGAGGAGAGAGGGATGAAAGCGAGAGAGAAGGGAGGAGAAAGAGGGAGAGAGGGGCAAAGTGGAAGTGACTGACAGACAACAAAGGATGGCGGTCTTGGGTGAAGCAACCTCAGAAACCTGTTTGTTTACAAGAATGAAATGCAAAATTATCTCAATTTCAATAACCTTAAAAAAGAGAGAAAGGAATATGAAAAAGTCTATAAATATATATATATATATATATTGTCAATCGTTCATCATGTCTCTGATTTTGTAAAAAACATGGAAAAAAAGATTATAGAGATATATATATCTATATATCTATCTAGGTATATTGAAGTACAACCTGGAACTAGAACCACGGCCTACCAGACGAGAACACATAGTGATAAAAAGGGATATATTAAAACCATACGGCCAATAAAAAAGAATTAACCTGATTAAAAAAAATCAACAGCGAGGGTTCATATACTTCTGGAGATGATTATTTTTGCACACAAGAAATTCACGCCAACTCCGCGCATTATAAAGACTTTGAAACGGCTCCGCACGACGTAGTGTACAGTTCGACTCTGATCCCATGCAGTTGAGTTTTTAACACCTTCGCCTCTCCATCGTCAACAATGCTTCTTCCATCGCGGTTTTCCTGGTACGATCACGCTCTATTCTGTTCCTTCCTGTCAGCTGCAGGACTCATCAACCCACCAGAGATTCTAAGATGAGATCGATGATTTACGTTGCTGTATATACTCAGTAAAAGAAGAAGCACAGGATAGTTTTGTAAAGAAGCCAAGCATTTTGTTAGACTTATTCACTAGTGCTGTACAGCAATACTCGACCGAGGTAACGACTGCGAAAGCAGTGATCCGTTTATTTTGTCGTTTTTCCAATAAGCTGTTTGTGCCAATACAGGATGAACAGAAGGAAGGCTGTACATACGAGAGCGTGTATTAGGGTTTTTCTGCTTCCGGTGAATTGTGGGGAAGAAGAAGGGCATTCTTGAAGTAACTAACTCTGAGTAAGCCATGAAACTATACTGTCTTTCGCTCAGCGCCATAGCTGCTTCTGTACCACCGCATCTCATCCGTGTGGCTTGATGTGCGTCCATTACGTCGCGAAGCAGACTAAGGGGATGATGTCCTGGGCCCGTCATCGAATGAGGCCACTTCACACCAGCCTCTTAGCAGCACGCAGTTAGAAAGCAGGAACGGAGAGCGCTAGCTCTGTTGCTGCTGTTATCACAGATTATTGCCAAATGTGACATTGCCTTTTAGGATACGCGATCAGTCGAGGGGCAGGTGTGGTCACCTAAACAGCTGGAGATCATACTGATTGCTTTCACTCATATACACATACGTACAATACTGAGTAACAGTCAGAGACCAACGTTTGTTTTGATTTCCAGTTCAAATAATCATTAAGTACATCGAGTACAACCAAATTCTCTCACGGCTTCATCTGTCACAGGGGTGCGCAGCTCTGGTCCCGGAGGGCCAGTATCCAGCCCAGTTTGGTGGTTCCCTCCTACACAAACACAGCCGCTAAAGCTTGCTGGCAGTTAACAGATGAGTGTAATCAGGTGTGCTTAGGGTCCAGTTTTAGGCCGGATGGTCCGCTTTTTCAACTCCTAGTCGAGGCAATACCTGGATCAGTATTAGTCCTCTTTTCAGGATGAACTATTTCAAACGTTCAGTGGGGTTATGAAGGTGGCCACCCTAGGTGTGCTTGAGGAGGTAGTTACCAAACTGTGCCAGACACCGGCCCTCCAGGCCTGGAGTTCTGCACCCCTGACCTATCATGCAAATCTCAGTGTAGTACCTCCATCTGGCCTGATTGCATGTATTTGGATTGTGGGAGGGAACCGGAGCGCCCAGATGAAATCCACACAGACACGAGGAGACCATGCAAACTGGGAATCGAGCCCAGGCCACTTCTTGCTACCCACTGTGCCACCGTGCCTCCCATCTCAGCCATAAAGAGTTCCCCTTTAACTGTTTAGCTAATGGGGGCTGTTTTGTTGGTCTACCAGGTCTTGCCAGTGGATGTTAAGATGTCTCAGTTTAAACATTTTCAGCTTGCAGTCAGATCATCATACGTCTTCACAGAAATAGCTGCGTAACAGTAGTTTTGACTGGAAATGAAGCAAACGCAGGGAAGTCTCTGACTTTTGCACACACATACACACACACACACGCACGCACACATATACACACAAAAGGCATAGAGCAGAAAACACACACAGAATGTCTCGGTGTAAATACGTGAATACGATTTTTTCAGCAGGCGTCTAAGAGGCCTGTGAAACTAATGTGCTTACATTCAGCTAGAGGATGTTTCTTTTAGTAAATTATAAAAAATAAAAACTTCAAAAAAAAAATGATCACATCATAAAAACGAGTGGGTATTAAAAAAAATCTATTATTTAAAAAGATGAAAACACGACGAAACGCAGTGTTGTACTTTCGATGTCTATAGCCCTTAGTCTAACTTGATTTGATCTTACAGTATATTTTTTATACAGGCGTATGTTCACAGACATATTCTGTATAAACATATAGATGGCATGCTGTACAACTTCAGACGAGATTGTGTAAATACGGTGTTTTTAATTCATTTTCAATTGTTCAGTGAATCTGAATTGGGTGTGTGTTGTCTGTAAGAAACCATGCATTTGGCTCGGACTATTGGACTTGCTGTAGTCATAGCAAACCTCCAGCTTCATATTGGTGGGGAAAGTGAAGGGCAGGTCGGATGGGGGGGAAGGGGTTGGGGGGGGTTGTCCATTTGCTTGTTATTTTGTACATTTTGTGCAACAATAAACTTGTCATTTATTACGTTCAGTTGTGTTTGGGATCTTCCGTTCACTTTTTGTGCCTAGCAGAAACTGCACAACAATTCCTATAATAATTCTGTATTGTGTCATCATGACACGTGCCGAACGATATATACGGGTTTTGGAGCAACACATGCTGCCATCCAGACGACGTCTTTATCAGGGAAGGTTTTGCTCATTTCAGCAGGACAATGAATCACATTCTACAACGAATCACGTATTACAGCGGCATGGCTCCATAGTAAAAGAATCCGGGTGCTAAACTGACCTGCCTGCAGTCCAGACCGGCCACCCACTGGAAACACTGTGAAAGGATTAAGAAAGGAAAAACAGGACACTCCGATCTGTTGAGCAGCTGAAATAATTATTTCACTTTCAGAACTACAGGAATCATCAGTTCCCAAATGCTTACAGACCAGAGTGCCCCAGGCAACTGAGGGTATATTTTAAGGTTTTGATTGTTGTTTTTATTTCCATTTTGAAAATAATAGTAACGTAAACTTTTGAAATATTTTTGTTGGTGTCAGATTATTTAAAACATGATGGTGATTAATGCTGGTAACTCTACAGCCCTGTGAATTTTTGCCCAGTTTTGAGTTACCACTGCTTATAGAGTGTAGTTAAAACTAGAGCTGATGAACACAGTGATAAACTTGAACCTGTCCCAACTTTTTTAAAAACATGTTGCTGGCATCAAATACAAAACAGACATATATATATATATATATCAAATATTTCTCACTGCATTTTGTTTTACATTTTGCTCCGTGTCCCCACACTTTAATAGTCCCCAAACCACAACAGTTCCCAAAAGAAAGTGTATTCACTATTTTACCATCATCAACATTTCGTACCACTGCTGCAAAACCTCCATATATCTCCATATTTCTTTTACCAGTTTTTGGCAAAGTTTGAAAACACCTGTTGGCTTTAACATTATACATGAATTCCATGATAAACGCACCAAAAGAAATTAACCATAACTATTTGGGAAAACGTCTGGTTTCATCAACTTACATTATATGTAAAATATGTTTTTTCGTTCTCCTGTAAATTTAGTATTTTGGAGATGTGGGAGTTTTGCTCGGGAGCAGAGATGTAAAAACATGCAAAGACATGTGGAGGTTAATGGGTCATTTTGAACAGTCAATAAAATGGCTCCATTTGTGCTGTAGGCTCCTAGTTTCTACCAGCAATGCCATGAAGACAAAAGAGTTGGTAGGCACACCATATCAAACACACCATATCAAACTGCTCAGAATGAATCAAAAAGATTCATTCATTAGGATGTAATAAGCCTCTGATGTAAAGGGGTTAATGACTGGGGCAGAAACCACTATGACAAGAGTGCTGCTGTCCATGGTACTTACACTACTGTCTTCTAGGTCCGCTGCATTCTCCCCGTGTGTGGCGGTATTCCTTGCTTCCTTAATGTCTTGTAAACTGGCCACTGCGGTAAGCTGCATGTGCCGACCCAGCTTTTCCTGGTAGCATTGCTCCGGGGAGTACCCCCCGCCCCAATTCCTTGCCATGCTGCTGCTTCTTCCACAGGCCCCAGGCCCAGCCTGGTCCTCTCTGCTGTTTTGCCTTTTAATTGTGGAAGCACTGCTTCTCTCCAGACAGCTGGGAAACGCCATTTCACTTCTGACACCGGTGTGGTTGGAGTAAGCTAGACACAGGACAAATAATGCTTTCTAGCAAATGCTCTTTTACTGAACACAGCAGCAGAGTAGAACTTCCACTCAGCACTAGCAGAAACAGACAGGAAGCAGGCAGGTTGTTTCTAGCCACACATTTACTGTGGTCAGCACCAAGAAGAACAGATTGTTGTCACACATCACATGTCCAGAAGGTCTAGTGTCACTCCACCTCCAGCCCTATGACAAAATCTGCAGGAACTGTGTGAGAATATTCAAGTTGCATGGGATGGATTATCACAGGACACCATTAGGAACCTCTACAACTCCATGCTGAGACGTTGGGCATGTTGCGTTAGCAAACATGGCGTCCCGAGGCCATACTGAGAGACACTACTTCTGTATGCGTAGCTCAGTAAATATTGCCCATATCAGTCTAAATTTATAAT
The DNA here is from genome assembly GCA_034552555.1 of Semaprochilodus insignis. Lineage (NCBI taxonomy): Eukaryota > Metazoa > Chordata > Actinopteri > Characiformes > Prochilodontidae > Semaprochilodus > Semaprochilodus insignis. Next base: position 3,721,369 of record CM067475.1, on the reverse strand, counting down.
AAAATACTTTATTGTTCCTGGTGGCCTTTATCTTCCTTCTGGTTGCAACTAAAACTTTTGATGATACGTGTATTACAGTATAAACAAATGACATGGTTTCCAGTTTACCTTGGCTATAAAGACTGCAAATGAATTGAAGGGGAAGGGGGCTTGTCCTCACAGCTCGTCCCACATACAGTACCAGTCAAAAGTTTAGACACGGCTACTTATAGATGGTTCTCCTTATGTTTATTTTAATGCTTTACTTTAGAAGATACTTTTGAAGCTAACAAACTATAAAATAGCACTCATGGAATTATACAGTCCACCTTAAACACCTCCAAAATGGAACTTTACAGGAGGATATACAGCTTTCTTAACCTGCAGTGGAGGCTGATAGAACAAGCAGTTTTGGAGCATTTCTATTGGTCTGTCCATCATGAATATTCACTGAACTGAAAGGAGAACTAGAGCTTTTAAACTATGCAGAAAAAGAGATCAAAGTTTATACACCACTAAATATATATTAGAGGTGTGTATATCATACTGTGGTACATCAAGAGTATATGTGGTATATCAGGATATGTACTGGTTCAGACTCTCATCAGTTGGAGCTGTTAGGTGTAAGCCTGTAGAGCCATAGAACCTTGTTCTCTTTGTAATTTGCAAGACATAATTTTCATACTGTAATGAAGCATAATTTATGACTTCTTACTAGACTGTAACCAGTTTCGTCACTAGGGGCCGCCAGACTTTCAGTTTTAGCAGCTAGTGCAAAAGTAGCGCAAAGTCACACCCACAGTACTGTATTTCACATGAGTATGAGCAGCCTGCCACACGTTACAGCCTGAGTCTCCATGACCATAAATAGTGAGTTTGAGAAAATCATATCCACTATCCATATCACTCAAAGAGAGAAGAAAGATGGATAAGGAGAGAACATCTGCAACACAGAATCAGAGAATGACCACACGTAGCAGACAGGTGTCATCCACAGTGTCTTCCACAAGGGGGCAGCAGAGCATTAGGAAACCAACTATTAAAGGAGTGATGAAAGATTGTTCGCCTCTTTTAAGGTCTAACTTAACTTCCTCTTCACTGTAATTGAAGTAATTCCATCACTGTATTATATCCAAGCAGATGTTGGCACATCATTCCACCACATTTGAGTGCAGTCATACAGAAGGATCGGGGACTTGAGCAGACCAGCAAGTCCTCAGCTCCAGTAAACTAGGGCAGGAGGACACAGGAGATGAGATGTGGAATGTGTGTGTGTGTGTGTGTGTGTGGCTATTACTGGAACATCATCGTGGGAGCGTTTCAAAAAAAGGCCCAGAAAAGAGGCAGACATCAACTCCACGGAGGACGAATTCCTGAAGGTACAATCTGTGCACTAAAGAGCAGGTTCTGCTTTGGGCCGTCCAGGTTGCCTGATCATATGCCATGTGGCTGGACAGGAAGAAGCTGAATAAAGTCGTTTTTCATCCACTTGAGCCACTGACTGATACATAAACGTGTGTGTCTACTACCTTTGATTACTTGTGGACTGAAAGCATTGCAGTGTCTTGGTATTGTGACATGTTGCAGAGAACACCAATTTGTGGTAGCGAAGATCCAGAGTGAGAAGTTCCAGATCAGAAAACTGGACTGTGGACTTTACTAATGCACATATGGAGCTGAACTCATGTGCAAAATGCTAGCATGGCTAACAGTGAATAAAACTGGAAAATCACCAATCTGCATTATCCCAATGGCATCATGCTAACTGGTGACCACTACTAACTGGTGACCACACTAGCATGAGTGCTTAAAAATCCTTTAGGTTCAATGATTGACATGCAAACAAAGTCATTCAGGGTGATTTGATGCAAAATGGTTCATTTATAGAGAAACCTATAGACCTATAGACTCCTTCACGGTGGTGGTGGTGATGGGAACCAGGCGTCACCATGTCTCTCACCCAAATACAGCCAATTTAACCACCATCTGAACCACCGCATGTCTTCTGAGTTTGAGATATATGGAATCTTGATGATGGTAAAATTGTGGAAAATCCAATAATACATTTTCCTTTAGGGACTACTTTGTCTTACAGTACCTTGCATGTATCCCTCCGCCATGGCTGGATTCAAATAAATGAAAAAAAAAAAGAAAATAAACAAAAGAAAATAAACAAAACATTTCAGGCCACAATTCTATCAGAAAACTATCCTAAAACAATGTTTTACGACAGGTGGCATATTTCTGTATTATCTTTCTGTGATGGAGCTTTTAGAGGAGGACGTCTGGTTCCATTCACCATATATATATTTAGTGGTGTAAAAACTTTTATTTTTTTTTCTGCACAGTTTGAAAGCTTTAGCTCCCCTTTCAGTTTAGTGAATATTCATCAAGGTAACCAGACGTCTTTTCAACTCATTCTGGACCATTTCTTTTGGTCCATTCATTCTGAAATTTACACACAGTGTAAAGGACTTTTTGTGACATCACAAAAATCAAACATCAAAACAAAACTGTATTTGCCACTTAGTTTGAATGGTACATCTTGCCACTGTTTACATACTACATCAGACTCCTGTTTCAAAACAGCATGCAAGTGGTCCATGCAAGTGGTCCTTTAATATTAATGCACGTGGTACGTAAACAGTGCCGAGATGTACTGTCCAAGCTGTCTGTTTTGATGTTTGAGTTTTGCGATGCCACAAAAAGAGCATAGCAGGTTTATGCATCACTGCTGCTGGAACACCACAACAAGGAAAGTTCAGTTTTCCATGCAAGTGGTCCTTTAATATTAATAACCAGGCCTACAGTTAAAGGTTTAATACCATGGGCTGAGTGGACACGTCCAGACACGTCCAGTTAAGATGAAAGCAATGCATAAGGGAGAGGGAGAGAGAGGGAGAGAGAGAGCGAGAGAGAGAGGGTGGGGGAAGGTCGAGCTGCAGCTACCCATCTCTGAAGGGAACAAAGCCCCTGGGTCGCTGATGACTCATGTTTGACTTGGCTCTGCCAGCAGCCACACTTTTGGGAAGTTTCCAGGTAGGTTGAGGAGCAGCAGGTCCGTTGACAGGTGCAGGCCAAAGCAAACACTGGATCCGGCACAAGTGCGAGCCGTTGGCACCCCCCGCAGAGAGAGAAGGAAGTGCCTACAGAGAGTTAATGGATATCTAAAGGTGGTTAGTTCAACACAAAGGACGGTTACAGGCTCATTTGCCTGTTAATCTGTTCCATGACAGCAGCGTCATGTTTTCGGAGCGGTGGAAGTGCAAGTGTGCCCGTTTAACAGCACCGGATACGCCTCTTTTATCAGTTACAACCCGGCGTGAGACTGTTTTGTCTTACCTGTGGGCCACCTTTGCTCCATTGTTGCAGATAAATAGTGGCATATGACAGCAGTGTTATTTCGCTAGCACCTGCAGTTAGATTCCCAACAGCTGCAGTTTACCTTATTCCTACCACACCTACGCCCACACGGCATGCTTTCAAAGGCCAGGTGTGTTTATGGACCAAACAAGCCGAGAATGTTGACGAGGGCAGTGTTGATGCACAGTACATCATACAGATACATTTCACACTTCACCTCTACATCTCTACCATTTCACCTTGGATGTAAACCAAGGATTCTGGGACATACCATCATTTAGGTAAAGGGGGGGAATCCACTGATTTATCCCCAGATTTGCCTAAACAAAGTCATTCAAGGTGGTTTAATATAAACAATGGTTCATTGTTTACAGACTCTTTACAGTGATAGGTGGTGACAGGAACCAGGGGTTGCCATGTCTGCAACACAAACACATCCATTTATTTCATTCTCCCAAACCACCAGTTATCCTACATAGGAAGTGTGGGATTGCAGTGCTATTGGGAAGGAAGATAAAGGTTACCAAGAACAATAAATGATGATAAATTTAGACTGATATGATCAATATTTATTGAGCTACACATACAGAAGTAGTGTCTCTCAGTATGGTGTGGGGCCGCCATGTTTGCTAACGCAACAGGCCAGGCGTCTCGGCATGGAGTTGTAGAGGTTCCTAATGGTGTCCTGTGATAATCCATCCCATGCAGCTTGAATATTCTTACACAGTTCCTGCAGACTGTGTGGTAGGGGTGGAAGTGGAGTGACACCAGGTCTTCTGGACATGTGATGCCTGACGACAAACCGCTCGTCTTGGCGCTGACCATGGTGCCTCCACACACATGGATTCGTTCGTCTTCTCCACCAAGGCAAAAGCGGGACTCGTCATTGAAGACACAAAACTATCATAAAACAAAGTCTCAGGCATCAGGCAGCATATTCACAGTAACAAAAGTGGAAAGTCTCGAAATGATAAAAGTTTTCTTTTGGGACTATTTTGCCTCACAGTACCCTGCATGTACCCATCCGCCACAAATGTATTACTTTAAATGTATTACAATGCAGTTGAACCGAAAACACTAGCACAAAACAATCATAACTATGTCTCAGACATCAGGCAGCCTATTCATAACCATGTCATGTAATGACTTTCTGTGAGGGGGCTTCTAGAGGTGGACGTGTGCTTCCATTCACCACAACTCTGAACAATTCTGACTCACTACGTTTTCCTAGAACGGAGCATGTCACACCAAAAACCACTCTGCGTGACTTTGTTGCCATCTTAACCACTGAATTATGTAGAAATTTGGAGAAGCTGGTGGAGTTCCCCTGGTAACTGGTAAACAGCACTAATTCCAGGCCAGCGTGTTCCCCCTGGACGGCCAGTATTACCTTACTGAGTGTTACAAGCATCTGCTTCTCTATTTGGTCCATAACAGGTGACACTTACCACTAAGCAAAGCAGGCAGCCGGTCGGGGTCCCAGGCCAGTGTGGAGACCCCCTGAGGATACATATACATTTTAAAAATGATATTAAAGTTAATTGTAAATTTAAAAATTACATTTTGCAATCTTTTGTTGGTGTCAGATTATTTATAGCATAACGGTGATTAGACTGCTTGGAGGGGCCCCTGTGAATTTTTGCTTAGGGCCCCCCAGACTGTAGAATGACCTCTAATAAGGGGTGTAAATATACATCTGAAGGTGGAGCTTTGACTGTGAATAAGCTCAGTCGTCATACTATATAGTTAGCTATGCTAGTTACTTACAATCACACAGCATGGCTGCAAGTTACAGGCTGCTGTTGGGGTTGTGATGCTAATAAAGGTGGAGCTGCTCTTCTCTTCAGTCTCTTCAGAGTGAAGCTGCTGCATATGCTCCAAGGAGGTTTGAGAAACTGTAAGAAGTGAAATGTTTAGTTGCAAACTAACAACTCTGAATTAAAGTTGTCCGGGATCTTCTTAAAGATGTGGGAGCTGAAGCTGGGCTTCCTGTTTTCCAGCTTGTTTGGCCAATTTTCCGTTCCACCTTAAATGGTGTTGCAGTTACACTCTGGCGCTTGTACAAGTTGGAGCATTTAAGGTGGAACAGAACAATAGATTAAGAAGCTGGGGAATTCAAATGTATCCAAAATAATCAAGCGGCTTTTAAGCAATGCTTTCACTAAAAAGCTTTATTATTATTATTATTATTATTATTATTATTATTATTATTGCTCATTTCACTTTTAGTATGTGTGTATGTACACACAATACACTCAGGAACCTCTGAAAAACACTTTTGTTCTTACCCACAGGAAGTGATATCGCAGACAGGGAAGAGGTGCCATTTGTGGTATGGATGAAAATAGAGCACAGCTTCACTGAAAAGGGCACACAATTACATATATATACACATATATATATACAGACAAAAGCATACGCCATGACATAGATAGGCAGTTATGAAGTATATTATAAAACACGTTAAAGGCCCTGCATTGCTGTTCACCTCCAAAACCACCATGCAGTTTTGTGTTTTGGATGCTGGTATGCTGGTCAGCATCAATGGAAGGTGGTCAGCTAATCACCACCAAGACCTGTCTGCCACTGCTGACGTAGCAAAACTCCAAAATAGTAACTTTACAGGAGAAGGAAAAAAATGTTGATTTTATTTACATTTACAACAATAATGCAAACTTTTACAATAAAAACGTTTACATTTTGTTATTGTACAAATTTAGAATAGACTATAGTAAAATTATATATATATGTGTGTGTGTGTGTGTGTGTGTGTGTATGTGTGTGTGTGTGTGTGTGTGTGTGTGCGTGTGTGTGTATACATAAATCTAGGTAGGAATGGGTGATACCACTATTTATTTATTTATTTAATTAATTAATTAATAATTTTTGTGACTATTAAATAACCATTCACAAATACAAGTTCTTTTTTAATGAAATCATTTACCAACATTCAATACTGTTCAAATGATGTGTTCACTTAAACTAGTATTTTATGTCCACTAGAAATTCAGTAACTAAATGTGTATTCATTATATATTATATTATATATTATATACCCCTTAAAAAGTTTTGAATAGTTACAGAGGAAGAAGGCGGAAGCAGAAGTAGTTCCTATACTACACCATCATTTACAGCAGCATCCTGTACGGAAGAGAGTTTACACATCCATCCTACTAAATAAACAAATTAAATTCATATTTTTGCATCAGAATCGATATCTAAAAGTAAACGCTAGGATCGGAAGTATCGATAATTAGGTATTGATCCGCCCATCCTCACCCCTACACTCTAAGAAATGTGATCACTCTGTTGTTGGTTGTAATCAGTTTTTTAATTGTTGATTTTAAGTATCAGATGTACGTCATAAATGTTTCTTTGGTCTTGTTTGATGAAAAATCAGCATCTTTCCCATTGGCGCTCAGCATCATCTATTTGCTTATTGTGTAACTTTTTCACTCGTCTTCTTTGTGTCGTCTTCCCCCTGGCCTGCCTTCTTCCACTGTGTGTCCTTCTCTCTTGTATTCCACAGTTAACTGCCTATAGCCACACTGCTGCTGGCTGTAAGTGCAGGTTACCATGCGCCCTCCTGCTGAGTGTGATTCTACGACAACTCAGTAGCACAGTAGTAACTTAACACACTGCTCTAACTTAAGATCTAACTTAAACCGAACTTATTCTGACTTTAATTAGTAGATCTGAACCACCTTAAATCCAACATTTCATTTTTGGGTAAAACATGAAAATAACCTGTCCAGTACAACTTACCCAAATCACTTCAGTGTGACTTACTTGGACTAGTTAAGTATGTTTTACTCAGGCAGGTATCTTAAAAGCTACTTAACACAGTAGCGAGGGGCCGGTTGACACAACATTTTTTAGTTAAACTAACATTTCATTGTTTAGAGTGTAAGTTCGGGCGAACAGGCTTACTAATCAATCCTTCAGCACCTTTTACATGTTTATCCACTGAAATGAGAAGCAAAATCCTGAACAGCAGAACATCTGAGAACCAGAAGCTCCTGTAAGAGCAGGAACAGCTGCTGGACTGTAATGTGGCAGTTACATTAGAGGGGCTGTTTTTACGTTATATAAGTCTGAGCGTAAAGGAGAGAGGGAGAGAGGGAGAGAGAGGGGGGAGAGAGAGAGAGAGAGCATTCCCTTACATAACATACTCCTGAGACGCCGTGTTGGGACAAGCACCGAAAGGGTTAACGCTGCAGCAGTCGGCCGTTAGCCACGCCCACCAAGTGGAGCTCATTTGCATGCGAGGCATTTGGCGGGAAAGGCCTGTGAGCGCTGCCTTTGTGCCAGAGCTCCGACCGACTCCGAACGCGGGAAAAGCAGCGCGCGAAACTGCAGCAGAGCGGCCCTGACCACGCCCTCCTCCGTCTCCCGCGGCAACCGGCGGCCGGCCGAGCACGCCGTTACCGAGCAACCGACAAAAACACTCAGCCGTGCTGGCGAGGGAAGAAAAGAAAGAAGAGAAGAGAAGAGAGGAGCGGAGAGAAGAGAAGAGAAGAGAAGAGAAGAGAAGGGAGGAGAGTAAAGCGCCAGCGAAGAGCGAGGCAGACATATTACAGCGCACGAGCGCGTTAAATAAAACACGAGCTCAGAGGCACAGTAGCAGGAAGCCGCGGGGACGAAGCGGGGCGCGTGAGGGAACGCCCAGGTCCTTTTTTCCCGGGTTTTTGGGCGCGAGACAGCCGGCACCAGAGATAAACGAATGAGGAGGGAAACATGGGGCCTCGGCGGAGAACACCGCATACCAGTTATCTCAGATGGAGAGTAAACACAGCTCTACTCACAGCTTATCTCACTGCTGTCATTCAGCTCAGACACCACATTCAAAGCACCCAGACAAGGACGCACATGTCACGTGGTGCAGTAACGTGGAGCAAAACATACTGGCACCATATATACACACAGTGACCCAGGAGCCCCTTATTAGGAGCCCCTCCTTACAGCTACACTCATCAGCTCTGCTTACCATATAGGAGGAGCACTGTGTAGGAAGGTTTGCAGCATAACCCTGAATATTTACACTTACAGACTGTAGTACATCTGCTCTCTTTGTTACCCTGTTCTTCAGTGGTCAGGACCCCCACAGGACCACCACAGAGCAGGTATTATGTGGGTGGTGGATCATTCTCAGCACTGCCGTGACATTGACATGGTGCTGGTGCGAATGGATCAGACAGTGCTGTGGACACCTCAGTGTCACTGCTGGACTGAGAATAGTCCACCAACTAAAATTCATGTCCTGTGGGCAGCGTCCTGTGACCACTGATGAAAGACTAGAGGATGGTCAACACTGCACTGTGCAGCAGCAGATGAGCTATCGTCTCTGACTGTACATCTACAAGGTGCACCAGCAAGGTAGGAGTGTCTAATAAAGTGGACAGTGAGTGGACACAGTGTTTAAACACTCCAGTAGCGCTGCTGTGTCTGATCCACTCACGCCAGTGCTCCTATGTGGTCAGTGGAGCTGATAAAATGGACAATGAGTGCAGATAGAAGGAGGTGTACCTAATAAAGAGAGTATATTTGCAGTGAATCAAAAATTGTATTCAGAACATGTTTGTTGACAGCAGCAGCAGCAGCGAGCAATAAATATGTAGTAGCTAATTGTTTTGAACTGAGCCTCGACTCGTGTATATGTTATTTCCTCTTTAAATATTCAGGGTTATGCTGCAAAGCTTCCTGCCTCATTTCCTCTAAACACACACAGTCATACACATACACACACTGTGTGAGGGGTTTCAATAACCAGCGGTGGTGTAAGGTGTCAGTCTGTACAGTAGAGAGGGGCTTCAGTGTGAGAACAAATATCATCAAATTTCATCGTACAGAAAATAACTACACATCAAAGGCCATGAGTTATAATCATTTCAACATGAAGTGGATTCATACAGCCCAGACAATATAGAGGTATTGTAAAATGCTATCTATACGCTCTATAAATACTACACTACACAAACAGAATAGCTGCAAGTGTGGGGCTGCAGTGCTGTTGGGAAGAAAGATAAAAGTTACCAGGAACAATAAATGATGAATGATATGGGCAATATTTAACAACAGAAGTATGTCTCTCAGTATGGTGTTGGGCCGCCATGTTTGCTAACACAACGCACCAGACATCCCAGCATGGAGTTGTAGAGGTTCCTAATGGCGTCCTGTGATAATCCATCCCATGCAGCTTGAATATTCGCACACAGTTCCTGCAGATTGTGCGGTAGGGGCGGAGGTGGAGTGACACCGGGCCTTCTGGACATTTGACACGTGATAGCAAACTGTGCATCTTGGCCCTAAAGCAAGATGAACCAAAAGCAGGACTCGTCACTGAAGATGACCTGTTGCCATTGCAGTCTTGGGTGGCGTTGATGTGGTGTTAAGGGTAGTCAATGTAATGCCTTAGTCCTGCATCATGCAGCTGTCTGCCAATGGTGCTGGAACTAACAAGTTGACTCGTGGAGGGCAGTCATGTCACTGGTGCGTGCCTTCTTCTATCCACTCAGTCAACAGCGTGCTATGGTAGTATCCGTACGGTATGGCACGCAGTACCCTGAACAACCATCCCACTTTATTCCTGTCGGTTGATTCCTTCTGGGTGCAGCTATTTTTTTATGACGAGTGTGCTATATATACTATATAAATACTATATAAATATTGTAATACATTATAAGTATTGTAAAGCACAATGTTCAATATGCAATTTAAAATTCATAATAATCATAAATGTTACCTACAAGGTCAGAATTGGGAAGTTGGGAACTAGACATCTGAGGAATCCAATGCCTCTGAAAGCTCCCTCACAGAAAGCTATTATATCAAATGGGTATGAATACACTGCCTGATGTCAGAGACGCAGTTAGTTATGATAGTTTTGCAATGAAGTTTTGATTTGAAAAGTATTTTAAGTCATTTATTGTAATGCATTCATGGTGGAGGGACGCATGCGGGATGTCGTGAGGCAAAATAGCCCCCCAAAGAAAACTTATTATTCTCAGATTTATGATTATTTTCTCAACATCAACATTACATATAAAGCCTCAGAAGACTCTTTACAAATGAACCATTTCACGTCACACCACTCTGATTGGCTGTTTACATCCCAAAGACTGAATTATTAAGGAATTTTGACAATTTGGTTAAATTCCCCTTCATCATTAGGCAATGTCTGCCAAGCAACATAATGCTTATATGAAGCTTAGACCCTAGACAATGAGTTTCATAACTTAGCACATTAACCCATAATTACATATATAATTGTGCTTGTACATGTAGACCAGAGTACATTATGAAACCATTTAGAACATAGCCAAGCCCAGAGACGGGGGCTGGGGAAGGAAACTCGTACTCAAGATGCATGTCAACTGACTTGCGACTAAACTCGGACTTAAGATGCAATAGCTTGACTCGGTCTGCACTGATTGATGACTGGACTCGCATCAAATGACTTGTGACCATCAGAGAGGAGGTTTGAGAGTGCCACGTCAAAGTGAGTAACTCAATCAAGACCAGAACCTCATAATACGGACACGAAACCCCTCAAAAACACCAGCTGAAATCTTTTGGAACGGGGCCAAGAGGATGAATGGCATAAGAACATTAAGACACACAAAGACTGCGAGTGCAGCCGAAGCCTAAAGCTCTGCAGGGGATATGAGTGTGTGTCTGTGTGTGTCTGTGCGTGTGTGTGGGTGGGGAGGAGGGGGCCTTTACAGCTGAGCAGCTGCCTGCCACCCCACTTCCTGTCCCTGGGAAAGGGTTCAGTGGGCCACTGTGAAAACAGGAAGTTGAGGAGGAGAGGTGTGGCGTGCAAGGAAGAAAAAGAGGAAAAAAAAGAGAGAAGGGAAAAAAAAGAAAAAGAAAAAAAAAAGAGCGCAGCCCCCGCATTACATAACCACGCAGGAAATCTGCAGGGCTGCTGTAACATTCTCCACCACACACACACACACACACACACACACACAGTAAAAACTTTATACACACTACAAACAAGCCACTTACCAATTACACACAAACAATATACACAGTTTAACATGCAGCACTGTTTGATCAGATCATGTACTCAGGCACAATGCATAAATCTTTACACACACACACACAGGGCCATAATATCAGCCTCCTTCAGCTTCAGACGTTTCTCACGTCTGTTGAGATTCTGTGTGTGTATGTGATACATTTTCAGGACAACAGCAGAGAAAAACAGCATATCCTGTAATATCACACGCAACACAAGCACCCAGAATTAGTAAAGTAGCTTTCAGGTGTTCCATGTTTGAAACAGTTTCTGGTTACTGAGGTTGTTATAGGTTAAGTTTAAACTTCAGAAATTCCTGTTATACACACTTGACGCAACCAAACAGTGATATAATTAGATATTGTGTTAATTTCAAACAAGCTCAACGGACAAAAAAAAATGAGTCCCCTGTGACTGAAACATACCTAATAGCATGTAATCCCTCCACAAGCACAAATAACAGCTATGATTGGAATTGACATCGACTGGACAAGTTTCTGGATGTAGCCCACATCAGTGTTCAGACGCTCACAGTTGGGCCAGATTTGGTGGATGCCTTTCCTGGCACAAATCTGAGGAGTGTTTCCAGTAGACTGGGATTGTTGCCACTGCTGGTAGACCCGTTTGACCTGCTTCCACACACCTGTAGACGCATGATGCTTCCATCAGCCTGCAGATTCAGCTTCATTAACATCTGCTTTGGAGCCAAAGCAGACCTCTTCTCAATCTACAAGTCCTGTCACTTTGGAGGTGTATGGAAGTGTACGGTCATACGGGTCTACCAGCAGTGGCTAAAATCCCAGTCTACAGGAAATTCCCCGCGGAATTGTGCCGGCATCCACCAAATCTGAACCAACTGCACAATTCTTTGATGCAAGAGTGTCTGAACATTGACGTGGTCTACATCCAGAAACTTGTCCAGTCCATGCCAAATCCAATCACAGCTGTTATTGGTGCTCATTAGGTATGTTTCAGTAACCACTTGGAAAGATTTGTCTGGCACAGAAAGTTTGGTACTTAAGATCTACTCTCTGGTACAGCACCAGCCCAGAAGAAGGTAAGGTTTACCACCATAGAACACAATTGGATGTTAACAGTGTTGCATGCCATCTGTGCAGCATATATAGTAGTTCATTAGGAATAATGAAGTAACAGTAGAAGCTAGTCCAGATGGTAATTATATAGGAACCATACAGTATATTAGCACCAGTGAAATGCAAGTATTACTGTAATCTGCAATGCTAACATGTGGTACTTTGCACATATAATACAATGGGGAACGTTTTTATGAGCCCATTTCCTGACAAGGTATAAAAACAACTGCGTGTGTGTATGTGTAACTGGGTGTGTGTGTATGTGTCAGTAGCGTTGAGAAATCGACTTCATATTTGTTCCACTTCTCTATCGGAAGTCACTGGGCTTTTACTCTCTACTGACATATTCTGATTTAAACAGCATATATCCAGACCTATACTGAATCTTACTGTCTGTACCCTCTTGAACCACGGGCCAACCGCCAAACCGCCACGTGTAAAAACGACTTCACAATCTTCTGTGTTAGCGTATTCTCTAAAGGAACCGGAGGAACCAGCTGGGCGACTCTCGTTGAACCTGTGAAGACTGTGAAGCCTGTCAGGCCTGTGAAACCTCTTATAGCATCTTATCATTAGGTCACTTGCCGCCTTTCTCCCACTAGCCCACTAACCGCATGCCGTCATACGCTCGCACAAATCCATTTACTCATTAGGGTGCTTAGAGCTGCCTAAAGCAACCCCGGCTCAGCTCAGTCTTGCCTCTGCAAAATTAGCGCAGCAAATGCAAAACATTAACTCTGACCTAATGACTTACGGTGGTTGGGGTTTCATTTGAAGGCAGAAATGAAGGCACAGCTTTGGGGGAGGGGTGCTGCGGTGTGACTGTAAGGAAAGAAGAGGGAAAGGGAGCTAATTGGATTTACACCTATTGTCAAGTAGCGGCACCCAGAAGGAATCAACCGACAGGAATGAAACTTGGTGGGTAGGTTTGACATCATGAGACATGCAAATGATTCAAGTTTCACGCTTGGCTGCGCATGTGATGGGCCTTATCACTGTACCTGACTGACCCAACAGCCACGACTGCAGGCATTCAGTGAGGAGTGATGCCTCCATGAGTCATCCTGTTAGTGCCAGCACCAGAACTACATGCACGCAGACTGCCCTTAATACCGCACCAACGTCTGCGGTGGTGCCGTGCCAGAGTGGTAGCGTGGTCAGCGCCAAGATGAAAAGTTTGTTGTCACACGTCACATGTCCAGAAGGCCTGGTGTCACTCCACCTCCACCCCTACCACACAATCTGCAGGATCTACGTGAGAATATTCAAGATGCATGGGATGGATTATCAGATGTCTGGCATGGTGCGTTAGCAAACATGGCGGCCCGATGCCATACTGAGAAACTCTACTTCTGTATGTGTAGCTCAATAAATATTGCCCATATCAGTCTAAATTTAGCATCATTTCTTGGGTATAAGAGGCACACGGTTATGAAGTAGGCTTTGAAGTTGCTGCTGTTGTTACTTTATAAGAAAAGCACAATGTCATAGGATTTCTCATGAAAGGCAGAGGAACTGTGGAAACCTATTCTTTCTCTCTGTGTAGGCAACAAGGAAATCTCCCATACTAATCCAGCTGGCACCGGAGAGGCAAAATGTGTTATTGTTTGTTGCACCAGGTGGTTTCCTCGTGTGTGTGTGTGTGTGTACAAGCATCCGAGAACACAGCGAACCTTTATCTGCTGGATCCAAGAACGGTTTCCGCAACAAGGCCAGCAGAAAGAGAGAGAAAACAAAGGGAAGTTCCCGGGGAGGGGGCTGGACCTACGGCAGGTGTGATCACATTATTGCTGTATTGACGGCAGTTACATAAAGCTGCCGTTTTCACTGCCATGTTCGTACACAGTGCCTTATATTCAAACTCATCCAGCGTGGCTCACGCATCGCAGACACTGGAAAATAAAAAGTTTCTTTCAACTTTTCACTTTAAAAGTCATCCTCTCTCGAACACGCGCGCTCACAGGGCGGGGTGATTCCTGGGAAACCAGTTAGCCGTTGCTCTGTGGCTGTAATCAGAGCCATGCAAATAAGATGGCTGCTAAATGATTACAGCGAGCAAACAGAGCCGAATACAACAATGCAGCTGCAGAGAGGCCTACGGGGAAACTCAATCTGAGCCTGTTCTACTGCAGCAGGACACCACCAGGAAAACGACTCCCGGAGAAGGAAAGAAGAGTGAAAGAGAGAGAGGGAGAGGGAGAGAGAGAGAGAGAGAGAGAGAGAGATAGAGACTGGAACAGCTCTGCTGCAGTCATGGCCTCGAGTTTCCCCCACTTTGACACAACCGTGAGATTAAAACGAGAAGAAGAGAGAGAAGCCATGGATTATCTAAATTTATGGCCTTGTGGAACAAAGAACAAGAGTGGGAAAAAGAGGGACAGCCAGACGAGAGAGGAGGGAACATAGGCGCGAATAGGCATAAAGAAAGAATGTGGTAGTGAGAAAGAACATCATGCTCCTGAACGATGGTCTGAACACGGCTTCCCTATCTCTGGGCTCTTTTCAAAGCAGCCTTGTGGCCTTGTGTGTGAATGTGTGTGTGAGAGAGAGAGAGAGAGAGAGAGAGAGAGACAGAGAGACAGACAGACAGAGATAGAGCGACAAGGAGAGAGCGAGAGAGAGACAGACAGAAGGAGAGAGAGAGACAAGAGAGAGAGGGAGACAAAGAGAGAGGGAGACAGAGTGAGAGACAGAGAGAGAGAGATACAGAGACAGAGTGACAAGAGAGGGAGAAAGAGAGAGAAAAGAGAGAGAGGGAGAGAGACAGACAGGGAGAGAGAGAAAAGAGAGAGAGGGAGAGAGAGAGAGAGACAGAGAGAGAGACAGAGAGAGAGAGAAAGAGAAAGGGAGAGAGAGACAGGGAGACAGAAAAAGAGGGAGAGAGAGACAAAGAGAGGGAGAGACCGGGAGAGAGAGACAGAGAGAGAGAGAAAGAGAGAAGAAGAGAGAGGGAGAGAGAGGGAGAGAGATGGAGAGACAGAAAAAGAGAGAGACAGAGAGAGAGAGAGAGAGAGAGAGAGAGAAAATGAGACCGAGAGAGGGGGGGAGAGAGAGAGAGGGAGAGAGAGGCAGAGAGAGAGAGGCAGAGAGAGAGAGAGAGAGAGAACACAATCTGAATGTTTTGTTCTTTTTTTGCCTGAATATTTTCAGCACTGCTAGCATTAAGCATTCCTTTCATTGCTTTGGCAGCAGCAGTTAACTGACTTGTCTGCGCTCCGCCCGCAAACGTGTTCTCTCATAGCAACTGTTAGCAGACTGTACAAGCTTTACAGAACGCTGGCAAAGATCCCACACTCACCACTCTCTTCAGTCAAAATACCAGAGCAGCTCACTTCAAACACATACACAACACTGCATCTTCACAATTTGGAGTTCGCTCTCCTGATCACTGTTTGCTCCGAGATCCTCCTGACCGCATCACTGGTAGCCCTTATGGACCAACGATAACCCTGGTTCTTAAACTGGTTCCAGGCTTCTTAGAACATTGGTGCTATTCAGGGGAACCAGTCTGCGTTTGCACCAAGTTTTTATTTGAACCAAGCAACATGGGAGCATACATCATCAACAGAGGGCGCTGCAGAGCGGTAGTACACAGCAGGAACAAGATGGCGGAGCGTATAGATTAGCTGCGAGCATTTGTGCTGTTATTCCAGATCTTTGTTTACATCCGGAAAGCAAGCACGGATCAGCTACTGGAGATGAGAAGACGTAGAAGAGGTTCCTCAGTAGACCACTGGGTGACGCCGTTGCTGTCTTTTCGGTCCTAAACAACTCACACGCCCACAGATGTCATCTCAGCTCATGCTGAAGAACCTACTATTCTTTGGTTCCAGCTGGGAACAAGCTTTTCTGGTTCCGAACCTGTTATGTTTGATGGAAATGCGCCAAATGGATAAAAAAATATTAACTGGATGAAAAAGTCACGGATGAACAAGCGTGCAAACGGATGGAAGGATGAAGCAACACATGAATGAAAGAACGGATGAAGGAGCAGTGTGGGTGTATGGATAAAGGAATGAACGGATGAAGGAGCAGTGTGGGTGTATGGATAAAGGAATGAATGGGTGGCTACAGACAGGTGGCCTAGCTTGCTAGCTGTTGGTTATGCTAGGCTAGCTTTAGTTTCTCTGACTCTGAAGCTGTTCTGTGTGGGCGGGGACAGAGACGTCAGCACCGTGATTGGCCGGGGGAATGCTTATGGAAGCGTTACGCAAGATTAGGACCACCCAGTTTACACTTCCTGTTCTTTTCCTCATTGCAAGGAAAGCAGTAGAACGACAACTGAGCAGTTTTTCCGGAGATCTATTCAAGCAACAAGGAACACGTGTTCGAAGACGAGAACCTTGGTAGAGTCTTGGGCCTGGACGGAAGGCCGATGTGTCACGACAACAAGCGGAGAGCCATAACAGTAAAGATCACCACAATTCTCATTAGCCTGAATGGAGTTTCTGCTAACATTCATTAAAGCTTATCCACACCACATTCACCTTTGACACGTTTACGGAGCTCTGATCCTATAATAAAGACGTTACAGTGAAGGCATTTGAATCAGAACCTATAAGATGCTACTTTGCAAGATACCATTCGTACAGCAGGCCGTGAGGAATGACTGTGCTGCGGCATTTAGGCGAACAAAATATCGCCAGACGAAATCACTACTGGAAAAACAGCACTGGCTGATTTGATGATTGTAGATCCGAGCTGACCATGAGTCCCCACTGACCTGTGTGAGACAGAAACGAACAGACAGGCCGAGAGAGAGCGAGAGCGACATATTTATTATGGTGACGAGGGAGCACTCGAAACCCAAGTTCAACCAGGGGCAGAGAGCGGAGCAGGCGGGCGGGCGGGCAGCCAACTCAAACGGGGAAAACGCATCACCCAGCAGCCCTGCCAACCACCCTCTATCAGCCTGCCGCACACACACAGAGGAAGAGAGCAGGGTGTGGAAATCAAAGCCCGAGCCAGCGCGTTTCACTGCATTCGTGTCCATAAACAAGTGAAAAGCTTATGCATGTGTGCTAATGCGGGGAATGGAACCAAGTGCTCGCTGGGCACATCACACAGTGGAGGCATATATGATGGGACGGAGGGGAAAAACGCACAACAGGCAACAAGGATTAGCAGAGCGGGAGCATGTTATTGAGGACTGTGATGTTCTTTCTGAGGGGCGGAGAGGAGATCTCACAACAATTCAGTTCAATTGCAATTCGCAACACCTTAATTAATTAGACTTAAGTGAATTCTATTATATACACCCATCATCAAAAAATAGCTGCACCCAGAGGGAACAGTTGCATCCGACAGGGTGGGTAGGTTTGACATCATGAGACATGCGAATGATTCAAGTTTCATGCACGGCTGCGCATGTGACGCAACGGGCCTTATTACTGTAGTTGAATGTCTATGTAAGGTTGTCCTGTTGTGGTGCTCTCCAATCTGACTCAGTGCTGTTGTGTTGGTAGCATCGTTTGCAGATGAAATACGCCTCAGAGAAGAGTTCGAAAGCAATTTGAGCAGTTGCAAGAGTTGGAGAGGGGTCACATTGTAAGGCTCCAGGGGCTATTCTTATCGACGCATCGCATATTTATTATTATTTCATCATCTGAAAAGAGGATTAGTGCCATTCATATACAGTATAAAAAGTTTGGAATTTAGGGAAATAAATATATTGGCACAAACAAAGTATGAGGTATAGGCTGTGTTTCCATTAAGAGACTAAAAGAGAATAAAACTCATGTAATATTCATAAAAGACTTGGGAGGTCTATACAGACAAATCTTTTGTCTTCTGCTCTTTTGGCTATACACAAATTTGGTCAGAAGTATGTCACGGGCTGGAGGTTAGGGAACCAGACTTGGGACCGGAGGGTCACTGGTTCGATTCCTTGAACCAAAAGGACATGCCTGAAGTGCCTTTGAGTCAGCACCGTGGATAGGGCTGCCCACTGCTCTGGGCAAGCGTGCTCACTGCCCCCTAGATGGGTTAAATGCAGAAGACAAATTCCTCTCTGTGTGTGCAAACAATGGCTCCAAACTCTCTACTCAGGGAATGACTGGCCTCACCTGAAATACGCTGCAGCCATCAGTGCTGGTCATCTTACATCACACCAATCAGTGGTGATCATATCTGTTTACCACAGTTTTGATTTTCTTGGATCTGTCGAAGATGCTTTTTACTTGTGTATGTGAATTTTAATGTTGACATTAGTGACACATTTGTTGCTCATAATCCAGCTCTTTAAACCGGAAGTTTTGGGAAGACCGCATTTGTGATCGGATTACTGATAACCTGTGAACTTGACACTGGGAGAGATGAATGAGATGTCACTCTGCAAGGTATGATTCTTACAGCAGGCCATGAGGAATGGTCGTACTAATGAACTCAATTGATTACAATCGACTCCAACATTCCGAAACCAATGCCACTGAATCAGCATCTTTAAACCAGTCCATCACAATGCACTTCTACACAGCAGCGATGCATGAATCTACACGCAACCTCACTTCAACCTGCCTGACGCTGATGCAATGTGAGGTCCGTTATGTAACTGGACTCCAGTGCATCTCTCAGGTGACGTTGCCTCAGACGGCGTTCCACTAGCAGTGCTCTCTGATCTCCCAAACAGCGTCCAATCTCAGGGACTTAAACCACAGGAACAGAAGAAAAACTCCCTCGGCACAGCTCCGCTCATGCCCAGACAAAAATAACAGCAATACAAAGCAAAGCACAAACACTCATTCCAGACTAAACATCTGCACACATACCCGGAATTCAGCAGCTGCCCGAAATCAAGGAATGCTACAGATTCTAGCCTTGGGATCGCGAATACAGACAGATTGTGTGAGACTGACCTTCTTGAGCACAGGGAAGAGCTCACTGATGAAAAGCCGTGACATGTTTTTATTCAGGGTCACATGAATGAAAAGGTTCGAAGCTTGTGTTCAATACCGAACCAGCGTATTAACCGGCATACCACCTCGGGGGGAAAAAGGCCGAACATTCTAGCAACAGTGAAAAATCAATGCACCATTTCACACCATTCCAACACAAGTCTTCCCACTAATCTCCTTTACCTGCTGCTATCTAACTGTTACAGCCCTCATATCATGAAGCTGGACGTTTAGGTTTTCCGTCAACAAGCCTAGAACAATTACTGGAGCTCTAGGAGTGTTTATTTCCTCTGCCCAGCCAGTTTAAAAGACCCCTTTGGTTAATAAATGAGTTTATTGATGAATAAACAATGAAGTTCAACCGTTTTGGCTCATGTTTTGGACTCACCAACAACAGTCCTCTTCCTCGGGAAGCTGATACGTCAGAAACACAACTAATAAAAAGATGGTGTTTTGCGAGTGCGGTAAAGGTGAGAGGCTAGAGCACATCTGTCTATTTAGCACTTCCTTATCCAGCGTTGCTCCTAACCTAAAACACATGCAACGCAATATAAGTGAATGACAATAGTGGTGGGGCTGTGGAACGAATGAAATAGCTAAATTGTATTGTTAATTTAAGGCTACGTTCACAT
Organism: Semaprochilodus insignis; assembly: GCA_034552555.1. Classification (NCBI taxonomy): domain Eukaryota; kingdom Metazoa; phylum Chordata; class Actinopteri; order Characiformes; family Prochilodontidae; genus Semaprochilodus; species Semaprochilodus insignis. Next base: position 3,701,385 of record CM067475.1, on the reverse strand, counting down.
TACCAGGCTGAAGTGATTCAAATCTGATCTTTTCAGGACTGTGTGGATGCCCACAAATCAGATTTGAGTCACTTTCATATGCGGTCCTACATTGGATATGTATCCAATTCATGGGTACGCCATTTGAAAGCGAACGTTCAGATTAGGGCTGGTCGATTCCCCCCGCACCATACGCTCATCATCAAAAGAATAGCTGCACCCAGAAGGACGTGTGGGGTTACAATGCTATTATATAATGCTAGACTGATATGGGCAACATTACTGAGCTACACATACAGAAGTCTCTCAGCACGGTGTCGGGCCGCCATGTTTGCTAATGCAAGGTTGCTAATGGTGTCCTGTGATAATCCATCCCATGCAGCTTGAACATTCTCACACAGTTCCTGCAGATTGTGCGGCAGGGGTGGAGGTGGAGTGACACCAGGCCTTCTGGACGTGTGACATGTGACAACAAACCGTTCATCTTGGTACTGACCACGGTGCCTCCACACACGGATTCGTTGGTCGTCTCCACCAAGACAAAAGCGGGACTTGTCACTGAAGATGACCCGCTGCCGTTCTGAGTCACTCCATCACGGTCTGGCACGACACCATTACAGTCTTTGGTGACGTTGATGTGGTGTTAAGGGCAGTCGTCGTTAACGGTCTGCGTGCATGTAGTCCTGCGTGGTGCAGGATGACTCATGGTGGACATCACTGCTCACTGAATGTCTGCAATCGTGGCTGTTGGGTCAGTCAGGTGTAGTGATCAGGCCCGTCCTTGCTTACGTCACATGCGCGGCTGAGCATGAAACTTGGACCACTTGCATCTCTCACAATGTCAAACCTACCCACCAAGTTTCATTCCTATCGGTCAATTCCTTCCATTTTGGATGATGAGTGCCTATGCAGGCATCGGTTAAACATGAGCTAGTCAAAAACTGTTTGCTGATTATCACTACAGCGTCTGTACTGTTTGTGTCCCCACACTCTATGGTTATCAACAGCTACTCGCAGTGGAGAGTCAGTCCGGCGGAACAAAGATCCCAGCTGTAAACTGCTTTATCAGGCCTGTTGGGTCTGCTTGTCTGTTATTATATCAAAGTCATTATCCAATTGTCCTAATGTTGGTGCTGTGCTAAAAAACTCCAGTTTTTCTACAGACAGCGTACCAGTGTTTGTGTGTATCCGCTGTGGCCGTATAATGTCTGTCTGGGGCCGGTGCGTGTTTATTAGCCGCGTTTGTCTCGCCAGCTCCAGATGGCTGCCTGTTTTGTCTAACGGGATTAGGATTATCTGCGGATTTGACAGGCGAGTCTAAAAGGCATCCCACTGCCTCCATGAAGCCAGGCCTCCTTCAGTCAAAGCTCCGAGAGTAGTGGGAGCGAGCATGAGCGAGAGAAGAGAGAGCCTGAGTGAATGAGAATGTGTACAGAAAGAGCACTGGAGACCACTTGATCAGGATTCACTCACACTTGTGTCGGCTGACCTGCCCACACAGTCCCCGCTGCAGCTGCAGGAGCCAAAATTAGACCAGTGAGTATCTCTCATCGCTGTCACATCAGAAGCCTTCTTTTATTAGGATGACTTATTTAACGTGCCGCATGCTTTTATACAGTTACTGTAACGGCTCAGGCACTCCGAGGAGCTTCTGCATGACAACACTCAGAAGGAAAGTGTTCCGAGCTCACTTGCACAAGAGCCCGGCTCTGCTGGGGCACCTAAACGCATGTTATGTAACACGTGCTTGACAGCTGAGAGTGCTGTCTGTTGGAATGTCGAGCGAGGTCAGTCACTGACACGATATCATCAAGTGGTCCCGCGATGGTCCGACACCAACCACGACCGAACACAGACACAGTTCAGCATGTGGCTAGAATCTGATCCACTCACACCAGCACAACACTCACTAACACACCACCACCACTGTGTAAGTGTCACTGCAGTTCTGAGAATGATCAACTACCCAGATAACACCTGCTCTGTGGTGGTCCTGTGGGGGTCCTGACCATTGAAGAACAGGGTAATAAAGTATACAGAGAAACAGATGGACTACAGAGTGCTCCAATATGGTCAGTGGAGAAAGAAAAAGGATAAAGTGAGAAGGATAAAGAGTAAGACAAGGAAAGGAAGAAGGAGACAGATACAGAATAAAGAAAAAGACAGAAAAAAAAAAAAAAGATGAGAGATGTGGAAAGAAAGACAGAGAAGAAGGAAAGAAAGAAAGAAAAAGAGAGAGAGTGAGAGAGAGGGAACTCAAGAAAGAGATACAGAAAGTAAAAAAAAAGGTCAGAACAAGAAAGAGTGACAGAGAGAGAATAGAATAAGACAAGGAAGGAAAGATGTAGAAAAGAGAAAGAAATGAAGTAGAAAAAATAAAACAAAAGAAAGAAGAACGAGAGAGAGAGAGAGAGAGAGAGAGATAGGGGGCAGGGAATAAGACAAGGAAAGAAAGAAGAGCCAAAGAGAAAGAAAGGAATGAAGAATGAAAAGAAAAAAAAGCGATGAAAGAAAGACCAGACAAAGAGAGAGAGAGAGATAGAGAACGAGGGAAAAAGAGAAGGAGAGCGAGAAGACAAGAAAATAAAGAGTCAAAGATACAGAAAAATAAATACATAAATAAAGACAGACAGACAGAAAGAAAGAAAGAAAATGATCACATCTCACAGCATCTCTGACACACACACACACACACACACACACACACACACACACACACACACAGGCGTACATACGCTCCTCTTTCCAAGAAGTGTTCCTGAAATAAACTCCAGCCTGGCCCACTTACACCGCCAAGTCTGAACGCAGCCCTCGATTCTGAGTGCGCTGCTGTGTTTGGGTTTCTAACGAAGTTCAGGAACCGCAGAGCAGCTCAGCCAGACCGAGGAGAAACTCTGAGCAGGTTTAATAGTCCTGAGATTCATTTAGCCAAACCTCCACACAGCGCAGCGCAGGCTTCAGCCCTTTCTCCTGCTTCATCAGAAACGTGATTCAGCACGGCAGAGACACGCCAAACGAGGAAGCACGCAGCCCAACACGCAGCCCAACACGCAGCCCAACACAAAAACACAAACCTAAACCAGAGAGTGCACTGCAGGCAACGTGGTCCTAACAGGCTAATCAGCACAGCATGAGGTAAACAAACACTCTTTCATAACACGCTCACACTCCATGGCATCATCTACAGCATCACTCTGTTACAACCTGATAAAGGAGTCATTCATCTTCTTCCTAAAGGAACAGCTCAGCTAAAATCTCATTACGCAGCTTCCCACTGAGCACAGACGCAGCTGACCAACCAGGACGTGCTTGGTGTCCACATTTTGCTTCTTTAGTTTTTACGTTAGTCGATAGGAGTGGGAATCACTGAACGCACCACCACACGATACTAGCATGACATTCAAGTCAGAATTTGGTATTGTTTGCACTGGTACATGTCCTGGTCCCAAAAAGATTCATTTGTATTTGGAATACATGAGAGAAAATACTTATACTATAAGGTTAAAAATAAAACCACAGCAACATCTTAACAAACTCCTAGCAACACCATAGCATTCTCCAGGGATACCACAGCAACTACCTATCAACACCCCAGCAACACCCCTGTAACTGCCTGGGATACCATTGAAACTACCTAGCAACACACTAGCAACTGCCTGGGATACCATTGCAACTACCCAGCAACACACCAACAACCACCTGGGATACCATTGCAACTACCTATCAACACCCCAGCAACACCCCTGTAACTGCCTGGGATACCATTGGAACTACCTAGCAACATCCTAGCAACCGCCTGGGATACCATTGCAACTACCCAGCAACACCCCAGCAACCACCAGGGATACTATTACAACTGAAACCACATAGAATACCACAGTTCCCACCTGGCAACATCCTAGCAACCAAATTATTCAGGCTGCGCAATCACTCCACATTTTCTTCAGGAGCTGCCCTTTTCTACATGAAACTGCATCATAGATAAACAACAAATAATAACAAATAACAAACAACACAAAAAATAAACAACAAAATAATAACAAATAATAAAATAAACAAAACAAAAACAACATAAATAATAAACAACAAAATAATAACCACAACAAATAAACAACACAAATAATAACAAATAATAACCAAAACAAAAATAAACAGCCCAAGATCAAGAACCTCATTAGTACAAGATGAAAGCAGGTCCTCGCGAGGCCCCTGATGACCTTCATGTTAACATAAAGGAGGTCAGCTCACACAGCCTCTATTCTCTGGCCTTGCTGATTGTACTGAGTGGTCAGTCGAGTGACCTTTGCCCTGTATGCTTGACCATGCTCTCCTCTCCAGATTAGATGTGTTATCAGTTCAGAGGAAACTCTGCTGAGTGTGGCTTCCTGTGGTGACTCGCACCCTGAGGGCCAAAAATAAAACACACACACAGGGAAGGACAAGAGTGCAGGCATGGAGGCCCCCCGTTATCAGCAGCGCTTTCACAGAAATCACAGACACCCACTGAACCGAGCTGCGACCCAAATCAGCAGGCATGCGCACACACACAGACACACACACACACTCGCGCACTAATGTAAACACAGTCTCTTCCAGCTATTGTGTAGCTCCTGTATATTTAACCCAATACTCAATACTGGAAAAGTTATGAACAGGCTCCACTCAGAGACAACCAAACCAGAGACGACACAAAGTGAGGATAAATGGAGCAGAACCGACTAACTGCCCCAGCAACCATCATCATGACTGGACACGTGAACAAACCGCTAAAAGAAAGTTGGTCCTTTTAATGAATCATTCACTTCAATGAACGTCCAGTTGAATCAAACAGTCTTGTAGAACCTTTGCATCGTTAACATCCGTGTTACAGGCTGAAGAACAGGCTAAGAGCCAGGTCAGATTCACCAAGTAGAGCGAACCGAAAACCACTTTAGGAGCCGACCTGGATAGCCATGGTAGCTGCTCCCAACATCAGAACTCCATCAGTGCTCGGAAACGTTCAACTCAAGGCAACTCACTCAGTCGTATTTCTGCCACCCAAAAGATGAAAACTCCAAAGAGACAAACTGTTGACCAACGAGACCATATTCAGGCACTGAGGCTGATAACGTCAGCACAGGATGCTCCAGTCGTTTCATAGTATTAGTGTGCCAGTCCAGGGTGTTTCCTGCCTTCCGCCCAATGAGTGCTGGGAAAGGCTCCAAGGCCCCTTATGACGCAGAAGGATCAGCAGCTTGGAAGATGAATGAATGAACAGTATTAGTGTTTAAGCTTCAGACAAATGTTCAGTTAACACATGCAAGTTTGCATACACCAGGAAACACTACACTACACTACACTCAAGTCAACTCAAGTCAACTCTACAGGGAGTTTAAATTATATACACTTAAATATTACACTTTATTGGAAAATGTACTGAAGAATTTCAAAAATAAAAAATAGAAAGTGTCATAATTTAGAACTGGCTTAATTTTAGTGTTTTTTTGTCCTCCAAAAAGTTAAATAAGCAGCAGAAGTGTGCAGAAGTGTGTTCACTATAGAGGATGCATTCACATATTGAGAAAATCAAAGTCATTTCATAAGGGACTCCCTACAACTAGTTCCAAAATAAATAATTGAATTTAAAACTCTTCTTTGAATCTTTTAGGCCTGTTAGCATGTTAGCATTCTGCTGACCAGGTCAGCCTAACAATGAGGAGAAAATGCTGGCCAGATACAGAGAACATCACACAGACTGGATGAAGACTACCTGATTCTGATTCGATTTCACACCATAAACTCTGTTTCTGTATGTAGCTTTGTACACTGCCATTAATCACTCAGACGAATCTGACAACTGATTAATTCAAAAACTTTTAAACTTTAAAACCTTTTAATTTCTGGTATAGCGTTAGTGAGTAACACCCCCGCCTCCCACGCTGTAGACCAGGGTTCGATCCCCCACCTGTGCAAACACCCTACACTATACCAGTAAGAGTCCTTGGGCAAGCCTTCCAACACTGCCGTCGCCTACCTGTGTAAGAAATGATCAACCTGTAAGTCGCTCTAGATAAGAGCGACTGCCAAATACCATAAATCTAAACACAAAAAAACATGAATCAAACCTCCCATCAGTAATGCAAAACCACAATTTCACCATGTAATTCAAAGAATTCCCATAAACTACCCTAGGACATGGATAAACGACACCAGGCAGCGGAGGCAAACGTAGCATTTAAAAAATAAAACATTTTAATTATACAACTTATATAAATCATAAGCGCAAAAATATATTACACACTTTAAAAAGACAGTCTGAAAAAAAAAAATCAGACGTTAGTGGCCAAGAGTGGTCCGACAAGAAAAAGTCTGACCGGCATTTAGAAGACAGAAAAGGCACAAAAAGAAATACAGGAGCAGCAGATGAATTATCCTGCCTGTCCTTCCATCCTGCAAGGTTTACAGGTGACAAAACAATATGTTCCAAAGTGTCCAGTCAAAAAGCTCAAAAAGTGTCAGCATGTCCTCTGTGCAGAGTTTACCTTCTTCCAAACAGGCAGCGTAATCCAGGTACAGGCCACTCGTGCCACTTCACGGCACCACCACCATATTAAAAACTCCACTTGCTTTCGTGGTAAAACAGTGCAGGGACGCAGGGTGCACCTCAGAGACCCTGTCTTTCGTTATCCTCATTCCCCACTGCGTTCGGCTCCAAGCCGGCCTCACCGATAGCCTGTTTTGGACACTTGGGGTCAGACGCAACAGGTTGGTGTGAAACAGAGCCTTCCTCAGCTTTCCTCCTCTTCCGGACGTGGTGCTGGTGGTTTTTAGACTTCAGATGAGCTGAAAGGGAAGATAGATGCCATCACTATCTGGACACACAATGCATATACACGGACATGTCCACCAGGCTCTGTTTCTTCAGCGGTCACTAGTATGGCCGATTAACTAGTATCTGAAGCATGCTTAACTGTCCATGTGACAGAACAGATACGCCTCCAGCGTTATCAGTATTTACATCTGCTTTGGCTCCGCTCCATCAAAACGCAAACTGCTCCGACCTGTTGACCATTATTAGAGACGGTGATACTGGCATGTCGCATCTGGAGTGAATGTTTTATTTAAAGCATGTAACAGACATTTTACGATACACTCATCATCAAAAAAACGTTGCACAAATAGCTGCACCCAGAAGAAGCCTTATCCCTGTACCTGACTGACCCAACAGCCACGACTGTGGACATCCAGTGAGCAGTGATGTCCTCCATGAGTCATCCTGTTAGTGCAGCACCATTGGCAGACGGCTGCACGAAGCAGGACTACATGCACCCAGACCGTTACAACGACTGTCCTTAACACCACGTCGCCAAAAGGCTGCAGTGGTGTCGTGCCAGACTGTCATGGAGTGACTCAGAATGGCAGCGGGTCATCTTCAGTGACGAGTCCCGCTTTTGTCTTGGTGGAGACGAGCAAAGAATCTGTGTGTGGAGGCACCGTGGTCAGCACCAAGATGAACACGTCCAGAAGGCCTGGTGTCACTCTACCTCCACCCCTACCGCAAAGTCTACAGGAACTGTGTGAGAATATTCAAGCTGCATGGGATGGATTATCACAGGACACCATTAGGAACCTCTACAACTCCATGCCGAGACGTCTGGCATGTTGCGTTAGCCCACCGCCATACTGAGAGACACTACTTCTGTATGTGTAGCCCAATAAATATTGATCATATCAGTCTAAATGTATCATCATTTATTGTTCCTGGTAACCTTTATCTTCCTTCCCAATAACACTGCAATCCCACACCTCCTTCTGGGTGCAGCTATTCTGTTGACGATGAGTGCATACTGAGAAATCAAACCATTATCACGTCCTATGGTGTTTCACGATACACATATTCTTTTTTGAGAAGAGGAACGGCTTCCAGGGTTGTATTTAAGACCATTCCATGCTATTCCTAAAACATGCTCACCATGAATGTAAACCATAACCGGAAAAAAACTGATTTGGTAAGTCTACCTGGGACAAAGCCAAAGTTTTTCCGTGCCACCTTAAATGGTGCAGCAGTGCAGGTGTAAAATGCTGGCCCCTGGCTAATAAGGCAGACATATGCTTCATCTTGGCTGGTTAATTAGCCAAGCTGTTTTAAAATGCTGAGCGGCAGCTAATTCTCCACCCTGGATTAAAGCAGCCCCCAAGTGCCAAACGGGCATAAGAAATAACCTCGACAGGGATGTTCAGAGCTTCCTATATCCATTCAGTTATAGAGTCCCGGATACAGTGATTCGCTGGGAGCGACTGAGACACATGAGGTAAACACCTTTCATTTATTACAGGTAGAAGCTGTAAAGCTCGGTTTTGTTTATTTTGAGATGCAGCTGTTTACCTTTATTATTAAAAGCCATAATAAGACATGATTTATTATGCAATCTGCAACATATAAGTTTGTTTTACATCATTTATTTTTATTTATTTTATGTCTTCTAAGAAAACGCCAGAGCCAGTTATCCCTTCAACAACCACTGATGGAAAAGCATTTTAGGAATTACCAACAAATAACCAAATAAATTAATTCATTAATTACTGAATACAAAATATATTGCACACAACATCGGCAAACTGTGAGATCTGTGACATCGACATATCATTCCATCCCCAACATATCAGTATTATCAGTGGGTGTGCTAGGACACCGGAGGCCTGCCTTTGGAGGGAACGATGCTCACCTGTCCACTCCAGGTCACCGATGATGAGTTTATCACACAGTTCACACATGTGGTGACTCCGCTTGTTGCGTGGCGCCTCCCCTTCGATCCTCGCCGGCTCGACGGAAGGCCGCTCCCCCTGCCCGGATCAACAGAGAGAGGAGCGATGGAATTCCAGCAAATACGCTATCCACTAGCATGTGCATTGGCCACTTTCCTCTCTCCGTCTGATGTGTCTGCTTACCAACTATATTAATCTGATGGAGGAGGTCAGACATGAGTGCTGCTTTAAAAGCCTGCGCTAATAACGGCATCATTAGCTCCGGCACATTTACTCTAGAGATGATATCGAGAAACTGAGCCGGCTGACAGGAAACCACCAACAAACTCTATGACCTGAAGACGACGTCACAAGCCAAGTCATGGGCCGCTTGAGGTGAACGTGCCAGAAATAGAAATCAAACCTTCTGTAAGCAGTCCAGTATGTCTAGGGCAGGCTGGAGGACCGTTTGCTCCCAGTGGGACACATCTGTCACATCCAGGCCATAGACAGGTGGGACACAGGTACCTGGTCCTGGAGGGGGAGGGAAATCAGACAAACAAGCTACTTTTAAGGACCTACTGGGACAAAAACACAAAGCAAAACAAACAAAACAACAATCAGCATGCAGACAGACTGGGAGTCTGTGGGATCTGATGCCCTGCACGTTTTACTGCGTGCTCGTGTAATGAACGAGACTACAGGAGGAAATCTATGAGAGTGACAGCGCTGTGGCCGTGCAATGCGCAGCGCAGAGTGGAGCAGCCTGAACCTGCTGACTCACAACAGCTCCATAATCTCTCTCTCAGCATTCTGGCACAGTCAGCAGACTCAGCCTAGCCCAGCCCAGCTCTACCGCAGAATGCACTCTCACTAATGAGCCGCACAACAGGGCACATACACATACAGGGAAAGAAGGCATATGCAAGGGAACGCAGACGGCTACAGTACACCAACGACGTTTAACTGTATATAGACACCGACTGGCCAGAAAACAGCCTGAAGAACATGATTAGATAGACAAACACCACAAAACAAATACCCTGAGTCTGAGACTGAGACTCCATCTTATCAGGCTTGGACAGAAGGTGAAATGCCTTTAACACTACACATGCCTTTAGGGTGAAGTCATATGGTGCACCAGCTAAAAAGCAAGATTACTACAACGGGCTACCTTTGCTTTAAAGGGAAAAAAGAAAGAGAGAGAGAGAGAAAGAAAGAGAGAGAGAGAGAGAACTGACTGAAGAAGTCTTAACTCTTGATAAGCAAAGGTTGAAAAGTGAAAACAGCCATTCTTATTGGTTCGCACAGCCTCCACGCCCGAATGGATCCCCTACTACTCCTGTGTTAATCCTATTAGTCACAATGGCTCAATTATCCAAATTAATTACAGGTTGATCTACTCCAAACAGCCAGAAGCAAAAAAAAAAAAAAAAGACTAAAAATTCATAAGCTCTCGCCCTGCCTCACTGAGCTTATCCAGCCCAGCACCGAGTGCCCACTTCACCCACCTTTACCAAAGTGGGTGGCCAATCCTCCTCTGATCTGAGTGGAAAAATCCCACTGATAAAATCAAACGCCTATATCCCCTCTTAAAGAGCAACAACTAATGCCCTTTCCCTTTATCAGAGCAAGCCAGTACAGCCGGGGAAGTAGTGGCACTGCAGCCATTTCCAGCTCTTTGGTCCAAAAAAAAAAAAAGCTTAATTACTTCCTGAAAGAAGTGATAAAGGCACAAGGAGTCTCAGTTTTCCAGCTCGGTTTGCCTTCCCTACGGCCACAGGCTATCAAGTGGAGGGCCAGGCGCATTCAAAGCAAGCCTTAAGGCCAGTTTGCCTATTCAAATATATTCAACGTCTTTGTAGGGGGATTTCCTACCCTGAAAAACACAACAAAGAGCCAGGTAACTGTTGGTAAAGTGACACACTTAACTTCAAGCTTGGTGTTAAGGCAAGTGGAGGAGATACGTCCAGAACACAAAGGCGGAGGGGGGAAGGAATGGGGCGGTACAGTGGTGCAGCGGGTAGCCCTGTCACCTCACAACAAGAAGGACCTGGGGCTGATCTCTGTGTCTGTGTGGGTTTCCTCTGGGTTGCTCCAATGTCTTTCCACAGTCTAAAGACATGCTGTCGGGTGTAGTGCCATGCTGTCGGATGTAGTGGCATGCTGTCGGATGTAGTGGCATGTTGCCGGATGTAGTGGCATGCTGTCGGATGTGGTGGCATGTTGCCGGATGTAGTGCCATGCTGTCGGATGTAGTGCCGTGCTGTCGGATGTAGTGCTATGCTGTCGGATGTTACATTGCCCCCTAGGTTTGACTGAATTCGTGTGTCTGTGTATCTGTCCTGTGACTGACTGGTGGCACCCTGTACACATTGGGGCAGGCTCCACCAACCCAATGACCCAGAAGGATAAGCAGCTCATAACATACATTAATGAATGAATGACCAAAGGAATAGGTGATGAGAAAAAAGTGAGTCTATGAGCCATTGTAAGTACACTCGCACAATATGGCAGCCACTTTTCCTCCTGGCTGAGGTGTCTGCCATCATATCCGCCACCTGTGGCTCAGAGGCTTCTTGTGCCAGCTGTACAAGTAGTACTACAACTAGGGATGCACCGATCCAGCTTACATAAACTTTGCATATCTGTTGACACCCGATATCGATCCAATACCATTTTTGAATAAACAATACTTTACTAAGCTCACTCATAGGGCAAAGGGCAAAGGGTAACCACTGAGCAATCAAGCGGCAAACGCTAACACCTGCAGCTCACACTACTTANGTAACTAATGAGCAATCAAGCGGCAAACGCTAACACCTGCAGCTCACACTACTTAAGCGTGAGCGTGCCGGCCCACGTTGCCACATGTCTCTCGTAACTAGCCAGTAAAAGCTTTCGAGCCTCTCGAGGCAGGTTGCTTCTACCCCTCTTCAGAGAGCACTCGTGCTGCTGACGTACCGAGAAAAGAGTCAGGCGTTAGGAGGGTTTCATTGTGAGGTTCCTTTTTGGTTTTGAGGAAATCGTTACGTTTTGCTCCGTTGAGCAGGCCAGTTTGTCCTCCTGGCAGCCTTTGTTTGTTGTTTCCTGTTTGTAAGTTTTTCCTCTGAACATTGAGTCCACTCCGTGATCACAGCGACCATGGTTTGAACCTCACTGAGGTGCAGCAGTTCATCTACAGGCACCGTGCAAACATGCTATTGACGTCATGGCACACATCACAAACGAATTAGACCGGCCTAATTATCCGATAACTCATATCAGAGTCGATATCAGATCCTAATATCGGATCGGTGCATCCGTAACTACAACGCAGTCATGATGCAGCCTGAACCAGCTGCTTGAGTTATAGTGTATCATGGCTATGAGGACTGGCCTCCTGTTTGAAGCTACATTGCAGCTACATGGTTGCCTGGACCTGTGGTGTTCAGCTACATGCATTAGCTGCGCTACATTGCAGCCACAAGGCCTTTTGGGCCGGCTGCCTAAGCAACGTTACATTGCATCTGCATGGCTCCCTGGGTCAGGAGCCTGGGTCACTGCAGCTATGGAGCTGCCTGGACTACTGGTGGTCTTCAGCACTGAAATACTACCTCATCATGCCTACGGACAACTCTGGGCCTCATGGCTTCCTTGGACAGATGCCTGTATGATGGAACATAGCTGCGGAGTGAGATTTTCCCCACACACCTAGGGACGCCGTACCGTCTGGGAAATCCCTCCTCTAGCTCTGGGAACTGTGGGGTTCATTTATTGGTGACCATGTATTATGGTTGCCTGTATGTCTATGGGAAAGGCCCTCTATAAACATAAGCCATGAGGATGATGAAAAGGTGTGAATCTGATCTGATTCTTGATCACATACGGCCCAAAATAGCATTCCTTCTGGAGGTGTGACGCGTAACATCAAACTGGTCATCTTGGCGCTGACCACGGTGCCTCCACACATGGATTCGTTGGTCGTCTCCATCAAGATAAAAGCGTGAATCGTCGCTGAAGATGACCCGCTGCTATTCTGAGTCACACCATGACAGTCTAGCACGACACCATATCAGTCTTTGGTGATGTTGACGTGATGTTAAGGGCAGTCGTCGTAACGACTATGCGCATGTAGTCCTGCGTTGTGCAGTCGTTTGCCAATGGTACTAGCACTAACAGGATGACTCATGGAGGACATCACTGCTCGCTGAATGTCCACAATCACGGCTGTTGGGTCAGTCAGGTAGGGTGATAAGGGCCGTCCTTGCTTACATCACATGTGCAGCCGAGCGTGAAACTCGAATCGTTGTCTCCAAGTTTTATTCCTGTCGGTTGATTCCTTCTGGGTGCAGCTATTTGTGTAACTAGTCGTTCATTTTCAATGAACAAAAAAAGCTCATTATTTATTAAAAAGAATAGTAATATCACATCCATATCAGCATAAGCCAATAATCACAGTCAGCCTAGGCAAAAGAGGCAATGGCTAAGATGGAGCCCCAAGGTCTGAGCCCTTGAATGACCCAGGCCCACGGTGTGTCAAACAGGAGAGAGTCCTGCCGCAGTCCAGCACCCTTCAGTGAGCACAAGATGATTTGACGCATTCCTTAAGCTACGGAGTTTCTGCTTCAATGCCTAAATGACCAGAATGGGGAGTGTCCCAGGAGGCGGAGTCCACTTCAATATAATTCCCAACAATAATATGAACAACAAAAACATATAGAAATCATAATGCAAATACTAAAACAACAATTTGTGCTTCTCTTTCTAGAGCAGTGTGTTCATGCCTTGGAAAAGGGTTGGGGGTGGGGTGGGGTTCTTTATTGGCTGTTTGTTTGCACCTGGTGTGTATGTATATGTAGCTAACATAAATATTACATAAGAAAACTGCCTCATTAATAAAGTAACGTCAAAGCATATTGGTGCATCAGAGCCATGTCCCGTTTTACCTCACACCTGCCACTGATCTGAATCAGAGACCAGCTTTCTTTTTTTCCCTCAGCCTGAACTCGCTTTGTCCTCTTCTGTGCTCTCCAGACAAGAGAGGCAGCAGGTGGACCCGGGTTGTTTACAAGTGGAGTGTAGAAAGATAACATCGATATTGCGCAAGGAGAGCCACAACACTTTCTTGAGCGTAATCTAAATAGCATCAAGAGAAAGCATGAGTTCGGGTTTTTTCGAGGGTTTAGACCTAGACCTCCGCTGACTTTCCAGGATTTCGGCATAATGATACAATCATAGAACAGCAATTCAAAACATTTGGATATGATACGATGCACAGATCTTTACAGTGGTGGTGACCGAAACCACAGGCTACAATTTAAAGTAGTAAAAATTTAGTTTTAGGCCAAATAATGTGATCAGCCCAAGGCGGGTTCACCTGCGGGTCCTGCACAACCTGGTAATTCATTTGAGGGCTGGGGTTTATTTTGAGGCAACATGGTCATTGCGGGAAAACAGCGAGCAGCTTGTGGGCTCACGCGGGGGGTATTACTGCTGAATGAGTGGGGCGGGCACAGGCTTCTTGGGACAGAGTACAAGCAATCTTGCACACTGAGAAAAACATGTTAGGAATCACAAGCAGCCTAATGCATGAAGCTATACATGAAGCTATTATGTTAAATCATAGGTTTATTTATATATCTGCGCTATATGACACCTTATTGTATATCCTGAACATCTGCACTCCTGGACACTCTAGACCTTTAAACACCAGTATATGCACGTTATATGTTTATTCAGTATTGTCATTCCTGATGATACCTGCGTCCATTTGCACATTTTATTACTGCACTGCCTTTTTCATCTCCGGGATCTTAAAGTATATTTTTACATATTTTTATATTTTCAACTTGTTCTCTACAGTGATTTTTGCATCCTTGTAGATAGACTTTCTTGCATATTTCTATAGCAGACTCTATTATTTATAGTTTATAGTTTTGCAGAGCTGGTACTTACTTATGTTACTTATGTTTATACTGTACAACCTCTTTTGTACTGTATTACTGTGCGGTATTGTGTAATTGTGTAACTGCTACTGGCTGCTAAATTTCCTCCGGGATCAATAAAGTATCCATCCATCCACCTATCCATCTATATGCAGCAAACTGACTTTTCTTGAACTGTGAGAACTCTACAGAAGAAACTGAAACTGAATTTCTTTCTGGTTTTTCCTTCTGTCTTTAACATCCTGACCGAAAAAAGGCGTATCTACTGAAAGACTTGAACTCTATTTTCTCTAGCCTAACATGCCTCTGCCAATTGGTAGAGATGGCATGATCACGTTCAGTTCAACACCTACTTCATTAAGATACAGTGAGTCAAAATGTGCTCTACCAAACAGTGGAGCAGGAAATTAAAGTGTTAATTTAATTTCGGCTGACTTGTAGAGGTTTTGTAGAGTAGTTAGCTAATAATATAACACAGACACAGATTTAAAAAAAATAAAATAAAATAAAAAAAAAATAAAAAAATACACAACAATGTTAGCAGTGAAGCCAAGCTGCTACACAGTTGTGCTGCCCGCTTGTCCAATGACAGTGACGTCACTCACTGTTTGGTGTCGTGCGCGAGTTCACATGGCTTTGCTTATACAAAATATACACAAATATTTACTTTTATATGTACTTCTATTCTGCAACATTGAAAGGTTTATTGATGCGGTTGGGTGTGTGGAGGTGCGATGAGTCTGGACACTCCGTCGTACCATGTGGTTTGTTCATACTGATCTACACGAGTGGATTACAGCAAACACAGGCAGGAGCTGATGACAAAGCAGGTGAGTGCGGGTGGGCATGACGTACGATGAAATGGGCAGGTGCTGGCAGAATTGGACGTGATTATTGCTTATCGATTACACGACGTAACAAGATTTTTCTTCCTGGCTTCTTTGTGTTATATTCCAATTGCTTATGTGCAAAACGTAAACAGCTATATTCATTACAAACTCTGTTTCTGTGAGCAGGACCGTTCAATGAACAAAATCTGATTTATTCCACACGTTCCTTAGCAGTGTGTAAATACGAACCCAGTACAGTAAATATACACTTTACTGTAATATATATTTTGTTAGAACATCCAAAGTGATGGCATGGTTTGTCTTGATCCCCGACAGGCATGCCGGAGTACGGTTTGTAGGCCTCACACGTCTTAGCAGATACATTCACAGAGTACTTCTTCACTCTGGTCTTGATAAATTGGTCCACAGACGTAGAGGAAGAATGCGTCTGCTGGATGCTACAGCCTCTTGCTGCCTCTAAATTAACTGTAGCTCTGTATCCACTGTCCACTCACTCAGCTGGAACATCAACTGAAACGGCTGTTTTAACACACCTGTATTTATACTGCAGTTCTAGAAAGTTCTAAAAAAATCTCTCATGTTCTAGAAACTTCTGGAGAGTTCTCACAGTTCCAAAAGCTACTTGAAGTCTACTCAGCACTGAACGTATCACAGATGTTCTCATCAAAATGTCATTGGCCTGAACACGAAAGCTGAACACCAAGTTTATGGGGACCAGTAGCCACTGTCTGTACATCTTAGACCTGAGAAATTCAGGAAACACACTCAGTACACGGGAACAAGACAAAAACACACATTAGTAATGTTAATTATATTATATTAATTTATCGGGCCCATATGGATCTCTCTCTCACAGGCATCAGGTAGCAAGTTCACAATCATTTCAATGGTTGGTAGTCACCGGTGCTGGTGCTATGAACAGTTCTAGAGCGCCAAACGGAGCGAGAACAGGGCTTTTCTTGTCAAACCACTCTGAATGATTTTGCTGACTTCTCAACAATTGAATTATGCAAATTATGCAAAAATCTGAGCCCCATATTCTTAATATAGCAATGTATTCTATCCTAACTATCCTGAGCCTTCAAAGCAACAAAACAAGTGAAACTGGGTATACACAGAGGTCAGGCTCTCTCCTTTTCTCTCATCCGACACAAACAACCCCACCTGGCTCGTGCAGAGCACACCTCGCCCTCCCTGTGCCCCGCTTTGCCTCTCGCCTGCCGCTGCTCTTAATCAAAGATTGGGTTTCTCTTTTCAGCCCGCGCTCTTTTTGTCCTCTTTTATGCTCTTCAGACAAGAGAGAGGCAGCAGGTGGGCCTGTGCTGGAGCACCTGGTCTACCTGAGCCATGTGGGGAGTGGAGGAGCATGCCTTTCTGTCTGTCTCTCTCTTTTCTTCACAGCTCTTTTAACTTCTCCCCTCTATGGTTCCTTGGGCTAAAAGGGTCAGGGCAGAAGGGCAGTGCGGCTTGCCTGCGGGACAGCAGATGCTCGACGGGGTGGGAGGGGGTTTCCTCCCCTCTTTTAACTTCAAATCTCAGTGAAATCTAAGTAAAATAATCCTGCAGGACGTGAAAGGAAAGGAACAGAGAGAGAAAGAAGAGCTTTCTGACCACAGAGCTCTCGACTGACGACCTCAATAGGGTGGTGCCACTCCACGATGGCTATAGCAGCGTCCAGAGCTGCTGCTACTGCGGGGAACAGAGCTGGGTGTGTGCGCTGCCAGAGCTTGAGCCTGAGTGCAGAGAGCAAACCGTGGCATCACACCTGCCACTACTTCTGTGATAAGAGGGACTGCAAGAGGGGAACATGAGGTGCAAGAGGCGGGGGGAGGGACAACATTTCAGTACAGGGTACTTGTCGCCAGCTCACGGCTACAGCTGTAGGACTTTGGCCCTCATTACCATCAGTCTTCATTCCCCCCCGTGTGTGAATGAATAGTGCACGTGTGTTTATGTAAGGAGAGAGTGGGAATCGTGCACGTGCCACTCGTGGCCCTAAACTTTCCCCTTGATGTCAGACTCTCTGATTCCATTTTTAAGAGATGAGCATAAAAGCCCTGTTTATTCTTTAGCGGTCATGATTTGCAGGTATCCGGCTAAACGGAGCGACATTGCTGAGTTGCTGATGGTTATTTTTGATGGTTATTTTAAATCTTGACGCGTGTTTTAGGTCTGAAGGTCGTTAGACACTCAATGTAAAAAGCAAAGCACACCTGGACTCATGTCTCCACACCAGTTGCTTAACAGGTGAAGGAAACCTTCATTCGTGAAGCAAAACTGGTCACTTTCGATGGAAGTTAACTAACAAGACTTTTCAGCCAAGAAAATTCGGCCATCTAAGCGAGCAGCAATCGTTCACCTCACCTTCAAGAGTTCTCCTGCAGTGCTCGCATGTGAAATAAGGTGCCCACGGTTCGTCTTGATCCCTGACAGGCATGCTGAAGTATGTTTTGTAGGCTCTGCACATCTTAGCTGATGCTTTAACGGAGTACTTTCTCACTCTGGTCTTGATAAATTGCTCCAGGTTGTGTCTGCCGGATGCTGCAGCCTCTTGCTGCCTCTAAATTAACTGTAGCTCTGTCTCCACTGTCCACTCACTCAGCTGGAGCATCAACTGAAAGGCTGTGTTAACACACCTGTATTTATACTGCTATGTAGACTACTGGACAGTCCCAGACAGTTCTAGACAGTTCTAGAAACCTCCAGACCGTCCTGAAGAAACTTCTTGAGAGTTCTCTCATTTCTTGAAGCTACTTGAAGTCTGCTCAGCACTGAATGTGTCGCAGATGTGCTCATCCAAACATCATTGTCCTGACCACAAAAGCAAAGTTTATGGGGACCAGCAGCCATTTCTGTAGGTTTTAGGCCCAAGTAAACACGCCCGCCACTTCTATGTGAAAAGGGAGTGCTTGCTAGGGTGTTGGTAGTCAGTTGCTATAGCAACCCATGTACTGGCTTAGGGGTTGCTAAGTGGTTGCACTGCTGTCCCAGGTGGTTGTTAAGGCTAGGTGGTTTTTAATGATACTCAAAGTGCTTGAAAGGGTGGTGTTAATCTGCTGCTATGGTATCCCAGGGGATGCTAAGCGATTGCTATGGTGTCTCAGGAATTTGCTAGGGTAATGCTAGCTGGCTGCTGTTGTATCCTAATGTCACAGAGGTGTTGCTAGCTGGCTGCTATGTATCAGGTGGTATGCTAGGGTGTTGCTTGGGGTTTGCTACAGTATTCCAAGCCATTTGCATGATATCCCAGGCAGTTGCTAGGGTGTTGCTAGGTGGTTGTTAAGAGTAACCCAGGTAGTTGCTAGGTGGTTGCTATGATATCCAAAGTGGTTACAAGGGTGTTGTTATTCAGGTGCTAGGGTATCCCAGGTGGTTGCTAAGGTGGTGCTAGGTACAGAGTAGGGGATTGATAATTGTTAAAACCATAAATGTATCAGGCTACATAAACACACACGGTGGATCTCATTAAATGTCATAGACAAAACAAATCACAATCAGATTCTCATTCTGAATTATCAAATTCACTAACGGTCACTAAACACAATACTGGGCTTGTCTGACCATCACACGAAGAATCAGTCTCGCATTGTCAGACACTCCACACTCCCTTTTACCATTTGCCTACTGCTGCAGAGGCAGGGATTTCAACGGACATGCAAAATGACCAACTTTTTGTCTTACTGCCAAGGTGAGGGTGGAGCATCTATGACTGAGAATACTGTACACCTCCAGCTTGCTCATACCTTGCATAAACGTGGTTCATGTCTGGGTAGTATCCAAAAATCCCCCACATCTCCAACCAAATTTCAGTTTGGTTTGGCCTGGACGCTTTCATGAGCCAAGGAACGCCATCCTTGTTTATTCTCTCACCAGGTAGTTAGGCACGATAGACACCTTTCTAATTATGTTATTGTGTGCAGCTCTAAAAAACGCTTTCCAAATGTGGTTTGAACGATCCGATTGAACGATCAACACCTGGGTTTTCGTGTGGTCAAGTGCAATCTAAACATGATCTAATCACCAAAAACACATGCTGACGCAAGGGCTAAACGGCTTCCATGAGCTCCACAAGAACATCTGGAGAGAGGAACACTTAAAAATGGATTAGTGTGGGTTAGAGGTTGCACAGACTAGTCGACCTCACTGCTCTGCGAGGGCACTTAACATTGGTTAGTTGCCGATGATGACTGACACCAAGAACATGAACGCATCAGAGAAGACAACAGGTGAGGAGCTTGATTATTTCGGGGTCTGTATCTCTGGTTTCTTGACGACCAGCTTGATGTTGGAAAGGCCACATCACTCTCTACTGGCCTGGGGAGTTTGGATTAGCTCCAACATTTCTCCGGTGATCTTCAAAGATCAGATACTGAATGATGTTATCTTTGGTTTCTCTTGACGTCCACAAAAGTCATGTGTTGATGGAAAGGGGATATAACGCCCTATAATCCTGTAAAGTTTTTTTTTTTGTTTTGCGCTTTCCTGGCTCTCCCAACCTCCAGCGCAGGCGAACATCTCATCAAGGCCGCAAAGGGCGCACCTAATTTGGAAACAAATTTGCAGAATTCCAGGGTCTGTATCTCCGGTTCCCTGAAGGCTAGCAATGCAATCCAGGTACACATCGCTCTCTACTGGCCTGAGGAGTATGGCTTTGTTCTAACATTGTCTGTGGACCTACAGAGTTTACAAGATCAGAAATTAAACTCCATTAGCTTCGGTTTCCCAAAGACTACAATAAGAAGTCATGTGTGGGTGGAAAGGGGGCATAATGCCTTATAATCCTGTAAAGTTATGTCACTCTAAATTTCTCGGGCTATCCCAACCTCCAATCCCAACGTCTCGGAAAGGCCACCTAACTCAGAAACACATTTGCGAGATTCCAGGATCTGTACCACTGGTTCCCTGAAGGAAGGCAATAGGGGTTTAATGCCTTGTAAAACTGTAAAGACTGAAGATCCTTACTCTCATTTTTGACGCATTATGGTGCTCCAAATTTCTCTGGCTCTTCCAAAGTCCACCGCGAACAAACGTCAAAGCAAGGCCGCCTAATTCGGGTATACAAATGTGCGAGATTCCAGTGTCCGTATCTCGGGTTTTCAGAAGGCTAGCAAGGCGATCCAGGGCTTGTTGGAAAGGGCACATCATGCTGTACTGACCTTTCATCACATGACTGTCAACTTGTTGTGTAGCCCCTAGTGTGGATCTGATTGGGAACCAAGACTCTTATGGATTCCAATCAGCTTCCACACTGCAGAAGACTCACCTATACCCTCAACCAAGCAAGTGATCTTGAGCAGAGACTAAAGATGATCCTTTTGGATCTTCTATATCGGCTGGGCTGTAGTGAAGAGACGGCCTTGCTCTCCAGAGTGATCCAAGACAAACATAACTTGGTCAAACAGCTTTATTGAACACAAGTCCTTACTTGTCCTGTTTGGTCACAAGCACGTGTGCGCACACACACATACACACCCACACCCACACACACACACACACACACATACACACACACACGTTGACAGCTGACAGCCTTAAACACTTACTACATGTGTTCTGTATGGCACAGCCTGTGTAATACGGAGCCTCTAGAGAGAGAGAGAAGAAGGTGTCCGGTGTGTAAGGGGACACTTTTCGGTGTCGCACCTGTTACACATCCTGCTCAAGTTTCTCCAGCCGCTGACAAAAGGAGAGGAGCTGTTACTTAACGCTCACACAACCTCCCCGCAGCAGCCCGAAACTGCTGCCTTATGCTTCCATCAGCAGTGAACCCACCACTGCCTACACACACACACACACTCACTCAACACAACACAGCACAAAGAAACTCACAGTTGGACAGCAGCGTAAGCACGAACGTCCACAATAAGTCAATTAACTCCTGTAACGTGTGAGCTGCAGCGCCTGCACGTTCCTCTCCATTACAGACACACACACGGACTATTCTGTGGGTGGTTTTCCCCTCCAAGCCACTGCGGGGTTAGTCTGGGCCAGGCCTCATCATTCAAAACACAGGCCTGTCCAATTCAGTAACAGTCAGTGTACAGTTCAATACACAGCCAACAATGGCCATTCAGAAAAGTGAGGGAGGGGGGAGATCTGTCCATTCTTTGCCAAAGAAACGAAACCCTGTGCTCGGACAAATAATACCCTGCCTTTAATCAAACACTGATAAATGCTTGCTGGCACCCAACACAGGGCCTTTGTGCTTCCTATAGACACACGCTCACACAGACACATGCACATCCTCAGGGCTGGAGGCCGAATATCGTCACTGGCGCAACAAAACGGCAAGCAAAAAGCAGATTTACAGGAGCCGATAAAAACACCCGTCACCTTCAGCGCTAGGTAACGTAACAAGACATCGGAAATTATTTACTAATCTGCATTAATAGCAATTAAAAACGGTTAATTAATAGACATTCACTTAAACAGGGACGAAAACAGCACCATAAAAGTGTGTTTCCTGAAGAAAAGAGTGACTGTGCAGCCTAAGCCTGTTAAGGTGTTGCTAGTCAGTTCTTATGATATCCCAGGTGGTTGTTAGGGTGTTAGTTGGTTGCTGTAGTATCCCAGGTGGTTGTTAGGTGGTTGCGATTGTATCCCAATTGGTTGCATACGGTGTTGGTACGTGGTTCATTCTGTATTGCCATTAATTGATAAGATTACTATGTTACTATGGCATCCCAGGTGGCTGCTAGGGTGTTGCTAGGTTGATGCCATGTTATTCCTATGGTTGCTAAGGTGTTGCTAGGCAGTTGCCAAGGTACATCAGGTGGTTGCTTATGTGATATTAGGCATTGACAAAGATGTTGCTAGGCAGTTGCCAAGGTGTTGCTAGGCGGTTGCTAATGTGTTACTAGGCCTCGACAAGCTATACCAAGTGGTAATACCAAGATGCTTCTAGGTGGTTGCTCATGTGTTGCTAAGCAATGGCCAAGGTGTATCATGTTTTTAATAACGTGGAGTTACATGGTTGCTAACGTGTTGTGAGGTAGTCACTAATGTGTTGGTAAACGGTTTCTAAGATGTACTGTGTGGATGCTAAGGTGTTATGAGGCAGTTGCCACTGTGTACTCTTTGGATGCTAAGGTGTTGCTAGGTGGTTGCTAAGACGTCATAAAGCAGTTGCCAAGGTGTATACATACAAGCAACTCCGTGAAACGCCACCGAGTTTAAAGAGGGCTGTAAAATGACAGCTCTGCTCATACTGAACTACATTAAATCACACTTTGCTACAACATAGCAGCAGGGCTGTGGCATGAGTACGGTGCCAAGGACACATGGTTAAGGATGCGACTAAGAAGGAAGAGATACTTCGGCTGTAACCAGGCTAACTAATCTTAATGACGACACGTAGCCTAGAACCAAAAACAACAAAAAGACCTTTCTGTTTTCTGTGCTTCCTCTGTAAACATGCTGGCACATCACCCACTGAACAGAACAACCCTGAGTGGAAGAAGGTGAGTCATCACCATCTACCAGTGCAGTTCCAGTGCGTCAGCTCATTAGCTAATTCAAGGCAGCCTCAATTACTCAAGAGCTGAGGCCAAAAGATTTTCAACAATAAAGCACGTTTTCCAATCACCCACCTCTGTCAGCTGACCAGTCTCCATTTATGCTACTGTGTTTTTAGCAACAGTGCACCAGAATATTACGTTTGCATATATCAGGCCAAAATAGAATAAAATAGACATAAAGTCAATAATATAAAGTCAAAAAAGTTAAATTCTAAACTCCTCCTGCCGGTGCTGCCCCCTACCAGTGTGGAGGACAACGTTCCAAACACTTAGGATAAAACCGCAGCACCCCAGGAGGTATTAAATCCCCCCGGGCCTTCATGCTCCCGCCACACAGGCAAATTCCAGGCAGTTGGCTAATGCTGCCCAGATTAGAGCGGTCAGCTGAGGGCCCCATGAGGCCCTGGGGGTGGGAGGGCTTATCTGTGACCAAAAGCAGGTCAGGAGTCCAATAAAGGCAATGCAAGGAAAAGAAAGAGGTCTAGTGAGGACAACAGTAGTGCAGTTGTAACGGCAAGAGGGCAAACAGTCGTGTATGGAGTAGAGTAGTGGGTCAGCACTGGTGGTGAGGTGGTGTTGGAGGCGAAAGGCTTAAGCACAGCTCACTGAGCTGCCGGTGGAGGTGCTACCAGAGAATATTACTGAACCCTGTGACGTGGTTATATATGTGGTGGGCTGATGTGTGGTCATTCTTTAGGCCCTACAAGGTGGTTACTGTGGCATATGGGTTAGATGTGCAGGGGGCTTGTGTTAAGTACCAACAAAACTAATTTACTGAAATTCAAATGCAAAATTTCGGAAGTATAAAACGGGTGAAAAGTAGGTAAAAATGGAACAATGCATCATTCAGAAGGTGGGAATTCTGCGGAATTAAGATTCAATGAATCGCTTCCTAAAGAATCCTAGTTGTTACAAGTTCACAGATTTATGGTGTGTACATCAACAAGGCTACCAAACATATCAGTACAGATTCAAAAAGCGTGTCTGTAGATTCTCACCTCTGAAGCAGCCTTGCACACCAACCCAAAGACAGCCTTATGGCAGGCCTACGGGCAGCAGGGTGTGGGGCCATATGGCAGGAGACAGACAAACACTTAATCAGGTTTAGCCACTGTTTCCACTCCATCCTTTTAGCCCTAACTGGATTGCTAATAGGCCAAGAGGGAGTGGACAGAGGGCCGTCTCCAGCGTCCCGGCCTCAGAGCACAGCGGGCAGAGCCTGCAGGCGACTCTGGGGAAACAATGGCGGCTTGACGGGGGGGTGGGGTGGGATGGGGTGGCGGTGGTCGGTTTGGGAGATAAACGACTAAGACAGGAAATCCGAGACACACTCAGCTGCTGTTGTGGTGAAACAGCAAGGAGAGACGGTGGTGGCGGCGTGGGAGGAGGGAGGGTTGACATCCAGTCAATGAGCAGAACGGGGGAAAAGGATCAAAGAGGGTCCCACAGGATGGTGGGCCATTACAGGAAAAGTGCGGAAAGGATGGATGGATAGATGGATGGTGGTGGGGGGGTGGGGGATGAAGGAAGGAGGAGGAAATGCATGAGGGTAGAACTCAAGTTCAGAAGGAGAATGAGCCTCAAGCATATCCAGTTACAGACAAGCAGAGGCTTCCTCATGTTTCTCTTTATCTCCCCCCCCCTTTTTTTCCGAACGGCAGAATACAGCCTTTAATTCCTGACAGTTTTAGACCTGCCCTACCTCCCAAATGCACACTGCTACTGAGAGGAACGGGGGCACTTCAGATTCAAACTGCAAAAGAGTTTTACTCTCCCCTTTCAAGAGAGACACAGGACACAAAAACGGCATTTCACATGCATGTTGCTTGTTACTGTATCTCCTGTGCAGCCCCTGCCACTCTGGAGCATTTCCCTTTCACAGAAATCATTTGATTATACAACCTGCCTTGCTTTCTCACCAGCAGCAAAGTCACGAGTCGGTTGGGATTTGCTGCTGCCCACTCATCCAGCCTTTATACTTACACCATTGCAGCTGCAGTTTCACATGCAGACAGTGATGTAATGTCATTTACTGCAAACACTATATTACTGTGTTAGTGACCGATTCAGCGGACTTTGATGTTAACAGGCTTCTGTGCACTAACTGGATCATATTATGTAAGTCTGGCCTATAACCAAAGCTCACAGGCTCCAGTAACATTCAGAAAAAAATTGAGTTTAAATCTTTACTGGAGGAGCCAACGTCCAAAACACGACACCTGAAGAGTTTGCAGTTTAGTGGCTGTAGGTTAAAGGAAACAATGGGGTCTGAACGGGACCAAAAATGAATGGATCTGTATGGGGGAGAAGAGGGAGGTGAGGGACAAACAGTCGAATGCGGGTCAGACCAAGATTGAATTTGTGCTCGGGTGTTTGCTCTGGAAGAGTGCATGTGAAGTGGTGTTTGCTGGTCGAGCAGACGTACAGTAGATGGGCGTGCACTTTCCCATCCCGTTCGTTCGTAATGAGAAAATTTGACAAGGTTTTCCTGAAAAACGTATGTCATATCAACAAGCCGGAAACAAGCACACTATTCCTCATCAGACCAAAAATCTCGGTACCTCAAAAACTGTGGGACCAGTTAATGTGTAAGACTACAAAGACGACGACGATGAAGTAAACTAAATATCGTGATGCACATCACGTATCATGAAAATGTCTAGAAGTACCATCATATAATATTTACTCCATATCACTTAGCCCTAACAGACGGAGGCTATGAAATGCAAATATGTTAGCTTGATGCTAACAGAACATCGATTATAACCCCCATTATCAGGCTAGCAGGAATTAGCATTACCTTAATGATGACAGCAACAGCTAATATGATGGTGTGGTGACCGTGGTGGTCCCCCCTACCAAAACTGGTTCACTTGGCATTACAGATGCCGTTCCACTGGCTCCAGATCGCTGAGATCACTTATGAAATATAGTCTGGAATATATTAAGGTGTTAAATAAGCTGGAGTTACTCCAAGAGGTTAACTAACACTGCTGTAGCTTCCATCAAACGACATCCAGGGGGAGACCACCATGGTCACCACAGCGGTAATGTTCTTACAGAAGCAACACTGGACTGCTTTATTCTGCTCAATTATGTTTGCAATCCCTTCTGTACAGTTGGTTTCCTCTTTTACCTGGCCAGCAGTGTGTACAGGGAGGCCAGCAGTGTGTACAGGGAGGCCAGCAGCTCAAGGCGGTCAGAGCAGGAGGCCCATGCAGGCCTTGTTTGTGTGTTTAATGGTGTGTGAGAATCCCATCTCGTTAAAGGCGGCTGTGATTGCCTGGCCATTAAACCGTGTGGGGAGTGGAAGAAAAGACACACAGGCACACAAGATACACAGACACAAGCATGACACCAGTGTCTACTGTGTGGACACATCAAACACATCCAGCCATCTGAAATCCGCATGTACCGTGCACTGATGTGGTCAACAGAGCGGCTCCTGAGGCACAAAGCCATATACAGAGAAGAAGACTTGCACCTTGACGAAGCAAAGCGTCAGTATGAAGCCTGGCATATACAGCAGTCGGAATAAACCTCTCTTTCACTCTCCATCACTTGCACACGGCACTAAACACCAAAACAGGGCTAAAAGGTGGACAGCACAGACGAAAAGGAGAGCCACATTCACACTAGGGGAGCACTCTTTCTCTACTCTGTTCAGATTCAAGGGTTTTCTTCAGGGTGAAAGTGCCGCAGTCTTACTTTTGAGGAATCTGTTGCGGACCCACTTGTTCTGTTTCCGAGCATATCGCCGCGTCGCCTGCTTCAGGGCCTCAACACCTGCGAGAGAGACAATAAGAGAAAATTAGACACGGATTAGCCAAACAAGATATTAGATTTGGCCCCATTTAATATAATTTTCTCAAATGAGACAGAGATGTACACTCATCATCAAAATAATAGTTGGACCCAGAAGTGTGGGATTGCAGTGCTATTGGGAAGGAAGATAAAGGCTACCAGGAACAATGAATTTAGACTTATGGGCAATATTTATTGAGCTACACATACCGAATTAGCGTCTCTCTGTATGGCTAATGCAACATGCCAGTCGTCTCGGCATGGAGTTGTAGAGGTTCCTAATAGTGTCCTGTGATAATCCATCCCATGCAGCTTGAATATCCTCACACAGTTCCTGCAGATTGTGCGGCAGGGTTGGAGGTGTAGGGACACCAGGACTTGTGGACGTGTGACAACAAACCGTTCATCTTGGTGGTCGTCTCCACCAAGACAAAAACGTGACTTGTCAATGAAGGTGACCTGCTACCATTCACCAGTCACTCCATCCACCAGTCTGGCACAACACCATTTGGCGACGTTGACGTGGTGTTAAGGGCAGTCGTCACAACAGTCTGTGTACATGTAATCCTTCTGGGAGCAACTATCTGATGAGTGTATATAAAGTTCAGCATTTAATCGAGATTGTTTTAATGGTTTGACAGCTGTAAATACAACACTACCGCGTTACAACATGACAGCACAGCCGCATTAACGCACCACATCAGTACAGAACTGCAGCGGTACAAGAACAGCATTTATGCTCTGCAGATGAACAAGACATACAGAACCAGCTCTGAGGCGTATGTTTACTGAGATCCATCTCTGGAGTCAGACAGTTCCAGCAAATACAGCGTTGGATGTCTTGACTTGTTGACCAACCAAAGAGTGTGATCCTGACTTGTGGACCAATTAAGATTCAGTGTTCCTGAATTATAGATAGAAATATGATATACTGCTAGGCAAAGTAAGTCTCTAGTGTGCAGTGTTCCCAAGATATTCCTTTATGTACAATGTCCTTTAATGTCAACTGTACATCCCTACTGCACCGCAACTGTATAGCCCTACTGCACCGCAACTGTACATCCCTACTGCACCGCAACTGTACATCCCTACTGCACCGCAACTGTATAGCCCTACTGCACCGCAACTGTACGGCTCTACCACACCGCAGCTGGACAGCCCTGCTGCACCGCAACTGGCTGGTTCTACTGCACCGCACCTGTACAGCACTATTACACTACAACTGTATAGCACCATTACACTACAGCTGTACAGCACCATTACACTACAGCTATACAGCACCATTACACTACAGCTGTACAGCACCATTACACTACAGCTGTACAGCACCATTACACCACAACTGTACAGCACTACTGCACCACACCTGTACATCATCACTACTGCACCACAGCTGTACAGCACTACTGCACCACAGCTGTACATTATCACTACTGCACCACAGCTGTACATCATCACTACTTCACCACAGCTGTACAGTACTACTTCACCACAGCTGTACAGCACTACTGCACCACAGCTGTACATCACTACTGCACCACAGCTGTACATCATCACTACTGCACCACAGCTGTACATCATCACTACTGCACCACAGCTGTACAGTACTACTTCACCACAGCTGTACAGCACTACTGCACCACAGCTGTACAGTACTACTGCACCACAGCTGTACAGCACTACTGCACCACAGCTGTACATCATCACTGCTGCACCACAGCTGTACATCATCACTACTGCACCACAGCTTTACAGCACTATTCCACTACAACTGTAGTTTAGTATTTCCCAAACATATATACATCAGGCATATTTGGTCTTAAGCTAAGGGACCACATCACCACATAAATTCTGATCTTTTATGAATCAATCATTTTCTCATTTGAGTTCCGTTTTGTTTTGCTCTCCATTTTATTCAAAAACTCTGAATACATCACATTTCTTATACAAAAGGCGGGAACACTGGAAGTGTGACTGAACGGGTATAAAGCCCAGCTGTGAAGCAAATATCTACTCAAATCCATCTCTGAGAACAGACAGCTCTGACAAAAGAAATATTACAGAGACAGTCAGTCGCTCGAGAACGAGAACACTCATCATAAGCGTTCACAAGAAACTTCGAGAACATTCTGATCCTTCCCACTTTCTTTGGCCAAACTCTGAAAGTCCTTGGTTTCTCTTCCCAAGATGCAATGGGATGCTCCAAAATGGATTCTAAAGGAAATGATCGAATTGTTAAGTCATGCCTGGTGGCAGATGGGGCCTCACCTTTCATTTTTAGCTTCTCTCCTTCTTCCTGGCTGATGTCTGCTCCAGCAGTGAGGTACTCATGGAACTCTTTAAAGCCAATAGACTGGAAGATGCCGTGCTGGTAGTCCTGGCTGAGACATGGAGCAGAACATACCATCACTATTTAAAAGACGGAAGTCTTGCTGACATATAGCCACGTTTGCTGAATAAACAGACTTGCACAGCGTTCAGTGCATGTTAAATCAATACGGTCATATTACATATTTGCTCAATGTGTGTGGTTTGGGTTTGCCAACCAATTACCATGTGTCACGGATCTTGCTTCAGAAAAATGCAGGATGCTTTTAATTCATCTACTTCTGCTTGGAACTTCTGCTAACGGACATGGGTGGAAATACTGTACATTTCTGGGTCAGTAACTATTTTTGCTCACCAGCACTGAAATCATTCTTACGTTTTTAATTTCATGGCATTCGGCCACAAGAGCATTCATTACCCGTCCTTGAGTTTGGGCAAGATGACCTCGGGCAACTGCTTCAGAGATATATATACACACACACATATACATATACACGCACATATATATACATATACGCACACACACGTGATGATAAACTTAGACTGATATGGACAATATTTACTGAGCTTCACATACAGAAGTAGTGTCTCTCAGTATGGCGTCTCACCATGGAGCTGTAGAGGTTCCTAATGGTGTCCTGTGAATATTCCTACACAGTTCCTGCAAATTGTGTGGTAGGTGGTGGAGGTGGAGTGACACTAAGCCTGGACATTTGACGCGTGACAGCAGACCGTTGGCACTGACCACGGTGCCTCCACACACGGATTCGTTGATCTTCTTAACCAAGACAAAGCGGGACTCGTCACTGAAGATGACCCACTGCCACTCTGAGTCACTCCATGACACTCTGGCACAACACCATTGCATATATATATATATACACACACACACACACACACATACAGAAAGAGAGAGCGAGAGAGAGAGAATAGCTGCTTCCAGAATCATCATCTCTTCCTACTTTCTTTCGTCTTGCTGCCTCTTCGGTCTCCTTTACTTCACGGCAGTTTATTCTGCGCCACTGTGATTAATAGCTACGTTAAGGGGTTCTACATCCACAGAGGGAAATGAAGAAGCTGGTACCAACAGCGAGGAGAGGCTAATGGAAAAAGCGGCTTTAGTGCAAGACGGATCACGGATCAATTTCACAAAGCCATGACAGCATTTAGGTCTCCGCACTTACTGTATTCATGTAACCACACTTTTATTCAGAGTCATGGTAGGCACATGTAAAAGTAGGAATCTAGTCCCGGGAATCTTATTATCTCAAGTCACTGCAGTGATGCTCCTGCCTCAACAGGGAATCGCACCCCAGATATCCCATTTGCGAGGCAGTGGTGTATCCAGCACACTTTCAGTGAACCCGAAAGCAACGGAAATGGCCACGGGTTTTTTCTAGATAAAGCCTAGACAGTAGAAAAAGTGTCATATGTTAGCATTATTGAGTCCTCCTCTACACAGCGTGCATTTCCCTGACGCTAGTAGAGCTAGTTTATTATTGAATAATTGATAATGATAACTACATTCTGTAAAGATGGCATGTAACGCATCCAGTGGCTTTCTGTCATTTCAACAGTACATTACTATGACTGTGAAAAGCGAATGATTATGAAAGCAAGAAAAAACACATTGTATGTAATAAAGAACTAAAGAACGGTAATTTGCACATTATTATTATTTTCTAGAAATCATTATGATATTCAAAAACACCAATTATTAGCTCAAACATACATGTGATCCACCTACAGGGGTTGGACAATGAAACTGAAACACCTGTCATTTTAGTGTGGGAGGTTTCATGGCTAAATTGGACCAGCCTGGTGGCCAATCTTCATTAATTGCACATTGCACCAGTAAGAGCAGAATGTGAAGGTTCAATCAGCAGGTAAGAGCACAGCTTTACAGTTTTGCTCAAAATATTGCAATGCACACAACATTATTGGTGACATACCAGAGTTCAAAAGAGGACAAATTGTTGGTGCACGTCTTGCTGGCGCATCTGTGACCAAGACAGCAAGTCTTTGTGATGTATCAAGAGCCACGGTATCCAGGGTAATGTCAGCATACCACCAAGAAGGACGTTTTCCTCCACCAGCATCACGTAGTGACCTGGCCACTATCCTGCAAGAAGAATGGCTTAAAATCCCTCTGACCACTGTGCAGGACTTGTATATGTCATTCCCAAGACGAACTGACGCTGTATTGGCCGCAAAAGGAGGAGGAGGCCCTACACCATACTAATAAATGATTGTGGTCTAAAACCAGGTGTTTCAGTTTCATTGTCCAATGTGATCTACCTATATGTATACAGGCTACATGCGAATCAGTGCATGTGCAAGCACAAACGGGGAGCTGTAATTCCAATTACTGGACTGATATCAAAAACATTCCCATATATGTATAGTAATGTATCATGCTCCTCTGGTATTTCATCTTGATGTCTTCTCACCTGCCCTCAGATTAGAGAGCATCAGTCCATCACTGGTGACTACCCAGAGAGAAGGACAAGTGTGTGTGCACACATGTGTGTGTGACACAGAGAGTGAGACGGGAGAGCAGAGCAAAGTTTGACCTTCCTGCTTTGTGACGGCACCATGTGAAAGGCGAGACGTCCGGCGGAAGAGAGGCAGACAAAGGCAGAACGGAGGGACGAGCGCCGGAGAAAGTGGGGGAGAGCAGGCTGGTGAAAGTGGAGAGGGAGAAAAGTGCTTGGGTTGCCAGTTTGCGCAGCCAGGGGACGGTCAGCCCCTGCTGCTGTTAGCCAGAGTGAAGACAGTAGGTGGGGTGCGGGGCGGAAGGTCAGATGGGGGGCGGGGCTTCGCCCGTCGCGACAGAACGCCGGGCAGCCAGCCACCAGCGCATCAATTCTCCGCAACCCCACCCATCCCGGACCCCAGACAGCGCTGTGTCATCAACATCCACCCACAGAACACACACACACGCGCACACACATTCCGCAGTGCAGCCAATCAGCCAATATCACTGCACAACCAGCAAGCACGCTACAATATCAATAATTAATTGTCTAATATACACATTATTTTAAGTCCTCTGCGAGATGAGGGATATACGGAGAAGGGAATGGACATAACTGCATTCGATGTCCACAAAGGGTTAGAAAAATCACCAAGTGGGAAAATTATCAGATTTTATTTCACTAATAATTTTATTAATTAAAATTCAAAAATTGCTTTTCATATTTCATGTCATAATATATTCATAAGGTTTGTTTAGTCCATGCAGCCTGCATACGAGGTGGATTACAGCTGATTTCGTGATCATCTTAGTGTTTTCAATGTGTGCAAACATACCACACTTGACTAGTGATGCACTGACCCGAAACACTGGATCAGCAACGGCATTGACACTGACCTTATTGGGTACTGGACTGGGTATCGAGCAGACCCGCTAGTGCAAACAGACCTCAAGGGAGGCTTGCCCAAGTGCTCTCTTGGTTGGCGTGTATAAGAGTTGTGTTTTCCGCTCACTGTGGATTAGTGGCCAGTGAAAACCATCCACCTGAAGCAGTGCATTCGCTCGCAGCATCGCAAAAAGCATCTTGGTTTAAACAAAAATCAATCTGAAAGCATCCTGACTGCCACNGATATTGACAAGCCATTCTCTAAACACATCCCATATATAACAGTGTTATAGAGCTGATATAAACCAGGGTCCAGGAATCACTTCCACTACAGTAAGGAAAGGGTACAAGTCTCACTCTCACTGAACAGCATACCTTTGATTCAGTCATTCATGCATCTATGTTCACTGACTCCTGCCCCAGCCACACCCTCCGCATAACAGCACACACAGCACACCACCGTGTTCCCAGTAACCCATTTCCCCATTTCCCTCAACTTGCAATTAGAAGTTTTACTTTTACATTATTCTTTTACTGAAGTGAACAGGAGGGGATCACTTGCTCTCAAACAGAGACAATGTGCAGCTGGCAAATGTTGGGATCAAGGACTACCACACTCTCAACACCGTCATCAATGACACTATCAATTTCAATAAAAGATCATGGTCTCATGAGGCCCCCGCCCCCACACCCATACAATGATGCAAAAAAACCAACTAGACCAAACTTCAGAGGCCCGTCCAGGGTGTTTCCTGCCTTCCACCCAATGACCGCTGGGACAGGCTCCAGCACCACCCCTATGACCCAGACAGATAAGCAGCCTAGAAGATGAATAAATGAATGAAAGAACTAGACCTAAATAACTTAGTGTGCCAGTTAATGTGTGTTTTCAATAGCAAATGGAAAAAAGGAACCATTTCCTGCACAGTTTTGGTGCTCGCCGGCTTTAATTCGGTCAAATATGGTGGATGTGTTTGAGTTAAAGGGCTTTTAAAGCATTGGCAGTGGACTGTCCCCAGTATTTAAGCAGCCTCGAGCCTTGTGGTGTGAAGCCCCCTACGTGCCTCAGTGCCCTGGCCCCACTGGTCTGGTCAGTTCTCCATTCGTTATGTCAACTCATCAACCACAACGAGCCAAAACAGACAGAGTGCATCAATAAAACTACGAGTACAGTAATTCCTTGCATTCGGTTTCACATTTTTCACTATTAGAATCAATTACACTGGGCTGATTACTCCTCTGTGGCCATCGCCAGGATTTCCCCTGCAATCCCTTGGCAATGGGGCAAAGTCTGTTCCAATGGGGAGTCCTGGGTAAACCATTTATAAACGCATACACTTCATAGAAGGCTTAACTGACTGAGCCCTAATGAATGCTGTATTCTACAGGAGAATTAAAGCACAACACATATTAAACCCCATCTCATCATGTCAGTTACCTTCCCGCCATAGACTTAGCCTCCAGCTTCTTCTGAATGTAACTTCATGTGAACAAGAATGTGATCCCTCCGCTCCTCCGCACCCTGACCCCATTACCAGAGTCAAGTTTCAGACACTACGTCGCTTTACTAGCAAGTCACCAATATACGTCACATAGTGCTGTACTCGGATGGGTTGGTGGATTTCTACAGAGGCTGAAACTGACTGGAAAAGGCTTTATCGTTGTAAGTGCATATTTGACTAGTGTATTTTATAGGACATCTGATAGTTGCTCCCAGCTCTTCCAGAACTCCGTGACATTTGGTCAAGCTAGTAACATGAAACACACAGGAAAATCGGAATACATAAAGCGTAGGTGTAGGTGTAGGTGTAGGTGAAGGTAACCTACAGCCCATACCCTTCAGCACTCATTTACTTCCTCTCTCTCTCAGAACTATGGGGTATTGGAACACAGTGCTCCAGTGACAGGCTAGAACATGTTAAACCCTGAAAGCTCAGAAAACAGGTTCGGCCTGTTAAATATCTCATTCATGCATTTCTCTGACTGTTGGGAAATACTGCGACTATTTTTAGATGGTCACATAGGCCACAGTATTCATTTGGCACTTGGACGAGGAAGATATCTGTGCCGACTAAGAATACGGACTACCTCATCCGAATTCCAAGCCTTCTTAGTAACGTTCAGCTGTGTTAATCACCTGTTCTCCTGGATTTTCTTCTCATTGAAGCGCTGGTGAAAATCTTTCAGTTCTTCAATCAGTCCTGCAGACAACATCTCGTCCACCCTCTTGTCGAGTCTTTTATCCAAAGCTTAAAAAAACAAAAAAGACAAAAAGGAGTGAACATTTAGAAGCAGTTATCATAAGTGTTCATGACAACCTCAGGACACTGAGAGGTAATGATAAATGTGTTTATACTAGGAGTGGGTCCATCCATGCTATGAGTGTCATCACCCCAGAGACCGTACGTGACCACCAAACCAGAACCTTTATTATTTCTTTTTTTTTTATTTAATTTAATTATTTTTTACAACCTTCTTTTTCCCCCACTGGTCACAAAAAGTTCACCTGTGACTTAAACGTACCTAATAGTGTGTAATACGTCCACAAGCACCAATAACAGCTGTGACTGGATTTGGCAAAGACTGGACAAGTTTCTGGATGTGGGCCACACCAATGTTCAGACACTCTTACATCAAAGAATTGGTCAGTTGGGCCAGATTTGGTGGATGCCTTCCCTGGCACAGTCCCAAGGAGAATTCCCTGTAGACTGGGATTTTAGCCACTGCTGGTAGACCTGTATGACCGTACGCTTCCATACACCTGCAGATTCAGCTACTTCCTTCACACTATGGTCTTCGGCAAACCCAAATGCAGTCACTCCTTTTAGCCAATCATTAACATCTGCTCTGGAGCCATTTTCCACACATGGAACGAGACATTCACTGCACTGTAGCACCTCTTCTCCATCTCGTTCGTTTTGTCATGTCAAATAACACAACTTCCATTGGTCTCACAGACTGGCGGATCTATCGTACCTTCCATGTTGGAGTGAAGCCAGAAGATGCAGGGATCAGGAAAGCGCAGAGGACCTCCAAGACCATCTCCCCCATCCTGCTCTCGCTGCTCTTCCAACAGACGACTGTGCTGGACTCCAGTCTCCTGGTACACCTGAAGACTCCTGTCAGTACAATACGGAAAATGTTAAGCTTGTTCCATCAATGCACTGACACAACTAATTCCAAAAACGATCTGGTCCCAACAACTTCCAAGTTCCATTGTGAATTTCAGTCGACACAAGAAGTGTCAAACTGGATTGTGTCCAGACCACAGTTCTGCGGTTTGTTCTGCCTCATTAAAAACACACCTGATTTAACTCATCAGCTAATTTGCAAGGCCTTCATGAGTTGTATTTAGAGTGTTAGAAGATGGGGGAGGGGAAATATCTGCAGAGCTGTGACCTGGAAGGAAGCCAATTTGACACTTCTAACACCTATTTCAATAGTCTTCACTGATGTGGCGTCGTCATTATCTCCTGCGGGGAAACCCGACGCTGTCTTAACGGGCATTCCATTGCTTTATTAGCACGAGTGAGGCTTATTAGATGAGCCATGGAAGGGCGAGGTACCACGTAAACACAGACATCAACTTCAGCAGCAGAACTTGCCCAGAAATTACGTATCAGAGATGTAATACACAGGGAGACCCATCTGGTTCAAACAGGAACGGGAAAGCTTGTAACACTCAACATGGCACCTGTTTATGGATAAGGTCCCACACTTCAAAACAAAGAGCCAATCAGCTTGCTATTTACAGTACTAGCGGAAAAAGCCTCCCATCACTGTGGAAAGAAATTCTGATTGATATGGGCTGAGCATGAAACTTGAATCATTCGCAAGTCCCACAATGTCAAATCTACTCACCAAGTTTCATCCACTCATTGAGGAGCTCTGAGCATGTGCAGTAGCCAGAACAAGCCGAAAAAAATTGTTGAGCAAAATTAATTACTGAGCAAAACGCTACAAAACATTCATGAGGGTTTTGTCAGATGTATCAGTGACTTCAAATGTGTTTTTGAAACGGCAATTTGACCTTCAATTTCGAGTGTTTGGGTATCACCCTATTCACGGAGATAGGAATCTGGTCTTGCATGGCTGAAACTAACTGCCTGGTGGCACTGCAAAGATGGCCATTGAGTGAACAGACTTTCCTTTACAGACTCTGGACACAAGAATGCAAACAATGTTTATAAGCTTTAACAACAACAAACTTCAAATCACTTTCATTTTTCAAAACCTTATTAGTCAGTTTGCCATGTTCAGACCTGGTCTTGCACTGCGAGCTAAGATGACAATCCATCATCCATATAAATCTATCAGGCATAACATCATAACCTCAATCTACACTCTTAACCATCTTATCAGCTCCACTGACCATATAGGAGCACCTTGTAGTTCTACAGTTACAGACTGTAGTCCATCTGTTACTCTGTATACTTAACTACCCTGTTCTTCAATGGTCAGGACCCCCACAGGACCACCACAGAGCAGGTATTATGTGGGTGGTGGATCATTCTCAGCACTGCAGTGACACTGACATGGTGGTGTGTTAGTGTGTGTTGTGCTGGTGTGATTGGATCAGACACTGCTGGAGTGTTTAAACACTGTGTCCACTCACTGTCCACTCTATTAGACACTCCTACCTTGCTGGTCCACCTTGCAGATGTACAGTCAGAGACGATAGCTCATCTGCGGCTGCACAGTGCAGTGTTGGTCATCCTCTAGTCCTTCAACAGTGGTCACAGGACGCTGGCCTCAGGGCGCCGCCCACAGGAAGGCGTTGGCTGGATAGTTTTGGTTGGTAGACAATTCTCAGACCAGTAGTGACACTGAGGTGTCCAGCAGCACTGCTGTGTCTGATCCACTCACACCAGCACCACATCAGTGTCACTGCAGTGCTGAGAATGATCCACCACCCACATAACAGATGGACTACAGTCTGTAACTGTGGTAAGCGGAGCTGACAAAATTAAGGACAGAGTGTACATACACTGAGGTGGTCATAATGTTACATGGTGTATACCGATATAAATACGATAATCTGCCAGCTACAAGTAAAGCCACAGCCCAGTCCCTAAACAAAGCGTACAGCGTTTGGAAAAGATCAGCATCGATATAAAACCTCTGGATGACAAAGCTCCAAGAACAGAGAGACGAGTTCACAAGTTCTATTTCAAGTACACGATAAGATTGAGTAATTCCTCAATTGGCATCACCACGCTCTCCCAATTTACCACTCAGCTTGCTGCCACTGTGCCAGTCTATCTACAAGGGGAAGTCCCAGCTGAGCAGCTAACATGGCGTCAGAGGCCTTCATATGAACTGCCAGTAAGGAGGCGGTTTCAAAAGCAGCAGATCTACTGAAGAAAGAGGGGCTGATCGCCCAACGCAAGACAGAGCGCCAAAAAAGGATGGCATCAATTAGCCAGAATCACAACCCGAAGAAGAGGTGCTAATTGGCCCCTTGATAGCAATCAAACTCCAATCAAAGCACAACAAGGTGACTGTGTGACACGGCAGGCCGGCACACCCTCGGGCAACTCTTTCACACAGGTGGAGAGACAGATTTCATCAACTGGTGCCAGAATTAACCTCCAAACTGGATTTCGGGTGGGGAAAAAAAAAAACACTGAGATCGTCACGCTCATGACAACCTACTATACCTTCTGTTCTCGTTACTGAGTGTTAAAGGGGAAATTTAATTGCTGGATAATTCATGCAGTGAGATGTTAGTCATTCAAGGAAATGTACCATTCAAAAAAATAAAAAATAAAAAATACACACATCTCTTTGTGGTTGTCTTAGGAACGGTGGTGATAAGAACCAGGCATTGCAATGTCTAGAATCTGAACTTTCGTATTTTAAAATATGTTTAAAGTCAAAAGCCTGGCACATAACTATTGCAAAACATTCTAGAACATAGAACCGGGCTATGTATTCATAACCATTTCACGTACAACAACCACCAAAAGAACAGTTGCACAAATAGCTGCACCCAGAAGGAATCAACTGACAGGAGTGAAACTTGGTGGGTAGGTTTGACATTTTGAGACGTGCAGATCCATGTTTCACACTTTGCAGCGCATGTGAGGTAAGCAAGGACTTATCGCTGTACCTGACTGACCCAACAGCCACGATTGCAAACATTCAGCGAGCAGTGATGTCCTCCATGTGCCATCCTGTTAGTGCCAGCACCATTGGCAGACAGCTGCACAACACAGGACTACATGCACGCAGACCGTTACGACTGCCCTTAACACCACGCCAACGTCACCAAAGACTGAAATGGTGTCGTGCCAGACTGTCACGGAGTGACTCGGAATGGCAGCGAGTCCCGCTTTTGTCTTGGTGGAGACAACCAATGAATCCGTGTGTGGAGGCACCGTGGTCAGCGCCAAGATGAACGGATTGTTGTCAAGCGTCACACGTCCAGAAGGCCTGGTGTCACTCCACCTCCACCCCTACCGCACAATCTGCAGGAACTGTGTGAGAATGTTCAAGCTGCATGGGATGGATTATCACAGGACACCATTAGGAACCTCTACAACTCCATGCTGAGACGTCTGTCATGGTAGCCCGACGCCTAGCTGATACGTACAAATGACCATATGTAAGGGCGTACTCACACTATGCCCAGTTGCCACTCCCCACTCACCCGCTGGCCTGAACTCACGCTGCGGTTATGCCTAACTCACCTCTCACCGTGCAGTGCTTCATAAATGTGAAGGGAGATTTGCTCAGCAGGTTCGTACATGAAAGCTCTATCATGTCACTACACAGAGATCGCAGCAAAGACAGAAGCTCTAACTGCTAAATAAGCCTACCTGGATTCTGCATGACAATCTTCTAAAGCCTTGAATCTGCTGAAACTCGGAACGTCTTGTTCAATTTTTCCTGCTCCACCTTAAATGGTGCAGCATTTACTTTCTGGTTTAGTCATCTTTGCTTAATGGTACTGTTACATCAATGGTGTGTTTCGGCATGACTAGCAAACACGCTATAGGCGTACTGTGCCTGAATCCTACTGAGGCGTGCCAGAGACCTCTCTTGAAGCGGGCCTGGGCATTGGGTTAGTATACAACTAGTCTAAGGAACTACACTTTGGGGGTCAGACGTACTTGGGCATGGCATGGATCACCTGGTGTAAGTGCACCCTAAATATGGTGGGATAAGTCCAGGACCTCCTGGACCACACCACTGGCTACCTTGCAATCTTGCGTGCATCGTGGGGATGCAGTATGGCCGCCATTTCCGGGTCCACTTCCACAAGTCGTCTGTGAAGTTCAGGACCCCCCAGCTTCTCAAGCTCGGTCTTCACGTCAGTGCCATTCTCCTGCTGCAGACCAGACACAAGTGCATTCATTCACATCGGCTTTGATGGAAAATGAGATATGATATTTCCTCATCAGGGCATATTCCAAAATGTTTATTTACCCCAGTATCAACAAGAACTTTCCACAAAATGGATTCAATGTAGTAGTTGGTGCCTCCAACGATGATTGGCAGTTTCTCCCGGCGATGCAGGTCCTCTATGTTTTACATTAAGGAAAATCTCAAAATCCAAATTTTATTCAAAGTGAAGCCCTGATGAATATTACATGCAGTAAGCTACTATATAATCAGTTTAAGTTCTTGTCACAGTACCAAACCGCAGCGTAAATGATTTCACTGCCCATCAAAAGTTGCTGTCTTTGGAAATGTGATTTTTCTCACAACTACTTTTTAATTAAGGACAAAATAAGGTTTTGTTAATGGAATAGTTGACCAAAAAAAAAAAAAAAAAGACACTCGCAATCGTCCACTTCACCAAAGTCAAGTCAAGACATGTTTGGTGTCCAAAATGTCCTTTATTTTAGGAGTCAATATTCACCCAAATCTTTATCATAAATATGACCCTAAAACTTCAAGGTCACACAGACCACAATGTGACTTACTGTTACGTAGAAAAATGAACAGAACTTCAATCATGCACTCATGTCACACAGGCATACACGTTCTCAAATCGGTTTAGATTAAACATTTAAACATGTATCTTTAGCCTGAAAATCCAAGATAGTTATTTATACACACCAGCAACAGAACTCACATACCATCGCTGTCCAAACAAAAACCATGTATCTCCATTCCTGTTGATTTTTACTTTTATGCATCACTTGAACACAGCAGCTGCTGTTTACACTGCGGGAAAACTTCAAGATTAATGGACCAACAGAAACGGCCCAACACTGCTTGGTAAAAACTCTGGTTCCCTTGACTTCCATTACAATTAACCGAGGTTTCAGCCCTCTCCTGTAAAGTTGCCAATTCTGGAGATACATGTTTTTCATTGGACAGTGACAAAATGTAATCTGTGGCATCCACTCTGCAACAGCAAAGTTCACGCAAAACTACACAAACACGTAGATACCAGACATGCCTTAGCTGACTACATCTGGGGTGAGTGGAAAAGTGTGTAAATTCCTTTAACATAGCAAAGCTCTTTACTAACAGCATTCTGTAAAACTACATATCAAAAAAACTGTATGAAGAGGTTTCGCCTAAACAGTGACCATTTGCTATTCCAAACCATCATTAAAAGCACATAGCAGGAAACATTCACCCCATAAAAGGTTTAAACAAAAGGCATGTGTCTGACGTCACGACAAGGAGATAAAATTCCATGTGTTTGTCATTATTCCCAGGAAACTACAGTCTCAAATATTTACGTTTGTTTACACCTTAAAGGGGACCCATTACGTTTAGTCCTTTAAGGGGACCCATTACGTTTAGTCCTTTAAGGGGACCCATTACGTTTAGTCCGTTAAGGGGACCCGTTACGTTTAGTCCGTTAAGGGGACCCGTTACATTTAGTCCGTTAAGGGGACCCGTTACGTTTAGTCCGTTAAGGGGACCCGTTACGTTTAGTCCGTTAAGGGGACCCGTTACGTTTAGTCCTTTAAGGGGACCCGTTACGTTTAGTNCCTTTAAGGGGACCCATTACGTTTAGCCCTTTAAGGGGACCCATTACGTTTAGTCCGTTAAGGGGACCCATTACGTTTAGTCCTTTAAGGGGTCCCATTATGTCTAGTCCTTAAAGGGGTCCCATTATGTCTAGTCCTTAAAGGGGTCCCATT
Organism: Semaprochilodus insignis; assembly: GCA_034552555.1. Lineage (NCBI taxonomy): Eukaryota > Metazoa > Chordata > Actinopteri > Characiformes > Prochilodontidae > Semaprochilodus > Semaprochilodus insignis. Next base: position 3,659,783 of record CM067475.1, on the reverse strand, counting down.
ATGTCTAGTCCTTTAAGGGGACCCATTACGTCTAGTCCTTTAAGGGGACCCATGCTCATTTTCAAAGTCCATAATCTTATGTTTGGGATCTACGAGAAGAGATTATTAACATGCTTTACTTTTCCCAATATTGTACATTTTCCTCATACTGTACATCTGTATTCACCCTCTGTCTGTAATGCTCTGTTAGAGCTCCTGCGTCTTTAAGCCCCGCCTCCTGATAAGCCCAGTCAGTTCACCCACTCTGTTGATTGTACTGCCAGAGTGGCGTCCTATTACAAGCTCCACCCCCACATCGCTGTGGCTATTCCTACAGTGGTGTCCGTCCTGCTGTATTAGCTTGAACCAGAGTCTGATCCTGCAAGTCCAGTAGAACTAATTGGTAGATCCACTGTCGCAAGCTAAACTGGGGTAGGATGTTTCAGAGTGGTCAGTTTTTACTGTCTTAGCTCTCCGTGTGTTGTGTGAGGGTGTGCCAAGCTTGCTGGTAGGCGATAAGGATTGTGTTACGAGATGATGTCACCTTGTAACAGAGAAAAGGGCTGGGATTCCAGTGAGGCGTCTCAGGCAGTGTTTCCTGCTCTGGCATGTACTTTGGGTTTTAGAACTTTGCAGACTGTTTACATGCATCAAAAGCTCCATAACACATTAAAGGTGTTGTGAAAAGCTGATGTGCCAGAACTGTTTAAAATACAGTGTAAAACTCAGAAATGCACCTGGATGGCTCCGACTGTACTGCCAATTACCTCTGCTCCTCCACACAGCTGTGAAGCTCATAATAAAGAGCAGCAGAGCCTCCCTGGAGTAATTAGATAACTGATCTGACAAGGCAAAGCCCATAAGTGCTCATTCTCCAGCACACACCCACCATCCCCACCCTGCATCATGCTGTTCTCCTTAGGGGCCATGGAATGAGAGAGAGGGGGGGTAGTTAATGAGGACAACGACAACACCCCTAGTTTCCTGTGATATCATGAGCATCGATTAGACCCTGTTGTGCTGCCGTACTGGAGCAGGGGAGGGCAATTTTCCTAAAACAGCAGCCACTGTGCCCTCGTGTTGACAGCGGCAATCTGTAGAGCCAGCTATGTAAAATGTAGAACACTGGCCAATTTTATCTGTGTGTGGAAGTACTGGGAGTGTTGGTGCCTATATGTGGCCATAATACCACACCTCCAGTCTCAGAGTGATGCCTCCTCCCTGCCATCAAACACACAGAGCGCATCTCCCCGATCTATTAATATCCTCAACGATCAGCGCTCACTTCCCACCAGAGCACTGCAGCAGCAGCAGCAGGCAGGGGAAAGCAGGACAGGCAGACACAAATTCAGAGAGTCAGTGCGCATGGCAGGAGGAACACAGTTGGGGGCGCATTCACAACCCACTGCGAAATGCCACAGCACTTCATGTGAAGTGCAGGAAAAACGCCAAATCCACGCAAGCCAGCTTCACGGGCAGAAACCTGATATACAGTGGGAAGACAACTAAAACACAGACAGAAAGTATGCAGACACTTTTGTACTGCAATATGATCTTCTTCCATCTGCTTATTTTACATTTACATTTATGGCGTTTAGCAGACGCTCTTATCCACAGCGACTTACAACCGGGCTTAGTGTTCTGTTGGATAATGTTTCCTAGCTGGTACAAGAAGGTTAGAGTCTAAAACTCACCATATGCTCAGACACTGCCCGAACGAGGGTCAGTGCTGATACCTAGAGAGAAGAATACAGAGACATATGTAAAGCATAAGAGCACTACCTAGCAATCCCAAGCCAGCGCTCACACCTAGAGAGAAGAAAGGTTATGGTCAGTATATGTCCCAAAACAAAGTATTTCAATATACACATCTATTAGTGCTCACTCACTTCAGTGCTTATAAAAAACTTAGTCTTTAGTCTGCGTTTGAAGACTGCAAGAGACTGCAACTGCCAGTGGGAGTTCATTCCACCATCTGATCTCCAGGACAGAGAAGAGTCTGTCTTCCATGCGTTTTCAGGGATGGCAGGTCAAGCCGAGCTGTACTTGAAGCTCGAAGGGCTCAGGGTACAGATCAACTCTTAACCATTGCCCTAAGGTAGAGAGGGGCCTGTATCGGAAGACCAGCCAGGAGCGAGTTGCAGTAGTCTAGCCTTGAAATGACCAGAGACTGGACTAGCCTTGGGTGGCCTCATGAGAGAATCCTGCATATCTTGTACAGAACTGAAGTTGAGCTTAGCTTTTCACGGTGTGAACAAAAAAAGTATTCATGTTTTCATAAGCATGAACAAAACTGAATGAAGAGGGGCTGATTAATTATGCAGAGAAACAATGGACTACAATCTGCAACTGTAGAGCTAAAAAATGCACCTCTGGCCAGGTTCAGAAGTATCTGGAGGTTTGATTTTGGGATTAGGAAATAATACTTCGTTTTGGTTAAATATAGGTTATTAATAAGGCAACTGGAAAATACAGTATTGCTTTAGATTCTCAGGACTTAGACTGAGGTTACGTTCCATAATGCAGCCATTTTTCGGCTCTACTCCGGAAAACCCACCACTCCAGATGTATTCAGGGTCTTGAACTGTATTTCTACTACTATATTTACACACACTAACAAACCGCACTGTTAAAACGTGGGAAAAAAGCTCACCAGACCAGCAGTGGCTAAAATCCCAGTCTACAGGGAATTCTCCTCGGAATTGTGCCAGGGAAGGCATCCACCAAATCTGGCCCAACTGACCAATTCTTGATGTGCACTGATGTGGCCTACATCCAGACACTTGTCCAGTCCATGCCAAATTCAATCGCAGCTGTTATTGGTGCTCATGGAGGTATTACACAGGTACGTTTCAGTCACAGGTGACAAACTGGCTACAAACAGTGGCTGGCCAAACTGAACCCTTATCAGGGCCACGACATATGCCTTTTGTACCGTGCATGCACTGTGCTATTACCCCAAGCCCCCCGGTAAGAGAGGCTAGTGGGCCTGGTGGACGGAGTACCTGCAGGAAAGCTCACAGCTCTGCAAGGAAAGCAGTCAGCCTAAAGATTCGGATTCGGATAAAGCCATGGGAGCGTTTTCAACTCGGGCATCAGATGCGAATCTTCTGAACCACTTCCTCAGCCCACCCCACTCTTGAGGGGGGGAGTGAAGCTTTGTATACATTCGCTGTTGATTACTGCTGAAGCTCCTGCGCCCCAAAAATCATACTCAGAAAAGCCCTACCACTACAGCATATAAGAATGAATGACTGATGTTGCAATTCTACACTGCCACCATAGAATCTGTTATCACCACATCCATCACAGTGTGGGGCAGCTCAGCCACCAAACATGACACTCACAGACTGCAGCGCATCATCAGGTCTGTAGAGAAGACCACTGGAGTCAAACGACCCACTCTGCTGGACCTGCACACTTCCAGAACCAGGAAGCGTGCAGAGAAGATCATCACTGATCCATCACACCCTGGCCATCACCTGTTCCAGTGTCTTCCCTCAGGCTGGCGCTTTAGCCAGATGAGGATCAAGACAACCAGGCTACAGAGAAGCTTCTTCCCACATGCCGTCACACTCATGAACAGCTGAACATTACAATTCACTTTACACTCCACATTCGGGACACTTTAAACACTTCCTGTTCTGCTGTACTGCACTTTAAATTTATTTATCTTAGTAACAGTTTCACACATCACTCCATCCTCTGTACTGAGTGTCTCAGACCGGTGCTCCATCCTCTGTACTGAGTGTCTCAGACTGGTGCTCCATCCTCAGTACTGAGTGTCTCGGACTGGTGCTCCATCCTCTGTATCGACTGTCTCAGACCGGTGCTCCATCCTCTGTACTGAGTGTCTCGGACTGGTGCTCCATCCTCAGTACTGAGTGTCTCAGACTGGTGCTCCATCCTCAGTACTGAGTGTCTCGGACTGGNTGGTGCTCCATCCTCTGTACCGACTGTCTCAGACTGGTGCTCCATCCTCTGTACTGACTGTCTCAGACCGGTGTTTCTTCTTGTACTGCACTTTATAGCCTTAATCTGCCTCCACATCTGGACTGCTGCACTGTAATATACATATACAGCTACACACAATGTAAGGTTCACAGGTATGTAAGGTACTGTGTGTGTGTGTGTGTGTGTGTGTGTTAGGAGTGTGTGTGTGTACGGAGTGTGTGTGTGTACTGTGTGAAATGTTGTCACTCTCTGTGCACTGTGAGCTAATGTAAGCAAAGACAAATTCCTTGTATGTGTGAACATACTTTGCAAATAAAGCTTGATTCTGATTCTGATTAATATGAGCTCAGACTTTCTGCTATAATTTGAGGGCATGTATACTCAAATCGGGAGAAATCGGTGTAGGAATTACAAGGATTTTCATGCATAACCCACCCCCTCCAACACCCCCAACCCAGCCCACCACCAGCTCTTTTAGCTCTTCTAATAGCAGTGGCTACTGCAAATGTCTTTCCACTGCGGCAAAGCTTACAAAAAGAAAGCAAGCCTACAGGGACGGCCAAACATCCGATCCTAAATTATTTACACCTGTGAAGGAATAAGGGGAGAAAATGACTATCCGAACCTTCTAAAACATGAATAGAGACGTACTACTCCAAACCAGCCTTCCGTGTAGTTCACTGCGTGTATGCACCGGGAGTTTTAGAGACATGGCATACGGAAACAGCAGAAAACAAATAAACTGCTTATGTAATTATGCGTATTGACTCTTAGGTCTCACTGTGAAGACAGCTTGGGGCTCATGCAGCAGAAAGGATATTAGAGACAAAACTCGGTTCCTGAAGTCCACTACTGTGTAGCTGCTGACCAGCGGATCCACAAAGCTGATCATGTGGTGGGGACACTCCGCCTGCTCCTCCGATGTGACCTTATTGGTGACGATGTCCAGTCCTTTATACACCTGTGGAACGAGACAAACATTCACAGTTCACAGATCAGAAGGACTTGTGATCATGTGTTATAAAGCCCAGTTCATTAGTAATCAATCAAAGTGGCTGAGCTAAAGCCTAGTTTCAGGTGAGTGCAACATTCCAGGTACAGACCCAGTCATAAAGTTTAGAGACGGCGACCCATAGAAGGTTCTCTTTATGTTTATCTTAATGCTTTACTGTAGAATAACAGTGAAGACACCAAACTATAAAATAGCACTCATGGAATTATACAGTCCACCTTAAACACCTCCAAAATGGACCTTTACAGGAGGATGAACCAGCTTTCTTAACCTGCAGTGGAGGCTGATAGAACAAGGTTTACGTATAAGCAGTTTGGGAGCAATTCTATTGGTCTGTCCATCATGAATATTCATTAAGCTAGAGCTTTTAAACTGTGCAGGAAAAGAGATCAAAGTTTTTACACCACTAAATATATATTAGAGGTGGAGATATGGAGAAATATCATACTGTATATGTGTGTGAGTATATGTGACCCAAAAACTCAGACCATGAAGAAGAAACACTGAGGGGAACAAAGATTCCAAGGAGGACCTCCCTATAAACACAAGAACCACTCGGGATTCAAAAGAAGAAACTCCCCAAGAGGATAAGGAAGAACCACTGAAGAGAACCAAGACCTGAAAGGAGAAACTCCTTAGGAGCATGAGGAGGAACCAACGAGAGGAACCCAGACTCAAAAAGGAAGAACTACGAAATGAAGAAGAAGAACCACGGAGGCCAAACAAAGACCACAATGAGAACCTCCCAAAGAGAGCAAGAGGAGAAACCAACATTAAAAGCCGAAGCTTCAAAAGATAATAATCAAGAACCAGTCAGAAGAACCAAGACTTAACACTCTAAGAGAATGAGGAAGAACCACTGCAAGGAACCGAGACTTAAGACATCTCTAAAAGCATAAGAAAGAACCTCTGAGAAGAACCCAAAACCCCAACAACACTGTGGTGTCTGATCCATTTGTACCACTGCAACATATACTAACATACCACCACCACCACCACTGCAGTGCTATGAATGATCCACCACCCACATAATACCTGCTCTGTGGTGGTCCTGTGGGAGTCCTGACCATTGAAGAACCAGGTCATAAAAGTATACAGAGAAACAGATGGACTACAGTCTGTACCTGTAGAACTACAGAGTGCTCCTATATGGTCAGTGGAGCTGATAAAACGGACAATAAGTGCAGGACTGATGTGATGGCTGGTCAGTGTACGTTTCCAGGTTTTAAGGCTTTAGGGAACCATTACAGAAAATGTCGGATCTAGAACAGCCAGAACATGCTCAGGTGCATCACCTGGTTAAAACCCCCTTAGGGACGCTACCAGAAACGTTTCAGACCTAACATTTATAGTCCAACCTGAACGCCTAGTTCCAATGGTCATGGTTTGCGCCACTGGCCATTACCCAACAGTGCCAACTGTCAGCGAGTCCTGCTTTAGTCCTGGTGGAGGCGACCAGCGAATCCGTGTGTGGAGGCACCGTGGTCAGTGCCAAGATGAACAGTCTGTCGTCACACCTCACACATCCAGAAGGCCTGGTGTCACTCCACCTCCACCCCTACCACACACAATCTGCAGGAACTGTGCGAGAATATTCAAGCTGCATGGGATGGATTATCACAGGACACCATTAGGAACCTCTACAACTCCATGCCGAGATGTCTGGCATGTTGGGTTAGCAAACACAACGGCCCAACGCCATACTGAGAGACGCTACTTCTGTATGTGTAGCTCAATAAATATTGATCATATCAGTCTAAATGTATCATCGTTTATTGTTCCTGGTAACCTTTATCTTCCTTCCCAACAGCACTGCAAACCGACAACAGTGCCAACTCTTATGTCACAATGAATGAGTGCAGCGAGTTAGCTGAAGCTCCTGTTTGAAGGAACAATCTAAAGCAGCTCTTGCAAGCGTGAATGTGGCTATAAACAAGCCATCAACTCATCACCCAGCAGCATAGTTCGAACAAGCTTGTCATATGCTCCTGTTTGGTATGTGGCAGCTGCCTGCTAGCCGTTTACAATGAGGCTCCCGCGCACAGTCCCGTCTCAGAATCTCCTGGAATGTCAAGAGGGTGTTCGGTTTGCGTCTTGTGATTCCTGCATTCTTACCAACTAGGTTCCTTCCAACCCTGCACGCCAGCTTTGGGCGAGCAAAGAAACCGTTTCTGAATTATTAAGATTCTCCTCACCAGAGCTCTCTCCACAGGGCACCGCTGCCGGGAAAATCTGGAGGGGAGTGGAATCAGCAGTAAACTACTGAGAGAAGCCCCCTCCCAAGAACTGTATGTGTGATTAAAAAAACGCACAGATGTCTTATCATTCCCTCCCAGCAGTCAGCAGCCTACTGTGGTGTTACGGCTCCGGTAAAAAGCCTGTCTCGGCTTTCCGGAGAACGCCTCCGCCTTTGCTCTGAGGCTCTGAAGTCCTTATGAAAGCTCAAAGTCAATAACAGTCATCTTTATATTTGGCAGTAAAGGCAAAACAAGGCTACTCCCGTAATCCTTAATCACGCTCCGTTTTGGTCTAACGGACTGCTCAAGTGGCTACACGTCTAATATCGACGGAAACGTAAAGATCTGTTTCATTACCACATGGAAAGATCCAAAGGAGTAACAGTGATCACGTCTGAGCCGTTAACTGCTGGAATTCCTTTTTGGAATAATTGATTCAATTCTTCTGTACGCAAGTGTTAAAAGAGAGAACCAGACGGATCGATACATCAGCCGCGCAGTCTCCATCTCTGCGTCTCAGAGGGGTGAAGGTAGCACACTGGGCTTCATCGCTGACCCAATCACAGCTCAGGAGTCCAGCACAGACCCTCATGCCACCCAAGGAGAGGGAACGTTTGAACCAGGGATGCTCAACACGGACAAGGATCTAATAAAGTCACTGGATGATAAAGTGAGATGTGGTTAACCAATCCAGTGCATACAGGAGCAGGACTAGTAGAAAGTAGTCCTGTATATACATGTAGAAAGACAGCAAATTAATACATAGTCCATATAAATTGTAGGGCTGTACAAGACTCGGATTCGCCTGTCCTGGCCAACGATTCGACTATTCGTTCAGTCTTTTCTCCATATACATTATCTAGTAATCAGTAAATCAATTTGAATACGTTTCAGATCAGATGTCCTCCTCATTTAGAAAGTCAGCAGAGTCACAGGAACATATTTTTGAACTAAAAGAGACGTGGCATATGATGAACGATCTGGAGCCTGATTTAATTACAGAATATAGCGTCGGGCAGCAAGCACGTATTTATGCTAAAAATTAGCGCTTCTAGCCTGTCTTTATAATTTCACTTTTAACAGCTTCTTCAGTAGGATGACCCTTCGTCTTTCATCTCTCATAAATAATGAACTCCTAAATAAAACCAAATTAGTCAATATTTAAATTATTTTTACATGAAAAGAAGAACGGTAGACCTGAAACCGTTTAATTATTATATCACCCGCGCTGAAATAATTATTCCTCGTTTATCGGCAGGCATATTAAGTGACTGTACTTATCTTTAAATAAAAATAATCTTAGCTGTAAACGAATAAATAAAAATATCTGTAATTTAGGTTCTAAAATAATGGAATTATAATAAAACAAACGTCTTCGGTCCGTTTTTCCTTCACCACAAACAGCCATTATGTCTAAAACGAAAGTCAGCTCACTGGTTTGAAGCAGTGTTCGATGTCTGACTAAATGACGAGCAGAATTAGCTTTAATTTGTTCAGATTCTCTTCTTCAAAAGCTCCTCCAGACTTTTTCTGAGACATCCTTCCACCCGTGTTTCTCAGCTTCAGCTTCCTTCAACGGTGAACCGCCAGCGCACGTTGTCACATGGATTTAATTTTTAGCAAGCATGCGTCATAGCCCAGCTAGAACTTAAATATATATTTATTATTCCCCTTTTAATAATTATTAAAATGTCTTTTTAAATTCTTAAAGTTCTTGTGCATTTTGTAAGCTTTCATCTGTTTTACAACAAAAATAAAAAAAAAAAAAAATAAATAAATAAATAAACCTCGTCACTGTTGTCAGTCGACTTGAAGGTTCTCAGTCGACTCAAAGGGTCTCCGACTGACGATTCGACTCGTCGACTTCTAGAGGGCAGCCCCAATAAATTCATAATAAATCATGCATGATAATAAATGATAATAATTGACCATAAATCCCTAAAGGGAAACCAGCTAAACAACCAATAAGAAAGCAACAACTTCCTACTAAATACACTCTTCATCAAAAGAGTAGCACAAACAGTCGCACCCAGAAGGAATCAACCGACAGGAATGAAACTTGGTGGGTAGGTTTCGGCTGCGCATGTACGTAAGCAAGGACGGACCTTACGACTGTACCTGACTGACCCAACAGCCACGATTGAAGACAATCAGCGAGCAGCGATGCCCTCCATGATTCATCCTGTTAGTGCCTGCACCACGCAGGACTTCATGCCCACAGACCGTTAGGGTGACTGCCCTTAACACCACGTCAACGTCACTGAAGACTGCAATGGTGTCGCCCCAGACTGTCATGGAGTGACTCAGAATGGCGGTGGGTGATCTCCAGTGACGAGTCCTGCTTTTGTCTTGGTGGAGACGACCAACGAATCCATGTGTGGAGGTACCGTGGTCAGCGCCAAGATGAACGGTTTGTTGTCACACGTCATATGTCCAGAAGGCCTGGTGTCACTCCACCTCCACCCCTACCGCACCATCTGCAGGAACTGTGTGAGAATATTCAAGCTGCATGGGATGGATTATCACAGGACACCATTAGGAACCTCTACAACTCCAGGCCGAGACGTCTGGCATGTTGCGTTAGCAAACATGGTGGCCCGACGCCATACTGAGAGACAGACTTCGGTATGTGTAGCTCAATAAATATTGATCATATCAGTCTAAATGTATCATCGTTTATTGTTCCTGGTAACCTTTATCTTCCTTCCCAGTAGCACTGCAATCCCACACCTCCTTTCAGGTGTAACTATTGTTTTGATGTGGAGTGTATTTATTTCCTGTGCTTCCTTGATGAAATAGAGCACAATCGGTTAATAGAATCAGGCTGGGTTCCTTTCCTGCGGCATTTAGTATTGGGAAAATACAAAAATGCGATCACTCAACCCTAATAGGAACAGTAGCAGAGCTTGTCAGTCAAGCCCCCGTAACTAGACACGCAGCCACGCATGGAGCCACGGCTTCACCCGCATCACCTGCCTTTTAATAGAGCCTCATCTGGACCCTCTCGACCGATACTCTGGGGCTCCGCTTACATTAGCTGGGATCAATAGTGTTTTATGGGCTTGGGATGCAGCAGTAGGATGCGAACATGGTGTATGAGCACCACACTGAGAGGTGCACTGCTCAACTCTGTGACAGGCCCACAGCGGGCTGGCTCTGTCTGCCCCTGAGGTGACACTTTATTGAGGCATCATCACAGACACGGGCACGTGTTAAAGCCGGACAGTAAATCTGAATGGGAGCAGGTCCTGAAATGCCCAGCACAGCAGTCCAAACTGGTAGGGAATTCACGCATGTTCGCTGCGTCCTTGTCCATCCAGGGCCTCCAATTCCAAAGCAGTGCGAGACCGGGTAATGAAGAGTTCAGATTCAGATTTACAGCTCTGTTTTAACACTCATCCATCTCCATGACGATGAGCGTAGCTACTAGCAAGGATGGAGGAGGTCACTTGAATATATGGCTATTCAAACTCATCATAGCTTCTAACACTTGGTTTCTCATGCAACATCTAAGCGGAGCTAAAAACCCGTATGGCAATATTCCACACGACAACTTCACAAACACGACAAACAGAAACAACTGTAGTGTTACGATGTGGGTAGTTATTATTCTAGAGGTCAACAGGTATTACACTCATCTTCAAACGAATAGCTGCACCCAGAAGGAAGTGTCGGATTGGGATGCTATTGGGAAGAAAGATAAAGGTTAGCAGGAACAATAAGCAATGATACATTTAGACGGATATAGGCAATAAGTGTCTCTCAGTATGGCATCAGGCTGCCATGTTTAGTGGGCCAGATTTGGTGGATGCCTTCCACAATTGGCACAATTCCGAGGAGAATTTCCTGTAGACTGGGATTTTAGCCACTGCTGGTAGACCCGTATGACCATACGCTTCCATACACCTGCAGATTCAGCTACTTCCTTTACACTATGGTCTTTGGGACGCCCAAATGCAGTCACTCCTTTTAGCCAATCATTAACATCCACTTTGGAGCCATTTTCAACACATGGAGCGATACATTCACGGCACTGTACCACCTCTTCTCAATCTATGGATCCCGTGACTCACACCCCGCAGGTATTAATAGCCTCATCATCCTCAAGCCGCGCCATCTGCAGGCGCCTGAAGTTACTACCACCTTAAACATGCAAGGGAACTCATTGGTTGTCCAGTGAGCTTAATTACGGTTTATTTGGCCGTTGTATTACACAGCAGCACATTAATAATATAGTTTTGTTGTAATGCTTTATTCATGTTTTCCATTCTTATGGAGTTTCCGGTTTTTATTGCTCCTTTATTCCTATTACAGCCCCCTGTTAGATACAGTGAGCTAGACAGATATACAGAGCTTAGGTGCAATTTAACAAAACCACTTCATAACCGGTATCAAAAGAGAAAAACTGGGATCGGAGCATCCCTATCTTATTGAAGCTAAACAGAGTTATCAAGCAGACAGACTGACTTACCCTGTCATAAAACCTTTTAACATGCATTATTATAGGATATTGATACATGGCGTCCGAGTATCGATACAATATTGCCATGCAAAATATCGTGACACTATACTGTAGCAATTTGTGCTCTTCTCCCCCATCATACACTTGAAATAGGACAACACAAAGCAGCTAAGCCACAGAGCTTTAAGTGTCTTCATACTTCAGAAAAAACAGGAAAACTACATCACCTAAGTGAAGCCATCACAAAGCTATGGTCAGCTACGGTGACAACTGACCACCGACGCCATAAATCAAATCAACTGACCAAACAACCAGGCGTAGATCATTATGCAAGTTGCTTTAGGCATGCAAAAAACAAGCGGTAATCCGTGCAGGCTTCCGTTTTCTATTCCCAACAATATCAAATGCTTCCTTAATGGGATATTCAAATACTATTCATTGAAAACAGTCGAATGAAGGGAATATAGGGAATATAACCCGGGTACGTAGTAATAACACAGCAGGAGACGGGCAGCAGGACGAGTGAGTGCATGTGTGGCAAAGCTAGACAAGAAAGCCATGTGAATGCCTAGCCTGGTCATGTGGCTCTCATTTGGGGCCACGCTCCTCAAGTGCTGCCTGCATTAGTGGGTTTTGTTCCCAGCTCCCACTCCCCCTTCAGCAGGGTCCGTACCAGCCTCTCCACACCACCGCGCCCTCAGCGACTTCCCCCATCCACCCCCTGCCTCCTTTTCGGGACTTTCACTGCCTCTCTCACTTCCTCTGTATGCCTGTGTGCGTGTCTCACCACCAGCTGCCTCGCACATGCTGTTTGTCCTCTCTGCGCGCACACATGCACACACGCACACACACACACCCTTGTGCCAGACTGCTTCCCCAGAAATGCCACTCACCCATGCCTCGTTTGCTCTTAAAGACGCTAGTTGTTTAGCTACATCACTCTGCCATTCTGATGGTCCCACTGTGAATTCTCTCGCTCTTTCATGGCTTGTCGTCTTTGATTGGAAACAGCACGAGGGGGGGTGTTTGAGTAGGTATGTCGGTGATCAAGATAAGGAGCAATAACGCAAAGTGTCTAATTGAAACACTTCATTAATAAATCTGTCTCGTCTGTGGAGAGGAGAGGGAGAGAGAAAGAAGGGAGGAAGAGAGTGGAGCGACTGTACGCTTCATCTATATTTCATTTTGACAAATGACTGATTTTTCCAACTGAAGAAAAAGACATTTCTGCTCTGAAATAATCATCAGCGCTCACTCGCCACAGACGGGAAGAAAAGCGTGGGAAAGCGTCTCTCTCTCTCTCTCTCTCTCTCTCTCTCTATTAGGGCTGCACGATGCATGCTGTGGTAATAGCTATAGTGACACTGGCTTTTGTAAAACTGACATCACAGAAGACTGCAAAGTCCAAATAAACCAATTCCTAGACGTCGCTCTGCTCTTTGCTAGTAATGCACCTAAATTACATTCATTGATCAAAACAAGAAAACTGATTAATACTTTTGTGAAAAAGAAAGTTCTGTAGTATTCTTGTCCTGCTGCCCGGATCTCCATGTATGACCGAGCAGTGAGAAAAGTGGGGAAGGAGGGAGGGAAAACAATAGAGAAGGAGTACATATGTTTAGGGGCAGTATCACTCCACGTGGTGGGACTAGCTCCTCTTTGTGTTCATGTGTGTGTGTTTCTGTATATGGGGGAGAGAGAGAGAGAGAGAGAGAGAGAGTGTGTAAGAGAGAGAGGCGCCCAGGACAGCCCCCACCACTCCCGTCTACACGCTCTCAGACAAGACTCCAGACAATGGACTCAGTGTTGGACGACTGCAGCCCGACTGCCATCCACACCCAACCTCAGGCCATGCACGAGACAGCTGCTCCATAGAGAGAGAGAGAGAGTGAGAGAGAGAGAGTGAGAGTGAGAGTGAGAGAGAGAGAGAGAGAGAGAGAGAG
>CM067475.1:3534499-3639499 GCA_034552555.1 Semaprochilodus insignis | reverse complement strand
TCATCCGGTTAGTGCCAGCCCCATTGGCAGACAGCTGCATGATGAGGACTGCATGTACGCAGCCGGTTACGATGACTGCCCTTAACACCACGTCAACCTCACCAAAGACTGCAATGGTGTTGTGCCAGACTGTCATGGAGTGACTCAGAAAGGCAGCGGGTCATCTTCAGTGATGAGTCCCACTTTTGTCTTGGCGAAGATGACAAACAAATCCGTGTGTGGAGGCACCGTGGTCAGCACCAAGATGAACAGCTCGTGGTCATGCATCACACGTCCAGAAGGCCTGTTGTCACTCCACCTCCAGCCCTACTGCACAATCTGCAGGGGATGGATTATCACAGTGGTGTGGTGGTGTGGGAGCTCGCCGATAGGTGGCGCTCATGGAAAAAGGGAGGGAAATCACAGCGATCAGGAAAAACCTCCTGAGCATAAGAGCTGCTCGCGTATCAGAACCACACATTATCTGCACACACCTCTGAACACGTCCCATTTTAGTCGGTTCTTTAAAGAGAAAGCAGCCCTCGTTTCCTGAGGATGATGTACGCGCTGCGTGCCTTGGATCTCCAGCCAAAACGCCTGAATTTTTCATGCACTGCAGTTTGAGTCACGGGAGTGTAAGTGCAAGGCAGCGAAATTCCCTCGAGGCTTTCATTGTGAGCTCTGCATCACTCGGGGACAGACAACCGAAAGCCACAAATCAGAAGCTCATGGGAATAAGAGCACACCTAGACTGAGTCACAACAGAGCAGCAAGATCCATGGTCAGGTCAACGTGGCATGGAGATGAATCTAAAGCACTACAACCCTACACCATCTCTTATTCTGCTTGGAGTGAAGTGACTAACACTTTCACTCAAGCTGAATGAAGAACAGGCATGGACCTGAGAAGGTCATCCGGAAAATCCCAGTTTCACCTGCTACGAAATTCGAATTTCCAAGCTTGCTGCTTTCCTCACACTGCAGCTTTGCTCTGTCTACCAGGCCCACTAGCCTCTTTGAGAGGGGGGCTAGGGGGTATTAGCAAAGCGAATGCACAGGTCAACCAGCAGGTCACAGAGGTGATCTAACTTGAGGTATAAAGGCCATACACTGTGGTCCTAGTAAGGGACCAGTAGGTGGGACACTGTTTGAATATGCACTTTCAAGCATCGTCTTAGGGAAGACATATACTTGCTGTTTGTACATGCCTTCAACTGGCCTGCACTGCTCTCCCATCCTGCCATATCCGCCCCTCTCCCTCTCTCTCTCCCCCTCCCTCTCCGAAAACAAGAGTATTTGAGAATTTCGTCAGACCAAATTACAATTCAATATTTTGTCTTCTCCTCTCCTCATGCACTACCGCAGGTCATTTCCTCCTCTCTTCTCTTCTTTCTCATTCTTGCTCTTATTCTGCTGTTTTACAGGCGATGACAGTCTGTCTCAACTTCCTGTAATTGGTCCGAAACTCTGAACCAATCGAACAAATCCAACCATGGTCGGACCAAATTTCCGGCACCTTTTGGTTTGGATCAAACAGAAATGTCCGAAGGTCTGGACCAAACAAGATGAGAACGAGAGCATCCCTTAGGTTCACTAGTATGGGGACTTCTATGTTGAAGAGCCTGAATACGGGTGGAGTGGTGGGTTTTCCGGAGAGGTGCGGTTTTAGCCATTGGCACCGGAGAGGTTCATCTTGCTGTGTAGAATCTACTATTCTATGGTTCCATCTGGGGACCAACTTTTATTTTTGGTGGAAATGCACCGAATGGTTCCAAATTAGGAGCACGAACCGTAACGGAACCCGTTCCACGTTGGTGCAAAAGGGCTATCACTCACGTTAAGCAGGCTGGTTCTCCAAAAGGGGTGGCCAATACTAAGCAAGCAGAAACGGCAGGCCCACGGTTTTCCTCCACTAGTTTGAAAACGCAGTCGTAGATGCAAATGTTACTCAGTGGGTGCAGCCGATGGCGCCATGTCAAAACTGGGTTTAGAGACATTGTGAAAAGCTGCCACCGCAGCAGCCCAAGTACTAGTGCACTGCTGAAAAGACTGTTGTGTAAACCAAAACTAACAGCAAGTTGCTCACTTGGCCCAAAATCCGAGCTGCAAAGGTACTAAGCTATGAGGTCTTTTAGAAACGAACAGCACATTCCTCTACCACAATACGAGATCTCCAAGAGCTCTCCACACTGATCCAAAGCTGACACCAGCAAAGAGTGGTCAGAATTGGTTCCACACCACTGACTCCAAAAGCACAAAGGTCTTGCCATACCCTTGTGAGTCAAACGCAGCCAGTCTTTCAGTCCTGCGAATGACCCATTAAATTGCCCTTCGGGACCTCAAAGACCTCATGTGAAAAGAGGGATACGTCCAAAATCCCTTTCTCTCCCACTCCCTCGGCAGGCAAAGGCCCATCTATGAGGTTCCCATGAGCCCTCTCTCAACCCGTGTGCTTTGAATAATGCCCTCCATGACCCTGGATGTCGGGGCGTCTCCGAATGGGCCCGACCCGCGGGTGTCCACTGCGCTATTATTAAAACACGAAAACTTAACGCAGTCACATTAACAATCGCTCTCTCGCACCCTCGTACAGTACTGCTATTCAAAATGTAAATAGCGTCCTGCGCGGGCCGCAGAGCCGCTTAATGCAAGGGGTGGCCGACGGAGGCTCCCAAACACAATAGGAGTGTGGGAACCAATTCAGCGTGACAATAGTGGCTTCCCGATGGCGTCTCCGCCATACTGATCGCATCGCGGCAGTCATCCCGCACAAAGCCCTCTGCCTCCCGCGCGAATCTGTACTCCCATCTCTGATACAAATACAACTTCTACAAGCGCGCATACTCCAGCAGGAAGCTCGCTGCTCGGGGTGTGCGGCGCAGAGGCAAGTGGAGAGGGGGCAGGAGTGTCATCAGCATAACCTAGTTAACTGTACCAGGTGATGGCCGTGGCACAAACTCTCAAAGGAGGAATACATGCTCAAGGTCAAAGAAGAAAAGACGAGGAGAGCGCGTTCCTGAATTATACAGCTTCAGAATGCAATAAAGGTTGAAAGGATGATTGGGGAAGAGACGCTGATTGAATCTGAGCTTCAAGGGTAAAACCTCAGAACCAATTTGCCCATACGAGACAATATTAAATGAATGGAGACTTATCTTATTAGGAGACAACCTTTCTTAAAACCAGCGTAGCGCAAGTATCATAAGCTCCAATATCAGCACAGGTACGCTCAAAGTGATTTATTAAACAGGGAAGAATTATGCCTTGATAAAGAGCCATAAAATAGATTTATTCAAAATGATGCCAGAAGAAATGATCAATGTTGCAGGGAAATTTAAAACAGCAATATTATTCTTTAGGTCATACGGCCATATTGCCCTCTCCAAGAGCTCTGCCGTTGCTGCGAGAGGGCAGGGAATTGGTACCGATGATTGACCGTGTATAGAGGCGAATACAGGGTTCTGCAGTTAGCTTTTTGGCATGAAGCTCTGGAAAAGCTCTGAAAACTTATGAGGATGAACTTTTGGATTTATCCACTTTCCTTCATTCCTCCTGTCAGTCGGAGAGAATCTCCCGCTATCCGATTTTTCCTTCATTTTCCACACTCTTAAAGATTAGCTGAACAACATTAGGAAGCATCGAATATCCGTTGTTCCGTATTGTGCATAGGGCTGAACGGTTTGGGAAAAATATCTAACAGTGATTTTTCTGATCAACGTCGTGACCGGAATTATTTCCTGAAGCTTGTTATTTGTGCCAGGAAGACCACAACTTCCACTTTCTTTTCCTAGCTTGAAACCTGAACACTGGCAGTTAGCTGTGGCTCCACACACGGATTCGTTGGTCGTCTCCACCAAGACAAAAGCGGGACTGGTCACTGAAGATGACCCACTGCCATTCTGAGTCACTCCACGACAGTCTGGCACGACACCATTGCAGTCTTTGGCGACGCTGACGTGGTGTTAAGGGCAGTCGTCATTACGGCCTGGGTATATGTAGTCCTGCGTCATGCAGCCGTCTGCCAATAGTTCTGGTGCTGGAACAGGATGATTAATGGAGGGCATCACTGCTCACGGCTGTTGGATCACTCTGCACATGTCGGACAATCCTCCGGTTGTCTCTCTCCCTGGTTCGTGTAGGTCTCCCAGATCCTTCATGTCTCTGGTGCATGCCGCCTTCTGTCCACTGCCGCCAACAGCATGCTATGGTAGTATCTACATGACCGCTTTGCCGTGCAATACATCGATAGGACCATGCTGTTTCCTGGAAGCCTACGATGCAACCCCTCTCCAACTCTTCCAACTGCTCAAACTGCTTTCCAACTCTTTCCGAGGCATACTCCGCTTGCAATGGATGCTACCAACACAACAGCACAACAGGGTCAGAATGCAAAGCATGCGCAACAGGATGACCTTAAATAGTCAGTCAGGTACAGAGGTAAGACCTGTCCTTGCTTACGTCACATGCGGGCCCGAGCTTGGAACTTGAATGATTTGCATGTCTCACGATGTCAAACCTACCCGAGTTTCATTCCTGGTGGCTGAGTCCATCTGGGTGCAATTTCTTTTTTCCAATGACAAGTGTAGCGGCTACAGAACACCTGCAGTCAGAGTGCAGACAAACCTCAAGTTCCAGATCCTTTTTACTTGTAAATCACGGACGGGGTAAAATTAACTAAGGGATGCATGCCTGGCTTATCGGCAACTTGTGTCATTCACACATTCAAACTGACTAAAAAGGCCAATAGCCATTTTTCACAATATTATTTAAAAACTAAATAGATACTTTCCAAAAATAGCCACCCACTGCGAAACTGAGAAACCGGAATGTTGACATTCCTTGTTCATTAAAACAGTACCACCTTACCCATCAATGCCACCATATCATTGTTGCCTACTGTTGAGAAATAATGTTATAGCTAGAGAAGGTGGGTTTGGGTACTAAATCAAATCAGTCCCTCACAATCAATCAAACCACTGGAATACATACGCTGATCCAATGTTTATATACTTGATGCCAATCACTCTTATAGAGTAAGAATAAACCAGTCAATTAGTTATCGAATCAATCTCTTGGCAAGTCACCACCAAGAAGCCATCTCTGAATGCTGACTGCAATAATAGGCAAACCTTCCTGTCAACATGTGTAAATCAGTGGCGAGAATTGACACATTATGTTTGAAAAAGTGACAATTATTCTGTTATTCAATCCAAATCTAAACATAATAAATGACGCTTATTACTGACATTCCCTGAATAGAAGAAGTTTTAAGAACACTGGCATGAATCATGCACTTTACTGCGAATCTGAGAGCCGCCGTTAGGGCAGAAGATAAAAGCGGTGACGCTTATAATGAGTCACCCCACCAGAGGAAGCAGTGTAGACCATCATGCTGGTATGCTGGTTAGGAGAAATGAAAACTCAAGGGGACTAATTATGCTTTTCTGCTTTTTCCCTTTCCTTTACTGTGTTATGGAGCTTTTCGTGCACGTAAACGGCCTGCAAAGTTATGAAGCCCAAAGAACTTGCCAGAGGGAGAAACCCTCTCCCACAGAAACCACTTTTCTCAGCTGCCTGATATGCCTCGTTCTCTGTTACAGGGTGACATCATCTCACAGTCCTTACTGCCCGCCTACCAGCAAGCCTGGCACACCCTTACACAACACACAGAGAGCTAAAACAGCAAAAACTGACAGCTCTGAAACGCCCTGCTCCGGTCCAGGCTGCGAAGGTGGATCTATTGACTCGTTATACCGGACTTACACGATCGGACTCTGGCTCAAACCAACACAGCAGAACCAACACCACTGTAGGAACAGCCACAGCAGTGTGTGGGCGGAACTTGTAGTCGGATGCGGCTCTAATGGTTGGCCAGTCAGAACAAAGCAGGCAAGCGGACCAATCAAAGCACACAGGAGACGGGGTTTAAAGACACAAGAGCTCTAACAGAGCGTTTCAAACAGAGGGTGAATACAGACGTACAGTATGAGAGACGTATTGTGTTTTGGGAGGAAACTGAAGCATGTACATCTATTCTAGCAGACTCCAAACATAAAATTATAACCACTGGAAATGAGCACAGTAGGGCCCTTTAGCAGCACATGCCGTCTTTCGGATGCCGGCATGCTGGTCAATCAGTATGACAATGCTGGGTGACCAGCACTAGGCCAGCGTAAACCATTTTAGACTAGCATGGACTGGGCACTGAGACCAGGGCTTCACTAATCCCAGCTCTGCGGGCTATAACCAAGCGGAGCCAAACATGTTGAAACACGTCTGTACAAGACAATGGGCACACCTGCAGACCATGCAAACGACTCTGTATAAGGCACAATAAGAGCTCTATAAACATCATATAGTGTCACGTGATACAAACTATACACGAACATATATACGAATAGATAAACGTGACAGTCAGCACACTGAAAAGAAAAAAAAGACAAATGCGCAATCTTTACGCACGATGACAGCTCACTTTCCGGGGCCAGATCTCAATTCACACTTAACCCGCGCTAAAACAAGATCCAAAGCTGAATGCACAACCGACGTCCACATGCAAACCATCTCCAAAGCTTTCTGGACGTTGCTGCACGTACGCTCCAGCAGATCGCCACGGCCTTTCACGTGTTCCACGTCTGCGCGCAGCCATGTGTCGAACTCACCTGCATGGAATCGGCGCTTATTATTTCCCCCTGCACTCTCTTCCCGAGCTCGATCGCCAGTTTGGACTTGCCGGTGCCGGTAGCCCCTAAAATCACGACTAAAGGCGGGATGATAGTTTTCCCCAGCGCACGCTGCACAGCCACAGTGGCGGCGGCCATGACGGAAACTCCACAGCGCTCTGAGCATGCGCGTAAGCCTCGCTGGGGAGGAGCGATCCGTAGCCTAGGGAACCTGAAGCGGTTTCCGTAGCAACACGGATTTGGCGCCGATCTGCAAGTCACGTGCTGCAGTTCATGAAGCAGTGTGCGGAGTCCATGTGAAGTGTAGATCACACAGTAAGCTTAGAGTCTGAATCACTCTGAAACAGAGGCCTGCTAACTGCTAGCTGCTAACTACTAGTGCTCGGGCTGCTGTGGAAATGCTGCTCAGAGGCTTCTCATAAGCTTTCACCACCTGTCCCCCAGTTCTCCCACCCACCACTCATTCAGTGTTAAGACCTTAATACTGATGTAATACTACACTCATTTCTACTAGGCAGGTGGTACAGCAGCATAAAGTCGAAAAGTCCAGGCAGGCTTCCCCTGGGCCCATCAGGCTGCTGGACAGCCAGTAGTACTGGTGTATCGGTCAGTGGGCCTGTCACTACACCTCTCACCTGAATCATCATCATGATGATCTCCATGAACAATCCACATCCACACCCCAACACAATAATGGGAAATGTCTAACAAGAAGCCGACTTCAGCTTCATAGTTTTAATCCTAGTAGGGGATTTTATTCATTCGTTCATCTTCTAAACCTCTTTTCTTTCTGGGTTTCAGGGGTTGCTGGAGCCTATCCCAGCACTCTTTGGCTACAAGACAGCAAACACCCCGGACAACCGGCAAGTCCTCAAAATATTCTACCTGGAGTTTTATGTACTGAGCTAGCTATGAATATGCGCCATGGCAGGCCATTTTGACAAGGTAGGTCTATTACAGCTAACCCAACGCTTGCATGGTCTTCAAGTCAGGTAGGCTTGGCTACTCAAAGTACCATCCCAGATAGCAAAACTGTTCTGGCCCACATCTGGCCCACTTACCGCATGGATTGTCTCCAGTTGAGCGGACCGCTCCCCATTGCAAGATGTGGGCCACATACGCATCACATTAGGGCCAGACGTCAACCAAAGGTAGATAACTCCTCTGTATCTCTGCCAGAAATGGACCAGATCTGTGGTGTAGCTGATAGTGCTGTTATTCTAGTGAAGTAGGCTCTGTCTGGGCCAGCGAGCCGTAATGGGAGTCGGGGTGGGGGCTCGCAGTCTGATATGTACCCTCTGGGCACTGACCACTGACTGAATTTCCTTTACACTGACTTCAATGTGTTAGCCCTAGTGCACCGGCCACCACCTGATATTTTAGCCTTGAGCTAACGTACTAGCCATGAGCTGGCCATGATCCAATGAGATAATAGTTCTACTACATGCTACAGCTATACTATGCAGAGGAATGATGGCTCTTATAGGCTGTTAGAGAAGTATTATCTTGAGAAAGCTAAAACTTAAATATCTTAGAATATTCTTATGCTATGGCAGTTATGGCAGAGTTGACTTAAAGGGGAACTCCACCAATTTTTCCAAAATTCTGGATAATTATATGGTTGAGATCTAAACAAAGTAATTGAGAGGGGGCTGGCGTGAATGCTCCATTCCAGAGAAACATATCCCAAATCAGAATTGTTCACAATGGTGGTGAACCAGACGGCTGAAGAGTTTAATGCCTCTGAAAGCGTGTTTACAGTAAGTTATTACATGAAATGCTTATGAATATGCTGCCTGATGCCTGGCACATCGTGTTATGATAGTTTTGCGGCTTAAATGCATTTTAATGCATTTATTTGAATCTGGCAGTACATGCCAAAGGTGTTCTAATGCGAAATAATACCCACAAAAAAAACATTATTTTTAGATTGCCTGCAAATTTTTTTATGACCTTTCAAAAATAAAAACTCTATGGCTGTATTTGTGTTGTAGACATGGTCACCTGGTTCCCATCACCACCGTGATGAAGAAATCAGAGTCTGCAAGTTTCAAATCTAAAAACGAACCACGTCACATCAAACTACTCCTGATGAGTCGGCTTACATCTTTAAGACTGAATTATTCAGGAAGTTCTTGGTGGACTTCCTTTCTTTTTAAACTATAGCCACGCCCACAACAGTGATGTTTCATCTGTCCAAAGAATTCATTCCGGTTTCTGCTCAGCATGTAGCTAACACTTGTTGTCATTGGTTGACTGAAGTAGCGAAGCACATCGGCGCTGAGCTGAAGCGTCCAACTTTACCTGACGTCCCGCTTCACCCGAACTCACCCTGGCTCATGCGGTCGGGTGGATTTTACACTCCAACACACACACACACATGCACACACACTTTTGTTGACTTTCTGAAGCGCGTTGACTCAACGTGAAGGAAACAGAATAGCTGCTTTGTTGCTATGGAAACTGAAAGGCCTGCGCCATGGAAAAAAGAGGCAGGGGTTGCCACGGCAACCGGTGCACTGCAACCATCCTCGTGCATGAAGCGATCCAAACAGGTTTCCTCACCTTCACGGATACAGGTTAGGGACACAGGAGCACAGGCTGCTTATCACATGCTGAAATAGGAAAATGCTGTCAGTCTGTAACGCTTTCAGGCCTGCAGGTCATCTGAGGTGTCTAGCAGTAGGAGTAAGGAGAGTGGACCATTTACAGAAAGTGGGTCTGTCAAATGCAGGGGAGACAAAAACGGGACAGCGGCCTACAGCGTGCTTCTCTAAATCCAGTCCTATTAATAGGCCTAGGCCTCTGTTCAGAAGAACTGCACTCTTTCTTGCAACAAGTTATTAGCCTCTGTGCATCTGTTGGGAGGAGTTATCAGCCATCGGTACATCAGTTAATGTGTTTACAGCCTTCCCACACAGAGCATCCGAGTTCGTGCCTGTACCTAGTGCCGAAGCCGTTCAAAACAATGACAGCACACCAGAATGATTTGATTTGAATTTATTAATTGTCTGACTTCTATAGGCTCATGAGGTACTGAACACAAAGTGCTTAATGCTGCTGCCACCCTCCCAGCGTACACACACAAGGGCCGCCAGGAGAGGGCAAAAGAAGCAGAGGGGAAGAAAAAAAAAAAAACCAAAATAACAGAGGACGAAACAAATACAATAAGAGAGAATGACCCCCAACAAAAGGAGGGAGGGAGGGAGGGAAGGAAGGGTAACAGAACTCAAACAACTTCCACTCTTAAAGCTCATCTCTTCCCAAGGATACAAGGACATACAGACAAAACAGTGGGTTGTTGGCAGCATATGCAGAGCACAGCAGTTGTGAAAGCAACAGTAAGTCTAATGGAGTGTGGTGGAGTATAGCGGAGTACAGCAGTCAATGGTAAGCTACACTCAGAAGCTACCACAGTCTTTCAGTGGGCTGCTGCTGTTTTCCACAAAGAAGGCCCCTACCCCAAATATGAGGACTGTCCAATACGAATGTCTCATACTGGACAGTCCTGACTGTCCAACACGGGACATTCCTATTGGAGAGTCCTACAGTACATGTGACAATGGAGAATTCCCCTTTATGCTGTACGTCCAAGACTGCTTTTATTCCACAAAGCAGGATTCCTCAGTTAGCCAGATAACATAAGCCCAAAACCAAGCTTGTCCAATTGGAGAAGAGCTGAGGACCATTCTTATTGGACTAACTGAGCTATCTGGCTAACTGAGAAATCCTGCTTTGGGAAATACCACCCTGGAAAAAAACACCAACATGCCAAAGAAAAACTGGCCAAACAATTACATTATATGCCTGAGATAGAAGTGCAAACTAGCCTCTGGAGTAAGACTCGCATGGGGTACATGTAGGGAAGGCACTAAAGCCCAGGACACGAGGAACGCTCACGGTGGAGCGGGAAAGGTTACGGTGTGCAAAGGAAATATACCATGCTAGCACTATTGTGGAGCTGTGGCAAAGGCTACTACTGGGCATTAGTGATGGGTTAGGAGGGCATAAGCCACCAACATAAGGGCGGGGGGCGGGCGGGGTTTGGGTAGGAAACACCGAAAATGACAAATATTACAAAAAACACAAAGAAATACTGAAATCTGTAGGAAAATAGAGTACAAAAGCATCTTTTCAACAGTTATGACTAACCTATTTTTAAGATTTTACACACCCCGAAAAAAACCTAAACAAAACAAATCCACAAGATGAAATGAGTAGGCAGTGAAATCAGCATCATCAAAGTGGCTAGTGATAAAAAGTAAAGTCTGATAGTGTCATTTTCTTTTTTTTCTTTTTTTTGTGCCTTTTTTTCTTCATTTTTAATTTTCTTAACAAAAATAGAAGCTTTGATATAGAGTAAGCGCCAAGTGGGCCAACCAAGTTCATTGGGGGGGGTATAAAGATGGGTGGGGCAGGGGGACAAAACGTTAATCAAATCAACTGCACTGATTTTGGTATTCAAACAGAAAGCATATAATAATAATAGTAATAATAATAATAATAAATTTTACATATGATCTACAGCAGAGCTATTATGTACAAATATGTCACAGTTTATATACACTGCACAGGCTGTGTAAGGCATTGACTCAAATGTGCACCAAGAGAATCTGTACTGAGAAAACAAACACGTGAGCTTCATAGGACAGACAGCTAACAGCGATGCAGCTTCCTGTCCTTCCAATCCTGGTAACGGCCACACAAACCTCACTTGGAAAGCTGCTGCAATCGTTTCGAGAGTGTTAGTAATGGCACGGCGGGGCATTCGGTTACATGTTTCAGGTTTCACTAAAGGTTTCCCCATCTCACACACAAAATAAAGGGTTCATTAGGGCGGTTCTACGTGCATATAGGCTAAATGCTACATTTCAAACAAGGCCCAACTGGCATGCTAACTCAAGATCTCAGAACAGGTTTCATATGCAAAAGCAATTTGGGTCTTCAGTCTTCTCTTACGGAAGGTACAAGAACTCAGCAGGGCCTTCTTTGGAGGGGGGGGTGGGGGCAGGGCGGTGAAGTTTATGCAATCCATCACAAACCAGGAGCAAGAGCCACCTAATGAGTCTGAAAGCATCTCTCTCCCTAATTCCAGAATCAAATGTGCAAAGAACATAAAAAAATAATAATAATAATATTTAGAATAATAATAATACAAAATAAAGTACAGGTGTCTTTGCTTTTAAATATCTCCATTTCCACAAGCAGTTCCCAGTAACTTGTCTTTCTTTTTTCTCTCCTTTTTTTTTTTCCTTTATCTTTTCTAGGATCGCTTCAGTTCTGCCAGCCTCCGAAGTAACTGCTGTTGCCTGCTCTTGAGCTGCTTCTTCTCCTGGGCCTTTTGCTTGTCACTGACGTGCAGTAGCCGCAAGTACTCCGTCGCTTTGGTCAGGATCACCACCTTGGGCGTCTTTGGGCAGTCCGCCAGACTGGGAATCTCATCCCTCAGGGCCAGAAAGCGAGAGCGCAGGTCGTTGCGTCTCTTCCGCTCCAGGAAGTTGTGGTTCTTGCGTCTGTCCATGTCTTCGCTGTCTGAGCTTTGAGGACTGGACGGCTGGGATTTGAGGCTGGAGTGGGACGAGACATAGGGCGGGGAAGCGGCTGCAGCCTGCGCCGGCATGGAGACGGGCATGTGGGGTTTGCTCTCGGCCATGTGGGGCGTGGAGCCTGTCCGTGGCTGAGAGGTCTCCTGGCGGACCTTCTTGCGAGGGGGCTCTGCGTCAGCGTAGCTGTCGGGGGAGGGGGCGGCGTAGTTGTGCTGCTGCTGGTGGATGGAGATGTGAAATCGCTTCATGCCGGGGTCGTAGGGGTCAGCACGAACGGTGATCGTGACCGGCTTACGGGAGCTGACCAGTCGCGACTTGTTGTGCTTGTTGTGCTCCACCGTCACCACATCGATCTCCTCATCGTCTACAAAAAGATCAACACATAAACAGACGTTACTGACCAAAGCTGGGGTGATTATTCAAGCAACACTTTATCAGCTGCCATTAAGCTGCAGCTGATGGTTATGCAGAGGAACTGATTAGATACCAAGATTCCGACGGAATGCTATGGGAAAAGGTCCTATGACAGACTTCCGCTTGACTTCAAGTAATTCTGCAGTAATGAAGTCTGAGCTGTGCGCTGCGACAAGTGCTGCACATGCTCCCCAACAGCACACAGCCTTGTAAACAGGGGAGGGCTATTAGAGTTTGGGGCAACTGTTTTCGGTTCAGTTCAAATGCATTCGAGGCCGGCACGTGCGCCATCACAGCTGAGCATCCGAACTTCAGTATCGGATAAACAGCTTTATTTATTGAAAGAAGGCAGCTGAAGGCCGTTAGGAAGCACCAATAACTCAAGGATGTAAACTAGGTAGCCTAGCTAGACACTTAGGAGCTCATTAGAATGTCAAAACACTGCAGTTCTGCTGTGAGCTCCATTCCTGGAACGTCTGAAGTGGACATCTTCGCTGTGCTAAAGTCACTGGCAGTTAACAACAATCAGTTTTAATCTGCACTCATCCAAGACCTCCATTGTTCCTTCAGGAGGAGCAGGGAAACTCAGAGATCTTCTCCAGCTCATCAGGTTTAACGACACTTCTCACCGGTTCCTCTTTCAGCTGATCGTTCTCTATTCCCCGCCCCCCAAGCAAAACAATCCATCCCGTTGTTTGAGTTCAGGAATGTAGGACTATGGCACAAGTCCACAGAGACATTCCACACATGATGTCAACCTCAAAACCGAGGCATTATTGCATAACCCGAGTAACACCTCTACAAGATTACTTGTACTGACTGAACTCCAGTTTAAAACCAGTGAAACCGAATTTCAGTCACTTAACCCAGTCGGTGTAACGATTACAGCCTTCCAGATCAGACAAAAACATAACCATGCCAAGGACACTCGTGAGAACAACGATCCTTGAGCGAGTCTACGGGAAAAAAAGGACATGCACTGCATACACACATCATGCACCAACGTCAAAGACTGTACACCTACCAGAGGAGTCGGAGCGTGACTCCGAGCCGGACGACACCTGTTTCTTGCAGCTGCTGCTCAGAGGAAAAGTCAGGACAGCCGCTGGATCCACGCAATCCGTTGCCAAGCTGCTGAGAACAGGCGCGGCATCTGCGGGGACACCCTGCGACTTGGCAGGGTGCGTGGGGTTTGCCTGGAGGGCAAAAGGCAGCTTGGACTGTCCCGAGCAAGTCAAGCGCTCGCTGACCACCTTCTCAAGCCGCTGGCTGGCGGAAAAGCCGCTCCACATGCAGTCCTGGATGATGATGGAGCTCAGGTTGCCGAAAGTCTTCTCGGCGCTCACTTTGCATTGTCCCTCGTGCTCGTCGTCCTGCCCCAGGAACTGGGACACCCACTCCAGCTTGTCCCCTAGCGACGGATACACTGTTCCGCCAGCACCCTCCACCGTCCTGATGGGGGACATGGGCGGGGTTGGCACCAGCTCAAACTTCTTCCAGATGTCCTCGCTCGGCGCGGTGGACTTGAAGAAGTCCTCATCCAGGTTGTGGTCGTCGTAGAAGTAGTGTTGGTACTGGTCGCATTCCTCCATCTCCCACCTGTCACACGCCGGAACGCTGGCACTGATTCCTGGCATCTGTCTCCTAGAGCACCTCAAACTTCAGACTCGGACGCGGTCACAGCACACAAGATCTGAAGGGAAACAGTGGAAGCTTGTTTAGACATGGAAGTTTCATGCTTGGGACGCATGTATGGGTTTAAAAGGAACAGCAGGAGAACAACATCTCCAAAAACAAGGTGGATGCATCATTCCAACTGGTCTGATTTACTTCTGAACCCTAATTGGAGGAAGCTTACTAAAATGCCTAACCACTAAAAGCCTGAGCTCACACTTTTGGTGGTAGAACTTCCAAGTTTCGCAACGTACTGCTATTACACAACACCATGCAGTGTGTCAGTGGGCTTACGCTACAGCAGAGCTGGAAATTACCTTGCTGCCCTGAAAAGCTGCAGCCCTTCAACTCCAATACTTGGAGCTACTGATTCAGCTGACCATACTTGGATCCCTACCAAGGACCACCACAGGCCACTGTTTCTAATAAAGGGTCCGACTGCAGCTGCATCCTTACAATAATACCAACACCAGGTACCACCTAAACTCAGAACAACAACAACGACTTCCCACCAACCACCCAATTAACTGCGCGCTACGCTCTGCGCTCTTACCGTAAATGAAGCTCCAGCGTCCGCGTCCTGCAAGACATTTGAGTCGCGAAAATCCACCCGCGAGACTTTCTCCGCCGCTCGGCTCAGGCAGGAGCTCCAGTATCCCGAAAACACGCACTACTGCTGCGTATTCCCAAACAATTCCCAACGAAAAATAGTGCTTTTTCCACCCAAAAATAACAAAAATCCCCTTTAGGAAGCGTCCAGCTGTAGGTGGTCTGCTCGCTTGTTTCCCTCAGGGTTGATCTAATCAAGGTTTTCCCAGAGAAAGAGTCTGCGAAGAATCCCAAACTGAACGCAGGAACAGCTCAGTCCCCCACTGCGGCTTCCACTCACTCTGGATCCTTCAAGCAACTCCAGCGCGGTTTAATCCAGACGAGCGAGCGGGCTGTTTTGCATAGTTCTGTAGCCACGCCCCCGTTTAAAGACACAGGACCCAGTAAATAGACGCAGGTTGTAGAGTTTGAGAAGGAGCAATACAGCTGCGTTAACCTCTAACTGACATCTTCATGACTCCTGACAGAGGACTCTCTAATTAATGATCATGTTATTGATTAATGTTGAATTGTTATTGATTAATCTATCTATGTATCTATCTATGTATCTATCTAGCTTTGTATGTATGTTTACATGTAGGTTTTATGTATGTATGTATGTATGTATGTATGTATCTATCTATCTATCTATCTATCTATCTATCTATCTATCTATCTATCTATCTATCTATCTATCTATCTATCTATCTATCCATCTATCTATCTATCTATCTATCTATCTATCTATCTATCTATCTATCTATCTTCGTATGTATGTATGCATGTATCTATCTATCTATCTATCTATCTATCTATCTATCTATCTATCTGTCTGTCTATCTATATATCTTCGTATGTATGTATGTATGTATGTATGTACGTATGTATCTATCTATCTATCTACGTATGTATGTATGTATGTATGTATGTATCTATCTATCTGTCTATCTATCTATACTGAATACTGATACTGAAGTAGGGCTGAGCAATAAATGATGTCAATACAATGTGCATTTCTGTAGCTCATATGGTGTATCCGGTCAGTACTTGACCAGCTAAGTGTTTAATTATAGTGAGTATGTACAAACATAAGAAATTACTACTTTCTCTGGACCACCATACTAAACTTTTGATTGTTAGTAAATACATTTCTCTGTATGAATGAAGATTTTGTGCATGGCTGATGCAGTTAAACGATCCAATCACAGCCCTCAAGGTCCAGGTACAGATTTCCTACCTAGGACTCAATGTAGCCAACCGGATACAATGATTTCTTATTTAACTAACGGCAGTAACAAAACCCAGGACCAGACACTGGGGTGGTCTCCAACACTACTCTTGGAGAGCTACCTTCCTACCAGAGTCTAGTTCCACCCACAATTTGCCACACCCACTCCAGCAAATCAACTTCTGCACAAGTCCCTGATTGGCTGGATCATCAGCATTACAGTTAAGTAAGGGGTGGGGCAGCCTATTGGATACAGGCTGGAACTAAACTCTGCAGGAAGATAGCTCTCCAGGAGGAGGGTTGGAGATCACTGCCATAGAGCAGAGGTGCTTAATCCTGGTCCTGGAGATCCACCACACTGGAGAGTTTGGGTCCAACACCCCAGGCTCTTCACCTGGATCAGGGATGGATTATGGTTGGAACTAAACTCTGCAGGATGCTAGATCTCCTGGAGCAGGTCGGGCCACCCCCGTAGTGGAAATAGTTTGGTTCCCCCAGAGAACCTGTTAATGAATCGTTCTTTAAAGGCCCTATAGTGATGTAAGTTTAAGTAAACACTTGTATACATCACTTCATAATTCAGAGCTGTTTGATGTGTAAGCCATCAACTCTTCTCAGCACATGAGTATTTATGTGCACCTACATGTCACAGTATAGGCTGGGTATGCAAATTTCTGAAGTTACATATCATGGTCTACCACAAACCACGCACAAGACTAAGCACACAACATGAGCCTATACCATTTAATACACAATGAAGCAACTCCCATAAGTCCTTCCAGTTTGTAGACTGGAAATCTGAGCCGCTTGCAGACATGTGTGAACACACTGCTAAGTTGAACTAACATGAGCTGTAATTCCCCTTTGCGTTGGAAAAGGAGGAACTACATGACATGGAGCTACTTGGCTGTATGATCTGTAGACAATGGGTAAGTGTCTGTGTGTGTCTGTCTGTGTGCGTGTGTGTGTGTGTGCATATATGTGTGTGTGTGTGTGTGTGCGTGTGTGTGTGTGTGTGTGTGTGTGTGTGTGTGTGTGTGTGTGTTTCTGTGTGCGTGTGTGTGTGTGTGTGTGTGTGTGTGTGTGTGTGTGTGCGCATGTGTGTGTATGTGTGTGCATGTGTGTGTGTGTGTTTCTGTGTGCGTGTGTGTGTATATGTGTGCACGTGTGTGCGTGTGTGTGTGTGTATGTATGTGTGCGCGTGCATGAAAATCACTATCACATTTCCACACTGGAATCGCACTGGAGGTGCTAATTAAGAAGTTTGCCCTCAAAACTGTGTGCCAATAACCAAAAATGGAAAGCCTGAATGGACAGGTTGCATGGTTGAAGGACTGGAAAGATCCAGCTCAGATCCGGCCCAGTAACAGATAAAATTATGCATCGGGATGGAGATGCACATTTAATGGTTTCAAGTATGAAAAATTAATATCATTTTGGGGGAGGCACGGTGGCGCATGGGGTAGCACTATTGCTTCAAAGCACTAAGGGCTTGGGTTTGATTCCCAGCTGGGGCTTCCAGGGACCATTCTGGGTGGAGTTTGCATGTTCTCCCTTTGTCTGCATGGCTTTCTTCTGGCTGCTGTGGCTTCCTCCCGCAGACCCACGACCTCCAGTCAGATGAACTGGAGAAACACAATTAGTTGTGAGTCTGCATGTGTATGTTTGCCTTGTGATGGACTGGCAGCCTGTCCAGGGTGTTTCCTACCTTCTGCCCATTGAGCACTGGGAAGGCCAAGTGGCCAAGACAAATGGATGAGTTGCGTGTTGTTAAGTATGTTATTAATGCACCAAGTCTGAATCATTTCTGGGTAATGTGAACACTCTGTCCACTCAATGTCCATTCACTCCTACCTTTTCGGATGGATAGTTTTGGTTGGTGGACGATTCTCAGTCCAGCAGTGACACTGAGGTGTCCAGCAGCACTGCCGTGTCTGATCCACTCACACCAGCAGAACACACACTAACACACCACCACCACATCAGTGTCACTGCAGTGCTGAAAATAACCCACCGCCCACATAATACCTGCTCTGTGGTGGTCCTGTGGGGGTCCTGACCACTGAAGAACAGGGTAAAAAAGCACACAGAGAAACAGATGGAATATAGTCTGTAACTGTAGAACTACACAGTGCTCCTATATGGTAAGTGGAGCTGACAAGGTGCTCAGATAGCATATATATTGAAAGCGGTTTTTAGCATAACCTGGACTGAAACTCTTACATTGTAACTGGAACCGTTACCACAACCAGTGACGCTCAAGCGCTTTAAAAGTCAACCATGTTTAAGGGGCTTGTTTAAGAGTGTATCTGAATGGTTACATATACACTAAAGCTGGTTTGATTATTCAGGGCCTTCTGTTCTCGTTGCCTCTCGCTATCCATACAGCACTGCGACTCTGATTGAGATGAATCTGTCACTCTGCCTGCGCTGTGCTGAATCTGTCACTGGACGACATCACTCACCGCCTTTAGCTTGAGGCTCAAATGGTCAAGTTGACGGAGTGGGTTGAACACCATCTGGTGCCTTTTAGAGCACAAGATAGAGAACAGCAGGTCAAAGCAGAGATAATGAACGGTCAAAGTATCTCTGGTCCTCATGATTCCAACTCATCTCTGAAGGCTGAGACCTGTCTGTTTGATCTACGAGCACCTGGAGTAATTCACGCCTCTCCCTCGCTAAATCTCACGTTTAATCCAGAACAGTGATGAGGGGAGTAGGAGGCCAGATACTCAGATGCTTCACACTCTTATTAATACACTCTTATCTCTAAAAATGGCTGCAGTCTGGTGTTTGACATTGGGCCGGTACTGGATCAGTATCAGCAGAAAATGCTGGATCAGATATCAGAGTGGGGGCGGTGAATGAATGCTGTCCAGTCATGTAGAAATACCATACTCACACTGTGTGATGTGATGTTGTTAGCTGTGTGTTTGAGCTTTTGAGTAGTTTGAGTATGACAGCCATGTTCAAGCTGGGTTCAAGCTGGGTACATATTGGATATATG
The DNA here is from genome assembly GCA_034552555.1 of Semaprochilodus insignis. Lineage (NCBI taxonomy): Eukaryota > Metazoa > Chordata > Actinopteri > Characiformes > Prochilodontidae > Semaprochilodus > Semaprochilodus insignis. The sequence continues at coordinate 3,620,381 of CM067475.1, read as the reverse complement.
AAAACTACACGAAAGCTCACTGGACAACAATGAATCACCAGTGACCGAAACGTACCTAATAGTATGTGAGCACCTAAGCACCTAAATATACACATAGAGTCTAATACCCACTCACATAGTCTAATATATACACCTAGAGTCTAATATCCACACATAGAGTCTAATATCCACATATAGAGTCTAATGTCTACACTGAGTGTAATGTCTACACTGAGTCTAATATATACACGTAGAGTCTAATGTCCACACATAGAGTCTAATGTCCACACATAGAGTCTAATATCCATGCATACAGTTTAATATGCATACACAGAGTCTAATGTCCACACATAGTCTAATATATACACATAGGGTCTAATATCCACACATAGAGTCTAATGTCCACACATAGAGTCTAATATCCACACATAGAGTCTAATGTCCACACATAGTCTAATATACACACATAGGGTCTAATATCCACACATAGAGTCTAATGTCCACACATAGAGTCTAATATCCACACACAGAGTCTAATGTCCACACATAGTCTAATATATACACATAGGGTCTAATATCCACACATAGAGTCTAATGTCCACACATAGAGTCTAATATCCACACATAGAGTCTAATGTCCACACATAGTCTAATATATACACATAGGGTCTAATATCCACACATAGAGTCTAATGTCCACACATAGAGTCTAATATGTCTAATATCCATACATACAGTTTAATGTGCACGCATAGAGTCTAATTTCCACACATAGAGTCTAATATCCACACATAGAGTCTAATATCCACACATACAGTTTAAAGTGCACGCATAGAGTCTAATTTCCACGCATAGAGTCTAATATCCACACATAGAGTCTAATATCCATGCATACAGTTTAATGTGCACACATAGAGTGTAATATCCACACACAGAGTCTAATATCCACACATAGAGTCTAATATTCATGCATACAGTCTAATGTGCACACACAGTGTCTAATATCCACACACAGAGTCTAATATCATTTAGTACACAGTAGAGACTTCTCTGGTGGAAATGTAATTGCAATTCAATGTGCAGAAGAACATTTTGTAATGCTGGTTGTGCTTCAGACTCCTTCCCTGAGCGGATGAATCCAGGGACACAAGAAGGATAGTGGAGCTGAAATTTTAGATAGCACATATGTGATGTGACTACAGTCCGGACCACAGTATGAAGACATGCAGCCAGGTGAGCTGGAGATACTAAATTTTAGATAGCACATATGTGACGTGACTACAGTCCAGACCACAGTCTGAAGACATGCAGCCAGGTGAGCTGGAGATACTAAATTTTAGATAGCACATGTGTGACGTGACTACAGTCCGGACCACAGTCTGAAGACATGCAGCCAGGTGAGCTGGAGATACTAAATATATATATATATATACAAAATATCTCGTATAGTGCAACCTCAAATATTTATTAAGTAACTTTTGAAGATGTTTATCAGTGGTCAAAGTGTCTGAGTACTTTTTGGGGGGCACTATTAAGGCTAGTTATAATGAGAAGCCCTGAAGATATCTGTGCAGATTACAAGAAAACAATCATCTTTACAGTGAAAGAAGATGTCGCTGTCATTTACCAAGACATGAAGATGCTTATGATGATTAATAAAGTGCATGAACAACATAACAATTCACAACTCATTAAGTTCACCACATAAAGGGAGTAGCATGAGAACTCACCCCCTGCCATAGGCCCCCACCACACACACACACACACACACACACACACAGAGGTCCCTCCTCCAGAGGTGGACATGAGGAGCTTTCTGGGGGTCCACTGGCCCCTCCCTATCAGGAGGTCATTGTTGTTTCCTATTGGTTGTTTTTTAAAAGATGCATGGCCAGTGGAGGCCCTCCTCGTTCCCTGCAGGGTCCAAATGCAAATAAGGAGTAATGCTGAGTGGGTGGGCTTCTCTCTAATGTGCCTGTGTGATGGAAAGAAGGGGACAATGACAGCCCACTCACTATGTAGCAATTTATCTATGAATGAACCGAATCTCTTTTGTGACCTTTTGTGATGGTACTCAGAATCTTAGCAAACAGAGTTCTATATAGTACCTATATAGTAGGTTCTATGATTTGTAACAAAAGCAGAACCCTTCTTATTCTATATAGAACCATCCTTATTAAACATACACAACAAGTGGAGAACAATTTAGCCATACATACAGCAGTCTATGTTATGCCAAATGGCTCTTTGAGTGTCTAAAGCCCATATTTATCCACTGCCTTAAAGGGGAATTCCAGAAAATAAGTTTTCTCTGGAGACTATTTTGCCTCACATCACCTTGCATGTATCCCTCCGCCACGACCGGATACAAATAAACGTATTAAAATAAAATTTGAGCCAAAACTTTATTTAAAAGTATCATAAAAGAAACCAGGCAGCATATTTAATAACCATTTCACATAGCAACTTTCTGTGAAGGAGTTTTCAGAGGCATAAACGCTTCGGACATCTGGTTCAAATCACTCAGAATAATACATCTCAACGATTTGGTTATGATGATTTCTGAAAATCATATGATGATTTCTGAGTTTAACTTTTTAACTTTCTACACTTGGACTTCTCCGCCTTTGTTTCACGCTTCAACTGGTTTGCTCCACGTGCCTCTCTAAATTGGGATATATATCATGCAATAAACATTTATATACACCATATTGGTGAATTAGCCAATAAAATCAGTCCTGCCTACATAATTATGCCAGCTGCCCGAGCCCGTACGTTGATGACAGGCAGCAGGAAGTCAAAACGTGAACTGTACATCACATGACATGCCACGAATAAAGACATAATGGGTTAAAACTGACCTGTAAACCAGACGACTGAGCAAGGATGGTCCCGAACGCATGGAATGGGTAAATACATTTCAGCTGTAGGGTTATGCAGGATGTAAACGACCCTCAATGACAAGCTTGGGTTTGTATCATGGTACAAATAATGAGGCTAATGAGGAGCAGGGACTTTAGAGATATGGTATTGGGAAATAGTTTTACTAACTATGGAACACTTGAAGAGCTAGTAATGTGGGAATTTATTGGCCTACATGGACTGCACTCTGAAAAGCAACGGCCATATACGCTCACAAGTACTTCATGAGTAACACTAGAATAATACTGGGTAGGGAATTTCTTTGCTCTCAAAACAGCCAGTCCACAAGATGCTGCAAACCTTTCTTTGACAGTTCAGTCCATGTTGAAATGACTGCTTAATTCAATTCCTGCTCATTTTCCAGGAGCACTTCCATGCACCATTCTACCGCATCCCAAAGGAGTTCTATTGGATTCAGATCCAATGACCAGGAGTGGTACTGAATAACACTGAGCTCACTGTCATGTTCCTGAAACCAATTAGAGACGTTTTTTGATTTGTGATATGGTGCATCATCATGCCGGAAGTAGCCGTTAGAAGATGGTAAATTGTGGTCATGAAGGGACGGCTATGGTCAGCAACACTACGGAAAAAGGCTAAGGGATTTTTAAAGCACAAACAAAACTAAAGTAAACAGTCCTCACTCCATTACACCACCTCCACCAACCTGGACTGTTGACACAAGGCAGATTCATGCTGTCGGTGCCAAATTCTGGACCTGCCGTCTGTGTCCCTCATCGGAAATGGAGAGTCATCACACCAGGCTACGTTTTCCCAGTCCAGTTTGGTGCCCACTGCAGCCTCAGCTTTCTGTTCTTGGAACCCGACATGGTCTGCTGCTGTTGTAGCCCATCTGCCTCCAGGCTGGACATGTTCTGCATTCTGAAATGTTTTTCTGCTCAGCACAAGTGGTTATCTGAGTTGCCATAGCCTTTCTGTCAGCTGGAACCAGTCTGGCCGTTCTCCACTGACCTCTCTCATCACGTCCAGAGAACTGGAAGTTCTATCTTCAGTCTTCTCCGTTCTCAGTAACTCTAGAGACTGTTGTGCATGAAAACCCCAGGAGATCAGCAGTTATAGAAATTCTCAAACTAGCCTGTATGGCACCAGCAATCAGAACAGAATCACTGAGATCAACCATCATCCATTCTGATGGTTGATGAGAACATTACCTGAAGCTGCTGACCTGTATCTGAATAATTTTACACACTGGGCTAATATCTAAAAGAGAGTATCCTGAAAGGTTCTTCATTTGATAGAAGACTTCGTTCATGTACAGCCTTTATATCATACGGAGGTTCCTTTCCCAACCACACATCTTATTTTCAGAAATGGTTCTTTTAAGTTAATGAATCACTTGAAAGTTCTTTATGGAACGAAAAGTGGTTCTTCTATGGCATCACTCTAAAGGACCCTGCTTTGGAACCACAGTATTTTAAGGGGGTAAATGCCAGGAGGGGCTGGAGCTCCTCTTGCAGTAGATGAGCAGATGTTGCTGGCCATCTGTATGTGAGTGAGTGAGTGAGTGAGTGAGTGTCCTGCCCTGGGCCGCAGTGGCAGCGTGATTATGCTGATCAGTCACTTCAGAGGCGGTGGGGCCCTCGCTGCTGATGCCTGACAGGCGTCTGAGAACAAAACCACCGGGCTGGCCTCCGGTTCCCGTGGCAACACCAAAGCCCCGGCACAGGCCGGGCTCCTTATCAAAAGCACAGAGTGTCCCTGCCGGCATGTCATGTGTGAGTGAAAGACTACATACATGACAGCCACTCGAATCTGTACATGTGAATCAGACGTGGTGTGGAAACGTAGCCGCTGTCCAGATCTCACGCTTAATCCTAATTCAGGCTGGATTAGTTTTACCTGAGGTTTACTGCTGTAATTTAATCTGGTAGGAGACAAACTTAAGTTGATCTACACTATCAGTCAAAAGTTTAGGGACACCCAACTAAATGGATGTTGTTGGTGATCTCAAAAACTCTACAGGTTTACACTTAACAGTTCCAACTGTGAGATGTCTGAAATAATACATATCATATTGATGTATCACAGTATTATATTTTTGCCATATTGCCACCTGTAATACATATATATTTCATTTCAGGCATTTAGCTGACACTCTTATCCAGAGCAACTTACAAGGTTAATCATAATACAAATAGGCCAAAGCAGTGTTAGGAGTCTTGCCCAAGGACTGTTATTGGTGTAGCACAGAATAGTTACCCAGCCTGGGAATAGAACCCCAGTCTCCCATATGAGATGTTACTTCAATGACAGGTAGTGGTGTTATCCATTGTGCCACACCAACCTCATTGGGTCTATCTATCTATCTGGACAGACCAACACAATTGGCCCAAAAATGCTTAAAAAGAATCTCGTTATATCAACATATCAAGTTAAGAAACCTGTTTTATCCTCCTGTAAAGTTCCATTTTGGAGGGTTTTTAAGGTGTACACCATAATTTCCTGAGTTCCATGAGTGATATTAAAGGCTGATATCACATGTTATCATGAATAATGTCACAGCTGTTGGGGGTTGGTTGGTGATGGGGGGCAGCTCTACATTAGAAGCCTTATTGCTCAATTCCGATAGTTTTCCTCAGATCTTTCTGTCTCCCAGATCATACTGATGTTTGCAAGTGACCCTATATGTCTTTACTGTGAACACACTCTCTTTTTCTGGACTAATGGTCATACCAATACTGGTTGTGATATGCAAGAGCATGCAGACTACATGGCCAAAAGTATGTGGACACCCCTGCTGATGTTTTGGGTTCAGGTGTTTCAGCCACACTCATTCCTAGCACAAAGGCACGCAATCCCCTACACTGGCAACAGAATGCCATTAAAGAGGACAGTGCCAGTTGCGGCTGAAGTGCTGTAAAGCACATGGCCACTGGATTCCAGAGCAGTGGAAACATGTTGTCTAGAGTAAAAAATCAGGTTAAATCAGGTGTCACTATCTGGCAGTCAGATGGATGAATCACTACCTACAGGAAGGCATAGTACCAACAGTAAAGTTTGGCCGAGGGGGAATAATGGTCTGGGGCTGTATTGGGCTCTTAACTGCACTGAAGAGCGATGTTAATGCTACAGCACACAAAGACATTCTACACAATTATATGCTTCCAACTCTGTGGCAGCAGTTTGGAGAAGAACCCTTTTCTGCTCCATCATGGCTGTGCACAAAGCTAGCTCCATAAAAACATGGCTTGAGGAGTTTGGTGTGGAGGAACTCCAGTGGCCTGTACAGAGCCCTGATTTCAACCCCACTAAAGACCTTTTGGATCACTGGTTGCGGGCCAGATCTTCTCACCCAGTGTCCCTGTCTGATTTCACGAACCCTTTTTTGACTGAAAGAGCATGAAGTCGCCCAGACACACTCCAAAAGTTGTGGAATGCCTCCCAGAAGAGTGGTCACTGTTACAGCTCCATTGGAGGGGGCTTGAGGGTGCGCTGAACAGCTATTTCTATGTTTCGTTGTCTTTGTCCTGTTTATTGATTTCCAGGGTGTTGGCTCTGCATGTCATTCCACCCATCTCCTCTGAGTCATCAGTTCACTGCATCACTGATATCCTAATGAACACTCTGGACCAGCAGCGGTGCTTCATATCAGAGCTGTGAGGCTCTACCTCAGATAAGATACCTGCATTAATGCTAGACATCTGTAATGATTTGAATGTGACTGTGAGACCTCTTGCGCAGTGTGACCACTGGCTCTTTGTCAGCTGGGTTACAGAGTGCACGGACTATTGACCAGCCGAGAGGAATGTGAGTGGGAGGGTCATGTGGCCTGCCTGATTGATAGGCCCTCATTAATCACAAAAGCTGCAAGATTTTTATTGCATTCCTGTGAGAATCAACCCTGAGGAGAGAGAAAGAGAGAGAGAGAGAGAGAGAATAAGGAGGAGAGAGGAATAAAAGAGAGCGAAAAAGAAAAATACAGTGAATGGAGACAAAATAAGAGAGAGCTTGATGACAGGGACAAGAGTGAAAGAGGAAGAAGAGAGAGAGAAGTGAGAGAAGAGGACGAAAGAGAGAGAGAGGGAGATGAGAACAAGAAAGACAGAGAGGAGTGAAACAGAGTAAGAAAGAGAGAAAGACTAACTGGTGACAGAATAAAAGAGAGAAATGTGAAAGAGAAGAGAGGTGTGAAAGACTGACAGAAAGAGGAGTGAAAAAGACAGAGAAGACAACAGAGAGAAAGGAGAAAAGAGGGAGAAAGAAGAGCAAGGAGAAGGAGAGTGAGAAAAGAAAGAGAGGGAGAAAAAGACAAAGAGAATGAGGGTCTTTAGGGGGTCTCTCTCTTTCTCTGTTCTCTCCCTCCTCTCTCTTCTTCTTTCTTCTTTCTCCAGTCAGTGATAGAGAGAAAGTCAGTGATAGAGAGAGAGTCAGGGATAGAGAGAAAGTCAGTGATAGAGGGTGAATCAGTGATAGAGGGTGAGTCAGTAATAGAGGACGAGTCAGTGATAGAGGGTGAGTCAGTGATAGAGGGTGAGTCAGTATTAGAGGGTGAGTCAGTAATAGAGGAGGAGTCAGTAATAGAGAACAAGTCAGTGATAGAGAGTGAATCAGTAATAGAGGAGGAGTCAGTAATAGAGAACAAGTCAGTGATAGAGGACGAATCAGTGATAGAGGGTAAGTCAGTGATAGAGGACAAGTCAGTGATAGAGAGTGAATCAGTAATAGAGGACGAGTCAGTGATAGAGGGTGAGTCAGTGATAGAGAGTGAATCAGTAATAGAGGGTGAGTCAGTAATAGAGGACGAGTCAGTAATAGAGGACGAATCAGTGATAGAGGGTAAGTCAGTGATAGAGGACAAGTCAGTGATAGAGAGTGAGTCAGTAATAGAGGACGAGTCGGTGATAGAGGGTGAGTCAGTAATAGAGGATGAGTCAGTGATAGAGGGTGAGTCAGTGATAGAGGGTGAGTCACTAATGGACAGCTGTCAGTCATGCATGTTTATTGGAATATTAAGGCCAGGCCCGCACGCTTCTCCGATATGAAGGATGAGTCCATTTTCTGCTCGTTGGTGCTTGTCAGGGGCTTTAAAGGAACAATAACAAAAACAGTTTCATTCTGGGGGAAAAAGAGATCCTGGAAAATGGGCATGTAAAATGAACTGTGGTCATGTTTGACACATAAACCACAAAAATGTCATAACTGGGCCTAAAGGAGAAAATAAAACACAGAGAGATGCAGGATATGGGCTCTTTAAGAGGTGGAAGCTCAGGCCAGTCAGGTGAGAATGTTTTTGAGCTGATGGGTTATAATAAATCTGAGTAAAATAAAAAACAGCATGTTACTAAACAAAGGTGGAGAGAGAGAGACAGAGAGAGAGAGAGAGAGAGAGAGAAAGGCTGAAGACAACTAACAGAAGACGCAGGTCTGATCAAGAAGAAGCAGGTTAGTGATCAAGAAGAAAGTAAGTGCAGTGACAAAGTATTAGGGAAAGAGATAGACAGAAAGAGAGAGAGAGAGAGAGGAGGGTACGAAAGAAAGACAAAGTAAAGACCAAATACGAGAGCAAAAGAAAGTGTGTGAGAGAAAAGGTGGAAGAGAGAGATAGAAGGTGAAAGATAGAGAAAGAGAGAGCAGGAACAAGAGAAGAGAGAGATGGAGGATATGTATAGAGAGAGGGGGAGATAGAGATGAGTGAACAATAGATAGAAGACAGAAAGAGTGAGGAGAGTGAGAGAGAGTCGGGGGGGGTGTCAGCTCAGCTCTGGGTACAGCTTGTTCTTGTTGTGAATTGCGCCTTGGCATCAGTGACAGAGTGAGAAAGAAAGAGAGAAGAGCAAGAGCAAGGAGGGGAAGAAAGATTAAGAGGTGGACAAGAGAGAAAAAGCCAGCAAGGGAAAGAAGGAAGGGAGAGTGAGAGATGGGAAGGAAAGAGAGAGAAAGCGAGAGAGGAGAGGAGAGCAGATACAGATTGAGCAGGAGTTGGAAAAGGAGAAGGAGGTGGTGCATTTCACAGCAACAGATTTCATAATCACTATCTGCTGATGAAAAATACACTGAGTCCTGGAGAACACAAGACGCAGAACGCGGAGAGAGCCGGCCTTAGCCAGAGATGACATTAAGACATATGCTCCTCAACCGTATGGCTGAGCAGATCAAGGAGATGAGATTATCAAGGCCTTCTGATGATACAGCGTACAGGGGCCCACAGTGGAGGTGCTCCTAGAGGAGTGTTTGGCTCTTTGATGGCTCAGGAGACTTAGCATAAGGCAAAAAGGAGACCTGAGATACAGGAGGCATCCTTCACAACCCCTCCTAGAACATCTCACAACTAATTAGGTTCACTGACAACAGGCCAGTAACATGACTGGGTATAAAAGAGCATCCCAGAGAGGCGGAGTCTTATAGAGGTAAAGATGGGGAGGGGCCACCACTCTGTGAAAGTCAATTCAGGAACATTTCCCAGAATAAACCAACAAGAACTTGTAGATTATCATCAACCTGTGGGCCACGGACCACCAGCGGGTCATGAAGCACCCTCTGATGGTCCATGGCCCTGTACTCAGGCAGTAATTTGTAGTGAGCCGGTAATGTCATTTACACTCAGCGTCAAAAATCTAGCTGCACCCAGAAGAAAGTGTGTGTCAGAAACAAAGAACTTGGACCGACGTGAGCAGAGCTAAATGGCAAGTTGGTTTTATTAAACAATGAGACAGTCTGGTCAAACAGCAACACACAACACAACGTGAAGGGCGAATAGGGGCAGGCAGAGGTCAGAAACTGGAAACACAGTCAACGAGGCAAACAAGTTTAGAAGGGCTAGGCAAGAGGAAGGTCTGAGGAACGGAAATGAAGGTCGGAAGGAGGTCGAGGCCAAAGAGTAGATACAAGGAAAGACCGCTCGGAATTGCTAAACAAGGGTTTTGGCAAAACTTTGCGATGATGTGGTGACAGTGGGGGGTTTATATACTGGAAAGAATGAGCTTAAACTAGGGGCCGCTGTGGCTAAAACTCAGGTGACCTAGAGTGGATCTGGTTGGACGGCTGGGGACATGTGGGTGTGACGTCATCGGGTGAAGTCCTCTGGGAAGCGGAGTCCGGGAGATCGAAGGAGCCGGGAAGACCCGGAAGCGTGACAGTGTGGGATTGCAGTGCTATTGGGAAGGAAGATAAAGGTTACCAGGAACAATAAATGATGATACGTTTAGGCTGATATGGACAATATTTATTGCGCTACACATACAGAAGTATGGCTAATGCAACATACCAAACGTCTCGGCATGGAGCTGTAGAGGTTCCTAACGGTGTCCTGTGATAATCCATCCCATGCAGCTTGAATATCCTCACATAGTTGAGTCCTGCAGATTTTGCAGTAGGCGTGGAGGTGGAGTGACACCAGGTCTTCTGGACGTGTGACGCTTGACAACAAACCATCCATCTTGGTGCTGACCACGGTGCCTCCACACACAGATTCGTTGGTCATCTCCACCAAGACAAAAGCTCATTACTGAAGATGACCTGCTGCCATTCTGAGTCTCTCCGTGATAGTCTGGTACGACACAGTTGCCGTCTTTTGAGACGTTGATGTGGTGTTAAGGGCAGTCGTGGTAACGGTCTGTGTGCATGTAGTCCTGCAGTGTGCAGCTGCCTGCCAATGGTGCTGGCACTAACAGGATGACTCATAGAGGACATCACTGCTTGCTGAAGGTCTGCAATCGTGGCTGTTGGGTCAGTCAGGTACAGCAATAAGGGCTGTCCTTGCTTGTCACATGTGCGGCGGAGCGTGAAACTTGAATCATTTGCTTGTCTTTAGATGTCAAACCTACCCACCAAGTTTCATTCCTGTCAGTTGATTCCTTCTGGGTGCAACTATTTGTATATATACAGGGGTTGGACAATGAAACTGAAACACCTGGTTTTAGACCACAATCATTTATTAGTATGGTGTAGGGCCTCCTCCTCCTTTTGCGGCCAATACAGCGTCAGTTCGTCTTGGAAATGACATATACAAGTCCTGCACAGTGGTCAGAGGGATTTTAAGCCATTCTTCTTGCAGGATAGTGGCCAGGTCACCACGTGATGCTGGTGGAGGAAAACGTCCTTCTTGGTGGTATGCTGACATTACCCTGGATACCGTGGCTCTTGATACATCACAAAGACTTGCTGTCTTGGTCACAGATGCGCCAGCAAGACGTGCACCAACAATTTGTCCTCTTTTGAACTCTGGTATGTCACCCATAATGTTGTGTGCATTGCAATATTTTGAGCAAAACTGTAAAACTGTGCTCTTACCTGCTAATTGAACCTTCACACTCTGCTCTTACTGGTGCAATGTGCAATTAATGAAGATTGGCCACCAGGCTGGTCCAATTTAGCCATGAAACCTCCCACACTAAAATGACAGGTGTTTCAGTTTCATTGTCCAACCCCTGTATATATATGTATTTATGCAGATATATGCAGAGGGCAACTAGAGCAAAAATGAGATAAAAAAAAGATAAAAATGAACAAGAATAGAGATATAAGGTTTTTGAAGAGACCGACAGTATTCCCTCTTGGACACAAGACGTCTGGATATCCACCAAGACAGGAAAATACTGTATTTCTTCTACTTAAGATAAGCATTATGCACTGGCAAGTTTCTGACCATCTATGGTGAAAACTTTTAACAGTGACCAGGCCCACCATGCCACAAGACAATCAATGAACGGTACACGGAAAGTGGGTCAAATAGAGGTAGATAGCCGTTTATATGGACTTTTCCCGTCTGTGTTTGGTTATATCATGTTTGTTATATCATGTACTAAATTGCACTGCTATTGCATAAGCAAGAGAGGAAACCTCTTTAAAGAGACGCTCAGACACAATGAAGATATAATGTACATTAGGTATTTCACCTGGTGAGGTAATCTTGGTATGTAGCTCCACCAGTCATCCCTTTTTTCCCAGAAGTGAAACATGTCCTCGTTGTCCTTGTTTACTTCTGTTGGCAAGCAATGCACATTCCAACAGGACTCTGATACATTTCTCCTTTTTAATAGGCGATCGGGCGAAAGCAGAAGTTCAGCATAACACAGGTGTTCATTACTTCCCCCCAGTATATGTGTAAGCATGAGCGAATACGTGTCTTGGCATTACACCCCCAACTCCTGCTTGCTTTGAAACCCACCCACCTTTCTAATCGACACCATGTTCACTTCTAGACCGGCCCTTTAAAAAAACTGCCCATTGTTCCGTATTGAAAGTGAAGTTACTGCCAGGATTAATAAATCAGATGCAATAGCAGTAAACAGCTCTGGGTTCTATGAGTAACCAAAGGTGGTTCTTCTATGTCAATTCTTTAGAACCTTGAGAGCTTTTCGGGCATCTTATTGTTTAAAAGTGCACCCCTTCCCGTGTGTACATCTCATATAAGATTCAGGCATATATTTCAGAATATATGTACATATATGTAAGTATCAAATATTTGAAATATGCATTTAATTATCATGCACGTTTAAGGCGGTAGTAACTTCAGGCTCCTGCAGATGGTGCTGCATGAGGATGATGAGGCTATTAATACCTGTGGGGTGTGAGTGACGGGATCCATAGATTGAGAAGAGGTGCTACAGTGCAGTGAATGTCTCGCTCCATGTGTGGAAAATGGCTCCAAAGCAGATGTTAATGATTGGCTAAAAGAAGTGATTTGGGCGTGCCAAAGACCATCGTGTGAAGGAAGTAGCTGAATCTGCAGGTGTATGGAAGCATATGGTCATACGGGTCTACAGGGAATCCCAGTCTACAGGGAATTCTACTCTGAATTGTGCCAGGGAAGGTATCCACCAAATCTGGCCCAACTGACCAATGTTTTGATGTAAGAGTGTGTGAACACTGATGTGGTCTGCATCCAGAAACACACCAAATCCAATCACAGCTCGTGGAGGCATTACACGCTATTAGGTAAGTTTCAGTCACATGTGACCAATTTAATGCCCAGTGAGCTGATCTAGAGCATATGTATATGTCTGATAGGAGAGTGACACATGCATGAATAATATTTGGAGCCATATTGCTTTAAGGTCTTCAGTTGTGTAAATGTGTAAGTGTTTTAGTGAGAGATATACAGTATATATATGTATATGCCAACTCCAATATTGGGGCACTGACTCGCCCTCTATATCACTGACTAATATATATATGTATATATATATATATATATGGTCAGATATGCATTGGATATAAGGGGAATCCACACAGTTATATATAATTTACAGTAAGCTGTATATTTGAAATCCATGTATTACCATATATCAGATTACTGTTCAGGCCCCACCATATCTCTCTCCTCAGTTCCTTTCTCCCTTACTCTGTCCTTCTATGGAGGCAAGTATCCTTGGAAAATAAGATTTACTGGTTTACTGAGTTACTAAGTTTGGCAATACAGTAACATGTTTTTCATGTCATTTCTGAAGGATTGAAGGACTCTGATGGAGAGACACCTGGTGGTTGAACTATGCATATACTCTTAAGCGCCTCTTGATGTTCACACACAGATAATACATTTATTTATATGTTTATCTCCTCACTTAATGACTTACAGTGCTGAGCAAAAGTCAGAGACCACTCTTCAGTTATTTTATTCCCAGAAAACAATAAAGTACAAGTAATTCAATTTTCAACAGCAGTAAAAAGCAGAAATGAATATTACACAGAAGCCTCAATGGCTCAATATGATATCCGCATGTGTATATATACATACTTTGTATATATTTAGTGTGCTTAACCGTTGTCTTTATTACAGCTTCCATTCTTTTTAATAGACTCGCATTCAGTCTTTCAAATAAACCTACAGGGATATTTTTCCACACCTGCAAAGTTCAGTCCTTGAATGTGGCTGCATTTTCTGTGATTCCTGATGCAGGATGTTGAGGTTCTGGACTCTGGGGTGGTCAGTCCATTGTTCGGAGAACACCAGCAGCTTCTTTGTTTGATGTGTCTGTCTCCTTTTCTCAGTGAGGAGCTTCTTGAGCTACACATCCTTTCAGACCTCCATAGTATTGAGGTGTCTTCTCACTATGTAAGGACGGACAGAAACGCCTGTGGATGTTCTCAGGTCTGAAGTGAGAGTGGAGCTTAATGTAAAAGAGAGTCAGAGTCAGAGAAAACGAGAAGGAAAAAAATTAAGATAATGGAAAGAAAGAGAAAGAAAGGATAGAGAGAAATTGTGAGTGAAAGCAAGAGATGAAAGAGAGAGAGAAGATAAGGGAAAGAAAATGAAAGAGAGGATAGATAGAAAGAGGAAGAAACAGACATGTGATAAAGATAGAGAGATAGGAAAGAAACAAAAGACAGGATAGAGAGAGCTTGTGAAAGAAAGAAAGGAGAGAAAGGGAGACAAAGGAGAGAGAGAGGAGAGAGAGAGAGAGAGAGAGAGAGGGAGGAAAGAAAGTAAAAGAAAAGATAGAGAGAAATTGTAAAAGAAAAAGGAGAGGAAGAGGGATAAAGGAGAGATAGAGAGGGGAATGAAAGTAAAAGAACGGATAGAAAGAGATTGTGAAAGAAAGAAGAGCGAAAGAGATATAAAGAAGAGTGAGACGTAGAAGATGACTAAATGAGAAAGGGAAAGAGACAGAGAGAGGGGGGATGAAAGTAAAAGAAAGGATAGAGAGAGATTGTAAAAGAAAGAGAAGAGAAAGAGGGATAAAAGAGGGGTGGTTGAAGTAAAAGAAAGGATAGAGAGAGATTGTAAAAGAAAGAGAAGAGAAAGAGGGATAAAAGAGGGGTGGTGGAAGTAAAAGAAAGGAGAGAGAGATTGTGAAAGAAAGATACTGTATATGAATCTAATCTTCTTTCTCTTCCTCTCGGTTCTGCACTCCCACCTAAGAGGACGTGTACTGTTCAGTGTACCATTCACTTCCTTTGTGTCCCACATAAGCAGCTACTACACTAGCCGAGGTTCCATTTACATCTGAATACCGGTTCTAGCTCCCGAGAATGGAGCAGCGGACGGCTGCCTGTGTTCTCACTCGTCCTGCTGAGAAACACATTGCGTGTGCTTTTCATTCGTGGCCTCTCTCTCTCCGCGTGTCCGTGATGACATGTTTTGAGTCGTCTGTATGTACGTGTAATACCTGTGCAGACTGTGAGAGTGTGCATGTCTGTGGGGAATTGTGTCGTAGGCAATGAGCCCCTGAAGCCCCCCTGCACTGCAGGATCCGTGTCCTGGCCCTCCACCATGGCCCCCTTTTATTCACACCCACTCATCTGTAAACTTCTGCTGCCTCTGCAGTCCCTGTTCAGTCCGGCTGCGGGGCGGATACACGTACGCACACATACACGTGAGTTTACATAATAACTCATTAAACACAGCAACATAACGTCCCGCGTCCTCACCTCGCTACAGCCACCACGTATCAGTTCAGCTCACTAAACACAACAACATAACGTCCCCCGTCCTCACCTCGCTACAGCCACGTATCAATTAGCAGGAGAATGATCGTCCTCTTTAGATTGTAGCATCTCAAACAGAGACCTGTGCGTGGGTAGGTGTGTGTGTGTGAGAGAGAGAGAGAGAGAGACAAAGAGAGAGAGACAGAGAGAGAGAGAGAGAAAGACAGAGACAGAGTGAGACAGAGAGAGAGAAACAGAAAAAGACAAAGAGAGAGAGACAGAGAGAGAAACAGAGAAAGAGAGACAAAGAGAGAGAGAGAAACAGAGAAAGAGACAAAGAGAGAGACAGAAAGAAAAAAGAAAGAAAGAAAGAAAGAAAGGAAGAAAGAAAGAAAGAAGGGAGGGAAAGAGAGTAACTGGAAAAAGAGATAAAGGTAAGAAAGTGAAAGAAAGAGTAGAGAGAGGGTGTGAAAGAAAGAGAGACAAAGGAGGTAAAAATATGGTACAAGACTGAAAATGTGAGAGAAAAAAGAGAGGAGTAGAAGAAAGAGAGAAATGAGATAAATAGGACAAGAGAAAAAAGAAGAGGGAGAGAGAGCAAGAGGAACAAGAGAGGGAGATAGAGAGAGAGATAAAGAGAGAGAAATAAAGAATATGAGAGATACAGGAGAAAGAGTGATAAAGATATAAAGGCAAGAAAGTGAAAGAAAGGATAGAGAGAGACTGAGAGAAAGAGAGATAAAGGAGGGGAAAAGAGGGGGTGAATAAAAGAAAGGAGTAAATTAGAAACAGGAAAGGTGAGAGAGAGAAAGAAAGAAAAAGAGAAAGATAAAGGAGAATGACAGTAAGAAAGTAAGGAGTGGGAGAAGGGAGGGAAGTGACAGAAGCAGAGAATGTAGATAAATATAAAAAGAAAGAGAGGGATGAGAGAGAAAGGAAAGAAAGTGAAAGAAAGGATAAATAGATTGTGAGGGAAATAGAGAGGTTAGAAAGAGAGAGAAAAAGGAGGGAAAGAGTTAGTAAATAAGAGACTAAGTGAGAGAAAGAGGAAGAAGGGAATAAAAGAGAGAAATTAGATAAAAGTAAAAAAGTAGTAAAGTTGTAAGTAGTAACAGTGAACGAAAGAAGAGAGATAGATAGATAGATAGGTAGATAGATAGATAGACAGACAGAGAGAGAGAGAGAGAGAGAGAGAGAGAGAGAGAGAGAGGAGTGTTCAATAATTCAACATAATTATCACTATGCTTTCTTTACCTGCAGGCTTGTTTAAGATAGCAGGACACGTCACTCATACAGAGCCAGAGAGCAAATGAGTCTTTGCCAGATGTGGCCCACATCTGCACGCTCTCTGGGGACTGTCTTAAAAAGTACAAAGCCTGATTTTGTGATGGAGATCAGAGACATGTAGCAGGAGATGTGGTACACCAGCCCACTGCATGTCCCACCAGGCTACAGGGACTTGGTAAAGCCTCTTACCCTCCTTCGAGTAATGCTCGTTTTCCCTCTTACTCTCTCGGAGGAAACTGGGACCACGAATGCACACGGGGAGAACATACTGCAGCTCTGTGGAAGCTGTGAGGGGACTCCTTCGGTCAGCTCTAATACAGCTCAGCTGTTGGCAGCAGTATGACATAACAGATCTGGACCTGAGAGCCTCCACAGTCAAGCCATTAACACACTGGCCAGTCAGGACCTGAACACTGAAGGGAGTTCCCTAACAACAACATCACCCACACCAAACAGCCTCAGAACCAGCCAAATTCTAATCAACCAAACACACAGTTACATCACCCACTGGGCTCAAACGGCACAACAACAACAACAACAACACAAACTTCAGCTCTATTTGGCCTTGACTCCTAAAGGACAACGACGAAAGAGAAACACAGAGGAAGACGTTGACGCTGTACAGACCCAGTGAGCACAGTCTGGCCATTGAAACTGGCCGGCGCAGACAGACCTAGTTACCTAGATAGGCCAGACTGTTCTCTCAGTGTGAGCTCTCAGTGGTGGAGACAAAGAGAACCCTCAGTACAGTTCCATTAGGAGTCTAATCTGTAAGACAGTAATACTACTACTAATACTATTATAATTAATACTACTACTAATACTACTACTGTAATTAATACTACTACTAATACTATTATAATTAATACTACTACTAATACTATTATAATTAATACTACTACTAATACTACTACTGTAATTAATACTACTACTAATACTATTATAATTAATACTACTACTAATACTATTATAATTAATACAACTAATAGTACTATTATAATTAATACTTCTACTAATACTACTGTAATTAATACTACAATAATTAATGCTACTACTAATACTACTGTAATTAATACTACTACTAATACTGGTATAATTCTATCATCATCTATAATATCAGCTTTCTCTCATTTATCTTCATGTGTTTCTGGTTAACTGCTTTGGCAACTGTGTATCTTATTACATTCATGATGCCAGTAAAGCACTAGTGAACCACTGAATAGAGCTGAAAGAGAGAGAGAGAGAGAGAGAGAGAGAGGCGAAAGGCTGAGCAACAGAAAAATAGAGAAAGAATGGGAAAGAAGGGGTGAATTAAGGAGAGAGAGTGAGAGAGAACAGAGAGAGTGAGAGAGAGAGACAGCGAATGAAGAAAGTAACAGACAGAGAGATAGAAATGAGTGAAACTTGGAGAGAGAGAGAGAGAGAGGAGAAGAGACAGAGAAAAGAGAGAGAGAGAGAGAATGAGAATGAGAGAAAGGAGAGAGAAAATAACAGAAAGACTTTAGGAGAATTTAGGTTCTGGTGCATCACTACATCAAGGTCATCATCTCTTCTTGCTCATCTCTTTGGAATTCCAGGAAATCCAGGGCGGTCAGGAAGAGTAAACACATTATTGACACTGAATGTTCTGGCAGCTGCTGATATGACGAATGATATTCCATAGATAATCTGTTATCAGTTCATAACAGCCAAAACAAGCACAGTGTCAGCAGCGAAACCACCAAAACACAGGAGTCACAAGAGCGGACAGTTCGAGAAACGAAAGAGTTTCATCTCTAAAGCTCATCTAACAGCAAACGCTTCTCTCGTACGTGTATGAGGAATGTCTTCAGAATTCCAGGATGAGCAGAGCCTGTGTGCTCTTTTCTGGGCGACCGGTTGGACACTCCATGTCCCTCGCCCTCCGCCAGTGGTGGAGCTTTTCAGCAGTGACCTGATGGAATGCGACGCTCGTTGACAGCAGACCTGCACAACCTGGCCTGCTATCTGGTCATGATCAAGATTAGCAGCCCAGCACAAAGGACCATGTTGAGCCAGGAAGGTCCAGATTACCCATCATGACCTGCAGACCGAGACAGGCCTCTTACTTCAAAGCACTGGACTCTCAAAACATCCAAACCACATATGAGGACAGAGGAATGTGGATGTCAAAGAGAGAGGGATCCCGATGAATGCTGCAGGAAACTGCATTGGATTGCACACATTTAAGTATCTGGTGCAGTGTTCTAGATAGTTCTTGGCATTGTTGGTGCTGCAGGATCCACAATAACGTTAACGCTATTAGTTTGTTAGTGGAATGTCTGTAGGATGAACTTCATCTGATCAACATATGAATAAGGTGAGAGTAAAATGAGAGAATGTGGGCTGGTGTCGGGACGTCCCGTGGAAGAGGGGGTACAGAGTGAGCAGCGACTCATTATCATTTCAAAGAACAGACACTCAGGGCTGTTCACACAGGGTAAGAAGTGGGCTGTGCTGCCTTTTCCCTGTGGCATTCCGAGCAAAGCATAACTGACGTTTCATTAGGACCCCAGAGGGACCATCTTAACTTGTGGAAAGGGGTATGAACGTCACCTTTAAAAGATCTTTCTGCTGAGTGCTTGTGAGAAGCGTCTATAGGAACCAAACGTGGTTCTCCTGCAAAATCACTACAAGGAATCTTTCTGGCGTCTCTAATTTATGGCAAATGTTACTGAGGATCTCTCGTCACTGTGTGCTCCGGTCAGCCTTTATAGAACTCTATCCACCTCGCTCCATTACACTGCTATCAACGGAGAAGCAGTAGGAAGAACTCAGTCGTATAGTCTTTGTAGGCAGGCGTGTAATTACTCTTGGAGCTCCGTAAAGCTTTCACAAACCTTCCCTCACATGTGGATGATAATACTCCCTTTCTGATTGCGTTTAAGGGAGCCCTGCTTTGTCATGCACGGTACAAACCCAGCTGAGCCGAAGAGAACAGCTGTTGTGTTGTCAATTGGCACTAAAAGTCTATTGCTTCCTCTTTCTACACACACACACACTTACGGCGGAGGCCTAACTGTGAGCATGGAAGATCAAAGGACGAGACGCAAATCAATATTTGTCTATAATTATCATTATTTACCGTTACTTGTACCAACAGCGTCTAAAGGCATATGTGTACAGTTCCAGTCAACTGGTCAAACAGCCAATTGCTCGGAAGTGGCTCATGCAAAAAAGGCTTATTCAGTCCTTTCCATCCATCATTCCGATGCTGTTTTCTGTGAGCTGGAACGCCGCAGTTTAAAGTCAATGGGCAAGAAATAAATGACATGATGTTAAAGAACATGGAAAAGCACTGTACGTGGAATACGGAGGTGTGGACATGGTACAATCATGTAATGGCTTTGTCCTAGTGCACCACATCACAGTGTAAATTACTAGGGCTGAAGCCGAGTATGCGGGTAGTCGGATATTTGTTCGATGGCTAGGCATTCGTTTTTCATTTTGGGATTCGGATATTCGTTTTTTCCCCCTTTTTTCTTCAATAATGGCGACCTGCGAAACACCCTCCTCCGCATTATACAGTCGCTTCCTTGTTTATTCAGCACCACTGTGGGTTAAAAAGGGTTCAGTTCTTTCACTCCAATCCGCTTGTTAACACGTCCAGGTCCAAACCTTTACTGAGCCGTCTGAAGTCTCAGAATGTCTGTTCAACATCCTGCAGTTCTGTGTTCAAAAGACTACTCAGTTATCATTCTAGGGCTTTCTCTGTGCTGAGAAGAGGAAACGGCTGCAGTTGATCAAGTCAGTTACAATTCTCACACTAATGAAGAAAAACAAGGTTTAGTTCCAGTGGGCTCTGATGTCAGCTAGCTATAGATAGCAAACTTAGCTTACGTTAGCTCCCACTGGCAAAACCGCCAAACTGGCCCTCTGTGGATTCCCTTGACTAGGCTGTTGGTTTTACAGGGTGTTTCTTGCTATGAACCCACGTCTTTATGTTCTACGTATTAGTTGTTTATGTGCTGTACAGCTAAAGCAAAAATAGCTAGCCTTAGCTCTGCCTTAGCTAGCTAGCTATTTTTGTCAGCCCTTTCCTGACCAACAATACCAACAACTGAAACACGAAGACGTGGCTTGATAGCAAGAAACACATTATGAACACATAAACTACATAGAGTCTATGCCAGTAGGTGCTAACATTAGCTAGGTAAGCTATCTAGTTAACATCTTGAACACTTGTTCAAGAACAAACTTTGTTTTTCTTCACTTGTTCAAGAATTGTTACTCACCTTTTCAAATGGTAGTTTTTGGGACTCAGCCTCAGCCGATGCAGTAGAGGCTACAACCTGGACGTGAAGGTCGCTATGTCACGCTTGGCTTCTGTTCGGAGCCAAATCTCCAGAGCCCAAAAAAATGGTATTCAGGCCAGTCCTATAAATCACATTACAGTTACTGACGTTTGTCCTTGCACAAACCCATATCCAAAATATTTGGGACAGTAATGTAAATAATACAGACAGTAATGATTTGCTAATAATTTTTGAGTTGTGTTCAACTGAAAACAGTATAATGAATGAATGTGCAATGAGCAATGAGTTATTAGAAACACTACGCTGTAACCACTACGCTGTCTTCCCTTTGCTCTCAAAACAGCCTCAGATCGTTGTGGCGTAGATTCCACAAGATGGAAGAAAACATTACTGTGAGATTTTGGATCCACGTTCACGTCATCATCATGCAGCTCCTGTAGCTTTATTAGGTGACCTTTCAAGTTGTGAGTCTCCGGTTCAGCCACATCCCAAAGGTGTCCTATTGGATTCAGATCTGGAAACTGGGAAGTCTGCTGAACAAAACTGAACTAACAGCCATGTTCATAAAACCAGTTTGAGTCAAGTTTTGCTTTGTGACATGGTGCTTTATCATGCTGGAAGTAGCCATTAGAAGATGGTACATTGTGGCCCTGAAGGGATGCATATGGTCAGCAACACTACTCAAATAGGCTGTGGTCATTCAAGCATTGATTGATTGCGTTAACTGGCTGAAAGTGTGGCAAGAAAAATTACTGCTATCAGAACAAAATCTTGTATCTCCAAAATGAAAATTAGGAAAAGTAAAAAACGTACTTTACTTGTAATGTAAGTCAATGGAACCAGACGTTTTACAAAGTAATTTTGGGACATTTCTTTTGGTTCATTCATCATGAAATTATTGACACAATATAAAAGACAACAGGCTTTTTAAAATGATGTCATACAAAACTGAAAAAGGAAAATGGAATACAAGGTTTTATTCCAACAGCAGTGAAACACTCCCCACGCCATTACACCACCTCCACCAGCCTGGACTGTTGATACAAGGCAGGTTGGGTCTATAGATTCATGTTGTTGGTGCCTGAAATTTCTGAAATTCTGACCATCTGTGTACCTCAGCAGAAACTTTCATTCATTAGACCAGGCTACATATAACTGTTCGTAAACTGTCCAGTCAGTTGAGCCTGTGGCCATTGCAGGCTCAGCTTTCTGTTCTTGTTTGACAGAAGTAGAACCTGACATGGTCTTCTGCAGTTGTAGCCTCAAGATTGGACAAGTTGTACTTTCTGATGCAATATACAGCTAATCACAGTGGTCATCTGGGTTCCCATAGACTTTCTGTCAGCTGGAACCAGTCTGGTCATTCTCCACTGACCTCTCACTCATTGACATAGCCTTTCCATCCACAGCACTCCAGCTCACTGGATGTTCTTTTCTTTATTGCTCAGTCAAAATCACTGAGATCACCTTTTTCTACAATCTGATGGTTGATGTGAACATCACCTGACGCTTTCCTGTATCTGCATGATTTTTTAAGAGGCTTTGACTGGATAATAACTGCAGTGATTCATATGTCTGGCCACAATTCTTTCATTTGAGAAGGTGAGCACCTTCTCATTCCTTAAACAACCATGTGGGATGACGTATCTCATGGTCATGATAAAGATCTTACTGTGTTTGAAGGGTGAAATCATTGTCCTGTATCAAGGAAAGAAAACAACTAAGGAGAAGCTGAAATGACTCGAACTGGGATAAGAACTGTCCAGTGCACTATTAAAAACCTGGATGGAGAGTGGAGAACACCGCCAACTTCGAGGAGTCAAATCAAATGGTAGAAAAGCTGAATGGCAAACAATGGACAGTAGAACTCATGGCATTTTCACACGCATGCTGTGACGAGAACCCACAGGATTTGGACCAAACAGCTGAGCAGCCATAAGAAAACTTCTTAGCGAGACTAATTGGGGAAAACAGGCTTCAAATTGCTGTGGAGCATAAGGCTTGGACTCTGGAGCAATGGGAAAAGGTCATGTGGTCTGACGAGTCCAGATTAACCCTAGTAAAGGCAATGTTATAATCTGGGGTTGCTTCAGTTGGACAGGTTGATGCTCAGCGATGTTATGTAGGAATAAACTCACGTCAGCTGACCCCCTGAATGTACTGAAAGACCAAGTTATCCCATCAATGGATTCTTTTCTTCCCTGAAGGCACGGCCATTTTCCAGGACCGCAATACCGGGATTCATCAGGTTCAGATGACGGAAGAGTGCCTGGGGGAGCATGGGTCCTGGCTTTAACCCCAGTGAAAGTCTTCGGGATGTGCTGGACAAGACTTTACAGAGTGGTTCAACTCTTCTGCTGTCAATACAAGCCAAAAGCTGTAAGCGCTGGATGGCAATAAATGTAGTGACGTTACATGAGGTTGCTGAAACAATGCCACGGCATATGCACACCAGCGTTCTCCTATTTGTCTATGGATGACAACATTCATGTTCAACATTCACCACATCTGACAAAAGGAAAGAACAAGTGAATCAGTGCTGATAAAATTTGACCAGAAAAAAACACATTCCAATCAGATTAGATTAGAAACACTTTCCAATTATTAAGCGTTTAACTCAGCCGGTTTTAACTAAGCATCCTGAAAGCACATAACACAGCAATTAGCATAACGGCCTATAAATGAAAGAGGCATTCCTTCACTCCCAAGTCATCGCACTGGTTTCATTATTAATGTCATTTTAACATTCATGAGAGTTTTCTTTATTGTTCAGCCAGCGGTTCTCAGGGGATGATGAATAAACCTTGTGAATAGCGCTCGGCCTGTTGCGCGTCTATGCTTTTAGAGCTGCCGTCAAGCTTTTTTGCATTGTGCCCGTCTTTGTCTTTAGTGCTCATTGTCTTATGTGACAGTGTCACTGTTTCGGAGCCACCCCACAAGCTGCTGCACTTTTTGAGGCATTCATCGGTTCCTGAGAGAAGGCCGGACGCTCCGGCAAGCGGCCGATCCTCCTCTGCTTATTGCTGCCTGAAGCTCACGTCATTGTGTGTTGCCATTCACACTCCAGCGACGACAATGGTTAACACTGACAATACTGTCTTTCAGGCCGGAGAGCTCTCCAGGTTAACTGAAGCTGAAGATGGCTCGGACTCATCCTTTTGTCTCTGCAGCATATGTTGAGGAGCAGAGGGCATTGCTAGCATTAGGGAGAAGTCAAGCAGGGCACATTAGCACATTAGCAGCCAGTCACCCCAGAGAGATGGACCACTACCGAGCCAGCATGGGCTTGAGGAGGGGGTGGTGTTTGTGGACGCACTGCAGGAATTCGGATCATTCAGAGAATCCTGCTCATTGATCCGTCCACTCCACCCCCACATCATTCACTCAGGACAGCCCCAATCCAAACCCACCCCCCCCAGCCCCACCACCAACACTTCAGCCTCTTTCTCCTTCTACCTCAACTCTAAAGATGTAATCTAGAACAGACTGAAGAGAGGGAAGAGTCACATTACTCTTGCCTGGGGGAAAGACATTGGCTCCTTTGTAATGCACGTAAGCATAAATATGTCAGGAGGGGTTGAGGAGTGGGGTCTGCCGGGGTCAGAGGCCTTTCTGGTCATGCTGGTGGGAAGAGTGAAAAAGAGAAGAGGGGGAAAAGAAGTTCCCAAGAGGTTCCACTGTACCGGCATTTGCTCTTGTTTTCCAGGAATACTGGGACAGGCCAGAAGGCAGGTCAATGTGTCATTGATGTAGAGAGATTGATGGAGCAGTGATCAATCACTGGCACATAAGAGTGGACTACAGCAGACCTTCTGCTGCCTCTTACTTTAATGCAGGACGTGCAGGCACAGGAACAATGCAAGACATCTTTAAGCGATATCTTACAATCATAGACTTATTAGGCACACTTATCTGGCACCAACACTCATTGGCCATTTTATCAGAAACACATACCATGTGGAGTCATTTGCATAGGTTTGGGCACGTCCTGCAAGAACATACAGTATGTGGTGAATTGCTGGAAAAGATGAAGCAGCTGGAGAGAGACACAGAGGGAATGCCATTGCGAAGAAGAACAGACAGAAATGGACAGAGAAAAAAAGGAGAGACGGCGACTGTGTGGACTGAGCAAACGAATGAAAGGGATGGAGAAAGAGAGGGCATCCTAAAATGAATGAGAAAAGATAAAGAAGACCGAGGCAGAAAGGTGGAGATGGAGAAGAGAAGCTCAAAGTAAAAGGATGGTGTTGATGTTTGAGAAAGAGGTGACGGGCTTAAGTGAAAAGTAATGTCGGAAACAGATGCTGACAGAGAAAAGTAGATGCGTTAATGACTTCAGATGAGAGAGAAAGAAAGATTTATACCTACGTGCATATCGACGTCTTCTATTTTCTATGACATCATTACATTTCTTCCATAAAAGATGGTCTATAATATGAAGTCTTCTCCAGCGCATTCTAAAGACTTTCAGTGGGGTTAAGGTCAGGACGCTGTGGTGGCCAATTCATATGTGAAGACGGTTCCTCATGGTCCCTGAACTACGGTGGCCGAGAAAGCCCAACGCACTGCAAGTTAAAAACGTGCTGCAAAGTCTCAAAACACAAGCATCAAAATGACACGACTTGCACAACATTAGCCAAACGCGCTGCAAGATCTGAAAACACAAGCATCAAAATGAGACCGCTTGCAAACCATTAACCGAACGCGCTGCAAAGTCTCAAACGCGCAGCAAACACTAAAAACACATGCAACTTCCAAAACACATGCAGAAAGCCTCAAAACACAACGGAAGTGTTTCCGAGGGACACTGAAAGTGGACGGACCCGGACCTGGACGTAGAGCCGAGACAGCCCCAGTTCCAGCAAAAGTAAGTTTTATCTGTTTATTAATGAATATTCAGTCGGGTTATTGGCCAGGTTCTTGTGTTAACTTAATAAACAGTTAAACCTTAATTTTAGCCACTCGGTGTGCATTGTTTAAGGTGGAACGAAATGTAAACACGAGAAACTGGCCAATAAACCGAATGAATATTCATTAATAAACAGATAAACTTTTCTTTCAGTCACTCGGTGTGCATTGTTTAAGGTGGAACGAAATATAAACACAAAAACCTGGCCAATAACCCGACTGAATATTCCCGGGTCCGTCCACTTTCAGTGTCCCTCGGAAACACTTCCGTTGTGTTTTGAGGCTTTCTGCATGTGTTTTGGAAGTTGCATGTGTTTTTAGTGTTTGCTGCGCGTTTGAGACTTTGCAGCGCGTTCGGTTAATGGTTTGCAAGCGGTCTCATTTTGATACTTGTGTTTTCAGATCTTTCAGCGCGTTTGGCTAATGTTGTGCAAGTCGTGTCATTTTGATGCTTGTGTTTTGAGACTTTGCAGCGCGTTTTTAACTTGCAGTGCGTTGGGCTTTCTCGGCCACCGTACTGAACTGCTATTTCACAGTCTGAGCCTGATGAATCTCGGCACTAATATGGCCATGCCATCAGGGAAGAAACTTGGTCATTCAGTCCGTTCATGTGGTCAGCTGACCTTATTTTATTGCCACATCATTTTGTAGAGCAGATCATAACACAGCCTCCAGAGCCTTGTACAATGGGCATGATGCATGCATTACTTTATGTGCTTGCATTCTTGCCCTGACGCACCCATCGCTCTCGACTCTTCAGACCACATGACCTTTTTCCATTGTGCCAGAGTCCAGTCTTTATTTCCATAAGCCAACTGAAGCCTTTTTATTCTGATTAGCCGCACTAACAAGTGGTGTCTTATGGCCACACAGCTGTTTAGTCCCAATTCTGTTCTCGTCTTGAGTTCTAAGTAGGTCTTACTTTCACTATTAAATATAATCATTTTTAACATCGTCTTCATAAGGTCATGGGACAAAAAATGTGTCACCTTGCATGTTTAAGGTGGTAGTAACTTCAGCCTCCTGCAGATGGCGCTGAACAATGATGATGGGGCTGTAAATACCTGCGGGGTGTGAGTGACGGGATTCATAGATGGAGAAGAGATGGTACAGTGCAGTGAATGCGTTCCATGTGTGGATAAGGCTCCAGAGCAGATGTTAATGATTGGCTAAAAGGAGTGACTGCATTTGGGCGTGCCAAAGACCATAGTGTGAAGGAAGTAGTTGAATCTGTGGGTGTATGGAAGCGTACGGTCATACAGGTCTACCAGCAGTGGCTAAAATTCCAGTCTACAGGGAATTCTCCTCGGAATTGTGCCAGGGAAGGCATCCACCAAATCTGGACCAACTACACAATTCTTCAATGCAAGAGTGTCTGAACATTGATGTGGCCTACATCCAGAAACTTGTCCAGTCCATGCCAAATCCAGTCACAGCTTTTATTGGTGCTCGTGGAGGTATTACATGCTATTAGGTACGTTTCGGTCACAGGCGACTCATTTGACATGAGCTTATTATTCACTGCAGCAATTATCCAATCAAAGGCTCTTTACGAATGTATTCATTCATTCAAATGAACAGTGACTTTTTTGGCCAGCCAATATAAGATTGCTGTAAAAACGATATCTATAAATCAGCTTATATATAGTTTGAAGAATATTCTAGGATTATTTGGCCTATTTCAAAATGTTATTTCTGTCATGTTAAGTCATTTTATCTAAACAGATTGTCTTATTCCACTGGTAGATGATTTCGCTTGTTTTAAAGGAAAATACAAGCATGAATATGTCTGAAAGAGCTTTAGGAGACCACTACAAACCGGACCTCCAGCGACTCACTCAATCGGTTTTAAGAACAAACCTTTAAGTAATTAGGGCACCATCATATATCATGTCGTATCAATGTAAATGCGCAGGTCTATAAGCCTATATTTAATTATATTTGGCCTACACAGAGTCTATGTAAATACGGAACCTTATTTAACCTGTTTTTAATTTTATCCTAACAGGTTGAAGAATGTCATTCTCCACTTGGAACACAGGAAATGAAATATTAAAATATTGGCTGCATTGGAATAAAACTGATTCAGCTTTTACTTTCTTTCCGAGCCCCAAGTTATAGCTATAAAATTACAGACTGTGGTCCATCTGTTGCACCATTTATCCGCCCCCCACTATCCTGTTCACGCCGGATAAGGACCACCATCGGACCAGATATAATTTGGGTGGTAGAACATTCTCAGCACAGCAGTACTTAGGGTCATGGTATGTTAGTGGGTGTTGTACTGATATGACTGTATCAGGCCGAATTTCAACATGCTTCTGAGATACATTAGGAGCCAGAATAGCATTCCTTTTTCCGCTTATACAGCAACCCGAGATGGTGAGTAAGTAGTACAGAGGAATGATGTGAGTGAATTTCCCAGTTACTGGAAGTCAAAGGATCTGCTTCCCATCTGTACTTGTCCATGTGATTGGGTGTACGAGCTAAACAAAAGCAATAGCCATGGCCTCCTTAAAAAGCGACCTTGCCTCTTGCAGGGACGTATTGACCGCTAATGATTATCGCTGAATTACTGCTGAGGCAGGCCAGAGAATGAGAACGCTGTGATCGTTCAGCTACAGGGTTCCTCCATACATTCCCTCAACCCCTGTCAATGACCAATAATGAGTATGGATGCATCCCAATCCTTCATGGACCGTGTGTTTTGTTCTGACCGGTACTCAAAAGGCTATTAATCAGTGGTCTCTGCTGACTATCCATGTGCTACAGCCTAACATTTGAGGCTTCCTAGTCAATAACAGATCATTGGAAAAAGGTTTCCAAGCTTCTGGTTTCCAAAAGGAAGAAAGAGAGTGCTGTATTTCTTCTCTGCCAGTGTCAGAGATTCCTGAGGCAAAGAGAAAACACAGTACACTCAGTTCAGGTTTATGTCCCTGCTGCATCATGGTCAATCTCAGCATCTGTTCTGGAGGCACAGGGGTGAAGGGTAGATCATGCTGTGGTTATGTTTTGTGTAGCACGAGTTGTGTAATGAGTCTTTTGCGTCCAGCAGAGAGCGGAGAGCTAATAAATATGGCATGCACCTGATTGGGTTGTGTGTATTTCTCCTGTTTGGACAGTTCCTTCAATAGCATGACTCACACAGGGGCAGAGCGAAAGAGAGTAGTGGTTAAAAGCATTTAGTCAATGTGACGCTAAACGAAACGGTCAAAAACAGCCAGATTTTTTAAAGCAAGTCAAAACTCAACTAAGACTTGGTGTATGAAGTTTGCTGCATCAGTTTTGTACTGGAGATATGAGGCCATAACACATAGGGGAAGCTAGTGACCATAAACCTCATTGTGGATTACATTAGGCTTTGGGATGTCAGCTACTATTGGAGACTACTTAACTAATCAGTTTGAGTAAAATAGAAATGGAAACAGTGATTTATAAGTCTATTAGCATTTGAAAAATACAATAAAACAACAACAAGGTATTTAATGTTTGATCAGTTTATCAATATTTTGGATAATAATAATTACAGGAAGTGGTTCGGAATATGCTGAGGCATTGCTATATTATAGATTTGAGATTTGAACATTTTGGGCATTAATGGATTTTTTAAAAACCACATTCCAGGCAGAGAGGTACAATACCAGTCAAAAGTTTAGGGACACCCGACTACATGGATGTTGTTGGTGATCTTAAAAACTCTACAGTCTTACACTTAACAGCTCCAACTGATGAGAGTCTGAAACAGTATATATCCTGATATACCACATATACTCTTGATGGACCACAATATTATATTTCTCCATATCTCCACCTCTAATATATATTTAGCTTTTTTATGGCACAGTGTAAAAGCTCTAGTTCTCCTTTCAGTTTAGTGAATATTCATGATGGACAGACCAATAGAATTGCTTCAAAACTGCTTTTTATATGAACCTCCACTGCAGGTTAAGAAAGCTGTTTATGCTCCTGTAAAGTTCCATTTTGGAGGTGTTTAAGGTGGACTGTATAATTCCATGAGTGCTATTTTACAGTTTGATGTCTTCACTTTTATTCAATAGTAAAGCATTAAGATAAACATAAGCAGAACCTTCTCATAGTAGCCGTGTCCAAACTTTTGGCTGGTAGTGTACCTGGAATAGTCCCTAAAGAAAACTTACCCTAACTTCACCACTGCTTTGTCATTTTTAGCAATAGGCCTACATATAAAAACCTCACAAGACGTCCGTAGGTTAATAAATAAAATAAAGTAAATGAAATAGCTACATTGATGTAGACATTTTGACCCCAGATTCCCATCACCACCACCGTAAAGAAATCTGAGGCTGCTCTACAATCAACCATTTTACATCAAACCCACTCTGAATGACCTTGTATACATCTCAGTGATTGAACTAATCTATCTATTAAGGCAAAGAGAAAACCATGTAAATGTCATTTTTAATGGCCAAACCTCAGCATCAGACATCCCAATAGTTAGGCCACTGTATCCCATCAGCCCCCTCTCCTGACAGCCATGATGGAGCGTACCAGCATCCCTCTAGGGAACTCCAGGGATGCCACTCATCCTGAGCCGCATTCTGTCAACTGACGTGATTGATCAACCTGCATCTTCACTGTCATCCACCCACGCACACACACACACAAATGTGTCCATCAAACACACAAATTGCTCGTCCGTTACCTTCTGGATGACCAATGCATTAGTCACTGTAAACAGGAAAAGGGGGTTGAGGGGGTGGGGGCGGGGAAGAGGCACCTTCTGTCCATTTACAAAGCTGTAAAGTGCTGTCGTAATCACGCCATGACACCTCCCACAGTGAGACAGCTCGGCATGCTCAAACACTTGAGCTGTTGTAGTCGATTTGAAATTCTATGTTCTTTAATCAGATGAGCTGCAGAACTGAAGAAGAGGCCTTAAAGGGTTTTAACTGAGCGGAGGACAGGGTGAGGCAACACCCCATGAGAGCCGCGTGAACCTCGCTTTCTAGGCTTGCCAACTTCATCTGACAGCAATCTTTGATTTCGTTTTTTTTGGCTTTGGGTGACTTACGGGCCTATAATCTGGCCCTTCTGATTATCATTTAAGAATCATATTTGTGCTAAGCAAGTCATGGGTGAACAACTGTGTATATACACTCATTAACAAAAGAATAGTTGCACAAATAATTGCACCCAGAAGGAATCAACCGACAGGAGTAAAAATCAGTGGGTAGGTTTGACATTGTGAGACACATGATGCAAATGATTCTGGTTTCACACTCAACCGCTCATGTGACGTAAGCAAGGAAGGGCCTTATTACTTACCTGACTGACCTTCAGCGAGCAGTGATACCCTCCATAAGTCATCCTGGTAGTGCAAGCCCCATTGGCAGACGTCTGCACAACGCCGGACTACATGCACACAGACCGTTATGACGACTGCCCTTAACACCATGCCAACGTCTCCAAAGACTGCAATGGTGTCGTGCCAGACTGTCATGGAGTGACTCAGAATGAATCTTCATTGACAAGTCCCGCTTTTGTTTTGGTGGAGACAACCAACGAATCCGTGTGTGGAGGCACCGTGGTCAGCGTCAAGAATAACACAAACAACACATAGAATATTCAAGCTGCATGGGATGGATTATCACAGGACACCATTAGGAACCTCTACAACTCCATGCTGAGACATCTGGCACATTGCGTTAGCAAACACGGCAGCCCAACGCGATACTGAAAGACACTACTTCTGTATGTGTAGCTCAATAAATATTGATCATATCAGTCTAAATTTATCATCATTTATTGTTCCTGGTAACCTTCATATGAGGTATATATAAAGTATTTTAGGAGGCCTCATTGCAATGGGCCCCACTTTGATTGAGCCATAAATCCCTTTAAATCTTGTAGCTCACAATTTGGTTTGAGTTAAACCACTGTCACTGAAAGTGAAACCACTTCTTCAGTGTGGGAGCACCACGGCAAGCTGTGGACTGGTTGGAAAGCTAGTGGCCACTTCATGTCTGCTTGGCACTGAAGTGGATGCTGGTCAGGAAGTTCATCAAGCTCATCGCGCTCACTTTCACGAGCTGGGTGATATCCCTACTAGGACTAGGTGTACCTATACATACTGAGAGGGGCACATCAAACAGCTGGAAGGAGGCAGGGCCCCAGCGTGCACGGGCGGCCCTCACACCAGTGTCGATGGTACGATGGGCAGAGGACAAAGCAGATGGCAGCCAGATGCCATGCCATTGTTCTTGTCGTTGCCCCCAGCTGTGTGGGCTGTGATGTGTCGTGCAGTGTGGCGTTTGTACTTGCCAGAACTTTTAGAACTACATAGGTGGCTATGTAGTTTCCTACTACTGGCTCACATAGCTGGGAGGTGTGTGATGTGAGCAGCCACGTGCGTAGGCCTATGTGAGGTGCATGCCCTTGTAAAAATGGTCTTAAATGTTGTTAATGGTGTTGTGTGCATATGGGTTGTTTGTGTTATTTTGTGACTGGTGTGCCTTGTGTGTATATCGGGGGGTGGAGCCCAACCTGCAGCTCTGTAGCGTAGCGTTTTACCCGTACATCAACGCTATGTAGCGACTCTACACACAGTTCTCTACTATTTCTCATTGGGTCGAATGGGATTTCTGCCAACATTGCATCAATCTTGTTTAACCTTGCATCGGTTTCTTCAAAAGAATGCATTTGTGGATGGAGGATAGGTCAGTTCCAGGAGGCCTTGGCCATTCCTTTCAGCCTCAAGGCCTGTTCTTTGATGGTCGGCGACCTTCTAACCCTTTCTCATGCCACTGTGAACATTCTTACTGTATACTCCCACTTTGCTTTCACTGAATACAGTAACAAACTTTCTAGCTCCGTGTCTGAGACTGCTAAGGCTACATGGAAACGGGCTAATAGTTCAGGAGCAGGGAAATGAATGGATCTTTATGTGGAACCTGGAGGTGACGGAGCCTGGAGACTGACAGCAGTGTAGTGTGAAGCTAATGGAAGCAGGCCAGCAGCCAAAAGACTGGTGTAATACCACAGAAGCACATGTGAAGTTCAAACTAGCCGGCATGGTTGGCATATTTACGCTTTCGGCAGCTGGAGCGCTCAAGGGCCACAATAAGCCTGTCTTACAACATTGAGCAACTGGGCCTGGCCCCAAACAAAGAGGCTTTCAGAAGAGAAGACAGGACCTGCTGTTGGGGATGTGCATTTGTATTGGCGTAAGTGGCTGCATGTGTATGCTAGGGATTTTGGAATAACCCCAAAATAATCTATGGTCTGAATTCCTGTAGTTTTACTGTGTGAGCGTGAGTGTATGTATACGCAAACACACGCATTGCAGTGTATTTGTGGGGTCGATACGAGCGTATCCCCTATCGGGTGTTCGGCGGACACATGCGTTGTGGTCCATTTGCTGTGGTCTCCAGAGGGAGGCTATCAGGCTGCTGTAAGCTGACACCACTAAACATGTGGACAGCTGGCCAGGCTCATCTGTTCATCAGCTCAGTTCAAAGGGCCGCTAGTCCTTCGTCTTCCCCAGAGGAGCTGGCCCCGGTCAGTCTAGCACTCTCACTGTACAGGGGGTCCAGACCACTCTGCAGCCCTGCCTGACACTCTGCGGTAGAGTGAGAATTCAGGATTACTGGCCAGACGCTACCAAATTGGTCAAATGGGATAAAATCAAATATGATCCTAAATATGATTTTGAATATAAAATATCTTCTAATAGAACAATTTCTTAACTGTTGGTCATCAAAACTGACCAATGAATAGAGCGTTCTATTCTTGAATGTTAAATTAAAATATAGCCGCACCCAGAAGGGCTCTCAACGTATTGCGTGCCACACCAGTCGTGTGGATACTACCATACCATGCTGTTGGTGGCAGTGGATCGAAGAAGGCACGAGACCTACACGAACCACGGAGAGGGAGGACCCATGGACTGTTCGACATGCATGAAGTGACACAACAGTCACGATTGTGGACATTCAGCGAGCAGTGATGCCTCCATGAGTCATCCTGTTAGTGGCATCACCATTGGCAGACGGTTGCACAAGGCGGAACTACAGGCACGCAGACCGTTATGGCGACTGCCCTTAACACCACGTCAACGTCACCAAAGATGACAATGGTGTCGTGCCAGACTGTCATGGGATGACCAAGGAATCCGTGTGTGGAGGCACCATGGTCAGCACCAAGATGCATGGTTTGTTGTCACACATCACATATCCAGAAGGCCTGGTGTCATCTTCAATCTTCCTAAGTTTACCCATATGACTCAGATTTAAAACTCTGATGCTGGCCTACAAAGCCAAGAATGGACCAGCCCCTCCGTACCTTATGGCAATGGCGATCTGTACCCCGAGCCCTTCGAGCTTCAAGTACAGCTCAACTCGATCCGCCATCCCTGAAAACGCATGGAAGACAAGCATCCAGACTCTTCTCTGTCCTGGCTCCCAGATGTTGGAATGAACTCCCACTGGCTGTCCGAACAGTTGAGTCTCTCGCAGTCTTCAAGCACAGGCTGAAGACCCATCTCTTTGTAAAGCACTTAAATGAGTGAGCACTAGTAGATGCGTATGCTGAAATACTTTGTTTTTGCACTTATACTGACCATAACCTTTCTTCTCTCTAGGTGTGAGCGCTGGGTTGGGTTGCCAGGTAGTGCACTTATGCTATATATGTCTGTGTATTATTTTCTCTAGGTAGCAGCACTGGCCCTTGTTCGGGCAGTGTCTGAGCTCAGGGCGGGTTTTAGACTCTAACCTTCCTATACTAGCTGGGAAACATTATCCGACACTAAGCACGGTTGTAAGTCGCTCTGGATAAG
Source organism: Semaprochilodus insignis (assembly GCA_034552555.1). Taxonomy (NCBI): domain Eukaryota; kingdom Metazoa; phylum Chordata; class Actinopteri; order Characiformes; family Prochilodontidae; genus Semaprochilodus; species Semaprochilodus insignis. The sequence goes on along the minus strand of CM067475.1, from coordinate 3,585,872 downwards.
ACCGTCTGCTAAATGCTGTAAATGTAAATGTAAATGTGTCACCCCACCTCCACCCTTACCGCACCATCTGCAGGAACTGTGAGAGAATATTCAAGCTGCATGGGATGGATTATCACAGGACACCATTAGGAACCTCTACAACTCCATGCTGAGACATCTGGGATGTTGTGTTAGCAAACATGGTGGCCTGACACCATACTGAGAAACACTACTTCTGTATGTGTAGCTCAGTAAATATTGATCATATCAGTCTAAATGTATCATCATTTATTGGTCCTGGTAACCTTTATCTTCCTTTCCAAGAGCAATGTAATCCCTCTCTTCTTTCTCGGTGCGTCTATTCTGTGGATAATGAGTGTAATTACATTTAACTGCTAGTCTAAGAAGTTTGAGAAGCACATGTCCACTTGAGTGGCATGTTCTCTCTACAACTGTTCAGTTCTTGGATACTTCTGTGTGAAGCTTGTGTAAGATCCATCTGTGCTCTTTCACAGTCAACAGAGCTGTGCCTCCTCTTGCACCACAATGCATGAAGGGTCTGGAGTGGGTGGTGTGGGATTGTGTGGGTGTTTGCCTGTGTGTGTGTGTGTGTGTGTGTGTGTGTGTGTGTGTGTGTGTAGGGAGGTGGGGGAGAGCCAGTCTTTAATTTCATCTACTGTCTCCAAGTCCCCATAAAACATGAAGTTATGCTACACAAGATGACGCCTGTACTGTGCCAAGCCAGCGCTGCCAGTTTGTCTGTACCATGCTGAGTTGGTGACCATGGAGATGGAGACAGTATGATAAGACATGGCGAGACATCACTCCATGACAGCCAGCTGAACTTCCAGTTTTCATGCCCTGGCACTTTTCTGTTGAGCCTTCACGTACTGCAATGAAAAACAGTTTCCATCTATGTCTCCATCTGCTGGCCACACCCAGAAATTACAACTGCAGTAGGACTTAAGGGCCCATAGCCCACGTTTTACTCGTATTTGTTTTTTTACTTTGGGGCCCACTTAGAATATATTTGTGGTTTTACACACCGAACATGTCCACAATTCATTTAACGTCACCATTGCCCAACTACTTGTCCCATTTCCACTATTTATCCCCTAGAATGAAACAGGCTGCTTTTGTTACTATGCCTTTAAGGCTGATCTAAGATAAATGAGCTCTGTACTCATAAGCTGAGACTTGAATCTAGTATATGGTTGTGGGTGTTAGCTTAAAGACTCATACACACATGTGGCCTATGCTAGTTTGTGCTGGGCTGTGGGGTAATAGTACAGTGCCTGTGCCTACTGCTATGTTGAGCATGTGGCTATTGATGACTTGCCTGCTATGTCAGCAGTTTCAGGAGCACTGGGCGCTGGTCTCTTCACCGCTGCCATATTCAATAATAGATCATTCACTTAAAGTGCTGTGTTTCCTGCTGTGCCAAGATGTCACAACATACACACACACACACATCTGCAAAAAAATAGTTGCACCCAGAAGGCATGTTCCATTAGCATGGATGATGACCTGACGCCATACTGAGAGACCATTCTTACCCGATGTGAGTGATGGTACTGGAAGTAAGGTAAGGAGATGTTAAATATGTGCTCTCAGTGGCTTGCTATTGTAAATGATAATAATCAATTTATTAATTCTGACACGACGCATCTACCGTATCTCGTGAACTAATGAATCCACAAAGGCACCAGAAACAGGTATATGACCCCCACGGTGTGACACTCAAGCACTGCATCAGGTTTCTATTTGAATGGTTCTTCTTGCATGCACAGCAAGATGTTAGGTAACCAGCCACAATGTGAGTAAACCACCAGATGTACATTGTTAGGGTCAGATTTGCAGGGCTAGGTGAAAGACTTCATTGTGACTGACTGTGACTGCATAGTCACGGTCCCCTGGCATATGGGTTCCTTACAGGACAGCATCCTGCATTGCTTCACACCACAGACAGTTCATGTCAGCATCAGCTCTTGAATGACATGTGCAGCACATCCTTTTCTTACTCTAATGGAGAGGTCTTTAAACCGGTTCTCACTCCCACCAGACAGGCCACATTTTATCTAGAACCAAATTACAATGCATAAGAGTGGAGCAAAATTGTGGACTGGGCGGGGTCCGGGGGGGTCTGAGGGCCCATTTGAAGACCTCTGGTTTAATATCTCCTGGCAAGCTTTTGAGGAAAGAGGATATTTAGCAATTCAGCTGTATTGCACAAACAAACAAACAAACAAACAAACAAAAACAAACAAACAAACAAAAATACAAATAAATAAATAAATAAATAAATAAATAAATAAATTGATATTTTGTGTCTTGAATCCCACACTGCAAAAGTTTTAGCAAATAAATAGTTGCTTATTAAACAAGACAGACAAGCACAGGTCGCGGTTTTGGGTAAGGCTTTAATGGACTTTGGTCACCAGGTGGCGCCACAACACAAGACATACTTACATAATTGTACCTTTAGACCCTTTTTCTCTTCATCCGGGATTGAACTGAGGAAGATGGGTTTCTTCCTTACTCTAAGGGAGTTTTCCCTTACACCTGTTGCCTCTGGCTTGCTCACGGGGGGCTTGGACCCGGATTTCCTTTCCTACGTCTGTACATGGACTCCGTGTTTTTCTTTTCCTTTATACAAACTGCTTCTCTTTGTAGCTGCTTTGAGACAACAGTAAAAAGTGTAAAAAGCACTATACAAATAAATATTGATTGATTGATTGATGATCCAACCAAACCTGCATCAATCACAGAGTGAGTTTGGCTGTCTGTCTATACAGCTACACATTTTCATACAGAAACAGATGCTAGTGGGTTCTTTAATTGGATCCATGTTAAACAGTTCAGTGCAGCTAAAACTCAGAGTTCTGTCATTCAGCTTCAACTTACTTCCTCTTCTTCTCCCTGCTTTTCAAGAACAGCTGCCACGTTACTGATAAAATATAGATCAGATCTTCATTTAAGTCTTTATATTATACACTCATCATAAAAAGAATAGTTGCACTAACTACTCTTAGTGTCCCATTGTGTTGGATTGCAGTGCTATTGGGAAGGAAGATAAAGGTTAGCAGGATCAATAAATGATGATACATTTAGACTGATATGGACAATATTTATTGAGCTACACATACAGAAGTAGTGTCAGGCCTTCTGGACGTGTGACACGTGTCAACAAACCCAACAGCCATGATTGTGGACATTCAGCGAGCCCTCCATGAGTCATCCTGTTAGGATGCACAACGCAGAGCTACTTGCACGCGGACCAGTTGCCCTTAACACCACGTCAGTGTCGCCAAAGACTGCAACGGTGTCATGCCAGACTGTCATGGAGTGACTCAGAATGGCAGCGGGTCATCTTCAGTGACGAGTCCCACTTTTGTCTTAGTGGAGACGACCAACGAATCCGTGTGTGGAGGCACCGTGGTCAGCACCGAGATTTGGTCGCAGTTTGTTGTCACGCATCTTGCGTCCAGAAGGCCTGGTGTCACTCCACCTCCACCCCTACCGCACCATCTGCAGGACCTGTGTGAGAATATTCAAACTGCACGGGATGGATTATCACAGGACACCATTAGGAACCTCTACTACTCCATGCAGAGACGCCTGGGATGTAGCATTAGCAAACATGGCAGCCCGACGCCATACTGAGAGACACTACTTCTGTATGTGTAGCTCAATAAATATTGATCATATCAGTCTAAATGTATCACCATTTATTGTTCCTGGTAACCTTTATCTTGCACTGGAATCCCACACCTCCTTCTGGGTGCAGCTATTCTTTGGATGATGAGTGTATGTAGGGTATCCAATTGTCCACTGAGAATTCAGGTAACACTACAAAATGGCCGACACTCTAAATGGAGCACTAAACAGTAAATAGGGTGCAATTTCAGAAATCCTCTATGTATCTGGTTTTGTTATAATGTGTTTTAATGGGTTCTCTTTATCTACTGTTATGACTTAACTGAAGTTCTGCTCACATTTCAGGTCAAACTTACACAAGCGTTCCAGCAGCACTATATTTGCCGCTAACCCTTAGTCCATAACTGGTATGTACAGCTTCCCTGACATGCAAACACGTCACTAAGACACCTTACCCAATTGTTTGTGGAGCGGATTGTTAACCTCCACAGAAGTACTGCATAAAGATCAGAGTGGACACAGCGGTCAGAACCACCTTCTTCTGCAGGACGCCTTCCAATACATATGACCACTAGATGGTAGCAAAGCCATGCGGGCCACATTCCACATACTGTAGCTCTGAATTGTGTATAAGTTCTAACAGCAAGATATGTTAAATGTACTTGGCCTTAATATGATCTTAATCCCTGGAGGTGTGGGTAGAAATCTCCTTAGCTTAGGCTGGAAACTGGGGTAGTAGGACTAAAAGACCATCACAGCCTGTTCCTTATCTGGGACCCTCTGAGAAATTCTCTCCATGTTTTAAATAGAGGTGAAAAGGCAGCACAAGGACACGACGGCAACAGAGACAAAGTCCTGGCCTGCTGGGTTTATATTGCTGATCCACGTTACAGTGATGTCACCACAACCTTAGAAAAACACTGCTATCTCTTATCATGCGTTATCAGTGAGAAGTTTATCATTAAAGTCATTTATGAACCAGCACATAAAAAAGATTAAGGTTAATTTAAGTGCTTATATCGGTTGTCTTGTTGGCGCTATGCTTTCGGGCCGAGTCTGTAGCACACAGCAGTGACTGGCTACAAATTCAGGGAGAACTTTCAAAGAAACTTCAGAAAAGCAACTTCATTTCCAGGATGAGTAACATCCTGGCGTGTAGGTGTGAACCACATTATTTACCCCAGTTATCATAGCGTCTTATCTGAGCCCTAGATCCACACTAGGCCTATTAGGTGTGCTTGACCTTGTTTCACCACAGTTCGTATGTATGAAGGTACGGATTTATGGCCACGCGTGCTTGTGAAAATAACAACAGGGCCGCATGCATGCCTGTGTATGGTGACGATCCCGCTTTGCCCACTTGAAAGGGTCAGGACGGAAAGTTCATGACGAAGGCAGTGAGCCTCTGGGGATCTGGTGACATGACTGAGTGCTTGGGAGTTAAAATAGACAGGAAGCTGTCAGTCAGTGCTGACTTATAGCCACATGCTCAGGTACCAGCACTGTACAGTGTGTCATACTACAGTGACAAACTAACGCATGTTGTAATCACATGGTACATTCATACATGATTCATTGTATTGCATTATCTATTGTGTAATCTTTATTATTATTATTATTATTATTATTATTATTATTATTATTATTATCATCATCATCATCCAATTTAACACTGTGTTACACTAGATACACTCTTTGGAATATCTACTAATGGAAAAAGTATGTGTATATATGTGTATCATTTAAACATATAGAACCAGTCAAAAGTTTAGACACTGCTCCTCATAGAAGGTTCTCCTTATGTTTATCTTAATGCTTTACTGTAGAATAACAGTGAAGACATCAAACTATAAAATAGCTCTCATGGAATTATACAGCCCACCTTAAACACCTCCTGAATAGAACTTTACAGGATGAAAGAGGATAAAACAGCTTTCTTAACTTACAGTGGAGGCTGATATAACCAGGTTTATTTCTAAGCAATTCTATTGGTCTGTCCATCATGAATATTCACTAAACTGAAAGGGGAACTAGAGCTCAAAGTTTTTACACAGCCAAATATATATTAGAGGTACTCTAATATACTCTGTGGTACATCAAGAGTATATGTGGTATATCAGGATATGTACTGTTTCAGATTCTCTTCAGTTGGAGCTGTTAAGTGTAAGCCTGTAGAGTCTTTAAGATCACCAACTACATCCATTTAGATGGGTGTGTCTAAATTTTCACTGGTAGTGTATATCACTTTATTCATTTTTTATCTTTTCACTGTTTTGAAAAATTAGCAAAACCCTTTAAAAACTAATCACAGAGAATGCAGAAAAAATAACATAAAAAATAATAATATTTTTGTAGAAAAATCTGCATTTTTGGATTGAAAAAAAAAGTTTGTAAAATGTTAGGAATCTGCACTACAACCTATAATACTATATATATATATATATATAAAATACTCTATATTATAACTCGTTGGACTCCAACGGCAAGATTCCTCACCATAAGGAGAGCTATTTCTCAGCACTGTGGGTCCTGTGTAGCTTGTACTTGTTGTGAGCTAATTTAAAGATGGTTTAACTTATTTCTAGATATGTGTTACTAATTTTAAGTGATTTTACTATACTGGCTGATACAATATATTTGCTTAATATTTGCCAATACAGTGAGTGAGAAGATTTGAGGTACTAAAATCAGTTAAAACAAGCAAAAAACAGCTGAAAATAGGTTCAATAATCCTAAAATTAGCTTAGAACTATCACATTATGGGCTACATTAGCTAGATATAAGACTATTGCAGTTGCCAAGACATCATTGTTTGCAGTGTGTCTTAGCTGTAGGCTACACTCCCTTGAACCTACGTGAGGGTACATTCTCCAAGTGGAGCATTACATAGCACAACATAGCACTTTGATAAGCCGTCCTAGATAAGAGTGTCTATAAAATGCAACTACCTACCAAAAAGATACTGCTAAAAAAGAATCAGCATGCATTCCAGGCTAGTCTGGGCTGGTGTATGCTTGTCTGGTGCTGGGTTAGCTGGACTTCCAGCATGTCCATGCTGGTTAACAAGCATAGCAGTATCCAGAACTCATGAGGTGTTGGTTCTGCTGGTGTGGTCTGTGCTGTTTTGTTGTAGCATTGAGCCTCATGTCGGCATTTAAAGACCTGGTTAACAGCAAAGCTGATCATTGAATAAATGGCATTACAAAGGGCTGATTAGCACTTTAAAGAATAGAACTAAACTTGTCAAAAACAGCATTTCACTGTTCAACCAAACAAAGACGCACCTTTATTTATAATTATTGCTACACACTCCTGGGGCCATGTAGTGTTATGGGGGTCCTTAAGCAACTGCTTATACCGCACGTAGGAAGGAACAGCTCTAACCACAAGCTTCCTCAACAAGGTTCCTAACGTCTGCTGTAAAAAAGTCCTATACAGTGTTGAATTGGATGATTGCAGTGAGTGAAGTGAATCACTGAGAGTGTGTAGTGTGTGCAGGTATAGCAAATGCACATACAGTAGTGCAAAGACGGTTGCGTGCAGACATTTAAAAGATTCCATGTTATGATGTTTCATCCTTTCATAACATCCTGAAAGCAACTTCGACCGTACCTGTACGTGCCCCTTGGGCCTTATCTGCTCTGAAAAGACATCTTTCGCAATATGTCTCTTTTATCAAAAGCTCATCAGCAGCCAGATTGACTGGCATCATCGCCGGAGTGTGCAAGCTCATGTTGGCAAAGATGGTGCAGCTGACATGGAACAACCAGATCCAGAAAATCAAAGGGCACATGGGTGGAGCAGGGAGGAGCAACATGCTAGTACGTGTCATACAGCAGCAAAATGCTCACCACGGTTCATGCGTGATGTATAACAACATCTACAAGCTTTGGTGCAAAAGGGCACAAAAGCTACTGGAAGCCATTCTTTTCAGAAAGCTCCTACTGAATCATGTGGATTTTATGCATGGCCATAATCACGAGCTGGTGAATGTTTAACATTGTTTCACAGCTTCCCGCTGAGGCCTTCACGTATCGCTAAGTAAATAAGGTCATTTGTGTATCCTGCAAAGCCTTAAAAGTGTTTTATAGCAGGGTTTCTCAACCACTGGGCCATGGGCCACAAGTGGGACCCTTTGGCGGTCCTCCAGCTAATTCTGCAGAAGAGCAGTGGCTCGTAGTGGGCTGGTGATTGCACTCGGTCATAAAGAAATGAAGCAATGCACGTTTGGCTTAACCATAAAAGAAAAGACCAAATATTCAAATGGTAAACAATATTAATATAAGACACATTAATACAAACTTCCAGAAGTTGCTAGCGACAGGTACAGACAAATTCCCCCTCCTGTTCATATTTTAGGTCCACTTGTAACGGTCAGATTAAGTGCCCTTAGGTGCCCTTAGGGTTAGGTGCATGCATTGACTAAAGTGTACAGGAGAAAGAGGGAAATGAGACATGGAACAGGTATGCACGCATGGTGGTTAGCTCTGGGGTGTAGTCTGTATCTTCTGGGATGTTCTGGGATGTGATGGGTGGAGTGTGGGTGCTCCCATGCCTAATGAAATGGTCTCTAATCACCACACTGGCTGTCTCCTGCATGGAGGACAGGACAAGTAGCTATTCACCATTTGCATCTCTCTCCATGGGAGCGTTACCCCCCTATCAACTCCCCCACTCCAACCCCATTGGTTACACACTGGTTCGTATTGCTGTGTTTAAAATTCCCCCAGAATGAAATATTAGGCAAAAACATGGTGTTTTGCTGTATGTGGGCCTTTATGCTGTCTGGTGAAGAATAGGTGGGCCTTGAAGTGCAGATGTTTGAGGACCCCTGTTCTATAGCACTACATAATCAGAACTGAATGAACTGAATGAGTCTGCCCTGGCAATGTACTCAAGAAGCCACCCATTGAATTGTTGGTAAAGCTGAGCATAAAAAGCTGTGGGAAATGTTCTTGCCAGATGGATCTGACACTACAAGAATGTGGCAAAGAATCAAAGGACACTTTCTCTACAACACAATGGAGATATTCATCGTCTAGCTCAATGAAAACTTAAAATCCCCTCATATTTTCAGCGTCAAGCCGAGCTGAACTTCTTTCAACAGATTTCCCATCAAGAATGAATGGGATGGAAAACTACACACCCATCTACTGTACTTCTGCTCAACTGAGAGACACACCGTTCCTGATACACCATCCCAGCGTAAGCCCCGGAGCCCAAATTCAATGTTGGTCTGACCTCCACTCATGTGTTTGTCTTTTTCCCTCCCCCCCATTGAGTCTCGTTAATTTCCGACCTCACCCAAACCCTACTGTTTGCTTTAACTTACAGCCACCAAACTGCATGTGGTCACTCAGGGCATATCCCCCGAACTCTGATCTACAGCCATACTGACTAGCACTCCAGTATGTGTTGTTTATTAATCCCTCATTCCTGCCATAACGACCATAGCCTAGAAACAGCCTAGCAGGAAGTGTGAACTGTTTAAGCTGCTCTACCATTTAACGTTTCCTTCAGGAAATGCACTTTTAAATAAACTACTACTACAACGACATTTGGAAACGACTCAAATTCAGTCGAGAATGAATCTGTAGATACCAGTATGGCAGACTGTGAGCTGTTCCATGTTCAGTTATGTTTCTCTCTCCGTCACTAGTGACAGCAGTGGTTCTAACTTCAGATGCTCCAGATGCCTCAGGGAGAGATAACGTGCCTTCAACTCGGCAGTGGACCCCTCACAGTGGGATGAACGGGTGGTGTCTTGGCAGCATAGTCAATAGTCAAGCTAATGCTAAAGCTTTGCCATGCAAGCACCACCGTCCTCTTCCAATTCACGTGCAAAACAAGTTCGCCCCATTCATCGAGACACCCTCCTGAGAAGCCTCTCAAGGTTTCTTTCTCTTGCCCTGAGGGAGTTTTCCTTGCATATAAATAAACCTTGACTGGACCGGACTTGACTTTGCTAATGACCCCGGTATTTCTGGAAGGCACTTTACATACATACTCAAAGTATGTGAAACATGCTAAAGATTCTACATTGCCCTGGAGAAGAAACTCGCAGGTAAGAACCAGAACAATATGTGCTGTATGCATTTACAGTTGTATGCAAATAGTTTGAATCTCATTGGTCACGTTACATGTCATTTAACCGTGGGCGACCAAACTTTTGCATACTACTATATGCACGCATATATTAGAAATATATGCAACGGCATATATTTTATAGTATACGTACATACATCAACATCAAGTCTTGGCCATATCTAAGGGTTTGCAGGCCTCTTTTACACTGGCTAATGTCAGTGCTTATACATCTAGATTAGGCAAGAGGTGAATAAGAATAGTATGTTTGGAATGATAGCATTGAGAACCCCAACAACCAACCCCCCCACAACCAACCCCCCGGGATGAGCCAACAGACTACTGACATTAATGTCGTGTGGATGAATAAAGCAAAAATATATTTGTATGGTTTGAATGAGAGCATAAGAACCTTATCACCACTGTACAGCATGGTGGTGGCAGTATTTGGGTTTGGGGCTGTTTTGCTGCTATTAGACCAGCATAGTTTGGCATCATTTGAGGGAGCTATGAATTTTGAATTGCATCAAGAAAATCTACAGGAGAACGTTATGGCATCTATCCCTGAACAGAACCTCAACCGAAGGTGGGTCCTGCAGAAGGACAACAACCTTAAAACCAATAGTTAGTCTGCAAAGAGTGGTTAAAGCAGAAGGAATGTTACATATTGTAATTACTAAATAAAATTCCAGACCTTAATCCAATAGAAGTGTTGTGCCAGAATGTAAGGAGCTGTCTGAGAATGACTGTGGAGTATCTGGAATCCAATAGAATGGAGTCAATTCTAGAATACCAAATATATGGAATCAGATCACGGATTCTTTATGGGATACTTGGTACTTGTAACCCACTATAGCCTTTGGTAGAGGTCATAGGCCCAGTATCTACGTCATCATCATCAAGTTCTTAACTGCATGGTGTCAGACATCACACCACTACTACAAACAGGTGACAGCACAGGCTGCCAGCAGTCAGAGTGACCGTTGTGTGGGATGGGCTGAGCCAGCCTGGCACAGCTGCTGTCTATTCGACCCACAGCCACATAGACAAGAGTGTTTGCACTTTGAGCCCATCAGCTGAGCTCACCAAATGTGGGAGTGTGATTTCACATCTGATCTGACATCCAGTTTGGGACACTGCAACATAAAATGGAATCCTGAAACACTCTAGTACATAAAGCCAATATATTGTCTAATAATTAGTCAACTAATAAATGACTGATATATTTCTCTCCTCTCCGTGTGAACTGGGTGGTCCTATCTTGGGTAATGCTTCTGTAAGCACTTTCTGGCCAATAACACGGCTGACATTTCTTGCTCCAAGTTAAGGCTAAACAACATAACCAAAAGCTAACAAGCTAGCCCACCTGTCTGAAGCTGGTGGTTGCCCCTTTATTCCTTTATCTATACACCAACACTGGGCCTCATTCACCAGCCATTCTTAAGAAGACATTTCTTCTTATAACCCACTTACACAGTGTCTTCACACAGATTCTGGTAGGCCACACTGAAAAGCTCAATTTGTTTTTGTTTTGTTTGTTTTTCATTTAAACTGGGAAGTGAAGTTTTTGGCACCACTTTTTAAAAAGTGTTCATGTATATTTTTCAAAGATCATTAATAAGCAGTTACAACACATAAATAAGAAGGGCAATAGTGACTTGTGAACCTACATGCTGTTATACTGTTAGAGGTCAGATTTTGATGTTTACTGATCTGACTTTGCCTTATCCATCAGCCAGCATTATACCTGTCAGCTTCAGTGCATATTCAAATTCATCATATGGAAGAGCTCAGGTTTGCCCTTTTTATGAATGTGTTATAACTGCTTATTAATACTTTGTAAAGTGTTTGTTGCCTACTTGTAACCTTTAATAAACTCATTTTAAACCTTTTATAAACTCTTTAAAAATGATAGCCTTATTCTAAAGTGGTGCCAAGTTTGTTGTCACAAAGAACCGTGTCACTTTTAAAATAGTTATGATAAAGTTATGATAAATCAGTAATAACAAATATTCAGGGTATATTATTCACTATTCCTAAGACAGCTTTCGAAACACATTCGGGACATTCGTGTCAAGGCCTTTGCATGAAAAGGGCAGGTTGTTTTTTTTTATCCTTTCTACGGAAGCATGTATTCAGATGACTATCAGGTGGATTTGATCTACTCATCAGAGGCTTTTGTCCTCATGGAGTCTGTGCCAGCTCGACTGCACAAAAGGCGCCTGTACCAAAGACATTCTAGAATTAGTGTTCGAATTGTTGCTATCCTACTCTTCATTCTGGAGCAGTCATGGGCTGGAGGTTAGGGAACCAGCCTTGTGACCGGAAAACCAGTTCGATTCCCTGAACCGACAGTAGCAACCTAAGTGCCCTTGGGCAAGGCACCTAACCCCCAACTGCTCCCCGGGCATAGGACTGCCCACCGCTCTGGGCAAGTGTGCTCACTGCCCCCTAGTGTGTGTCTATATGGGTGTTTCACTTCACAGATGGGTTAAATGTGGAAGACACATTCCTCTGTGTGCAAACAATGGCTCTAAAGTCTCTACTCAGAGAATGATTGGCCTCACCTAATCTATTTGCTATGCTGATAATATCATTTAGCATCATACAAAAAGTAATAGAAGCAAAACAGAAGTGGTTTTTCATTAGCGGCCTCAGAGTGGTGGCCCTCACTGTGTGTGTTCACTCAGATGAGGTAAATGAGATAAATGACACATGCTAAAACCCACAAAATAATGAAATATATAAATGTATGTTTATGTTTGTTTGCCGGATTTCCAGATGGCGCCTCGAGAGGCAGCTGCGATGGTGTGCGGTCTCTTGTGTTTGTTTTTCTTGTGCGGTAAAAACAGTTCAGCTTAATGTTGACTAGACCGAGGCCTTACATAATAGGGGCTTAATTCCACAAAAGTACTTTGTACATAAACACCCACTGCACACCTCCGAAACGCAGTCTTAGAAGTTGGTTGCACTATATGTAACCCCTATAAAAGCTCTCTTACATACAAGCTAATACATGAAATGGTTATGAATATGTTGCCTGATGCCTAAAAACATGGGTTGGAGCCCAAGTTGGAGCCCATGTGTGTATACATACGGTATGCATAAACTCACCAAGCACTTTATTATGCCTCCTTGATTCTACAATCATTGCATATTGTCTATCTCTACCATATAGGAGCATTTTGTGGTTCTGTAGACTGCAGCCCATTTGTATACTTTGTTACCCTGATCTTCAATGGTCAGGACCCCCACAGGCCCACCACAGAGCAGGTGTTATGTAGGTGGTGGATCATTCTCAGCACTGCAGTGACACTGACGTGGTGGTGGTGTGTTAGTGTCACTGCTGGAATGAGAAATGTCCACCAACCAAAACTATCCAGCTAACAGCGTCCTGTGGGCAGCATCCTGTGGGCAGCGTCCTGTGACCACTGATGAAGGACTAGAGGATGACCAACACTGCACTGTGCAGCAGCAGATGAGTCTACAAGGTGGTCTCTACAAGGTGGACCAGCAAGGTAGGAGTGTCTAATAGAGTGGACAGGAAGTGGACACAGTGTTTAAACACTCCTTTCTCTAAAGGCCTTTGTTTATCATGTAGCAGCTGTGGGACATGGCACACATACTGTACTTACATACATACAGCGTTGCTCGTGAGTTTCCATCCCACCTGTGGTTGTGTTTAACCCTGGCCTCTGATCGCCTGACACAGAAACACTCCTCCAGCTATATGCTACGCCCCTACTGTGAGTTGGGCAACAAAACCCATGTGAGCAGGGGCAAAAAAAGAAAAAAGCAGTGTGCAATGAACAAAGATCACGATATCAAATAACACAGAGCAGCACAGTGATTGTTCTGAGGCCTTCTGAATTACTGAGCAGCCTTTTTCAGTCCCTTTTTAATGTATCCTGTATTTACACACACACAGCAATGTAAACCTCACCGCAAGGCAAATGTTTGCTTGTTCATTACTAGGTACATAAACTCATGAAAAAGCTTTAGGAGAAAGCTTTAGTCAAGATTGGGCCTCTTGCGTACACACATGCTAAAGATTTCGCTACAAAGAAATAATAGGGCTCAAAAATGCAGTAAAGGTTCAAGACCAGTCTTCTATTCAAGGTGGCCACAGAACTGGTCTGCAATGGGCACATATAAGGAGAGTAAACCTGTTTTGAAACCAAATAGAAAGACAAAGGTTAAGGGAACGCTGCATGTCCTCACAATACTCACGGACACACACAGGTCATAACATCGCCTCCTCAGTTACTATAGGACACTGACCACTGAGCCCAATTTAACCCATTCATGTCTACAACCAAAGTGAGTAAACAGCTAAATTCAGTATGATAGGGCCAAACGTCTCAGAACTGGTTCTTAAAGATCTAATTTTGCATGTAGTTATGCCACTATCAATCAGAGCACATTTGAATTATCTGGATTATGCCATTTTTTTCTTTTTGTACTTTTCGATTAATTATAATCAAATACAATCAATTACATGTGTGACATTTCGAATTATCTGTAGAATTAATATCAATTATTCATCTTCTAAGCCGCTTATCGTCCGGGGTCACGGGAGGTGCTGGAGCCTATCCCAGCGCTCATTGGGCAGAAGCCAGGAAACACCCTAGATAGGATGGCAGTCAATTGAAGGGCACATTCACTCTCACACACTCACACCTAGGGAGTAAGTTAACATCTGACTGCATGTCTTTGGACTGTGGGAGGAAATCCACCCAGACACAGGAGGGAGCACGCAGGCTCCACACAGAGAGGACCCTGGACAGGAATCGAACCCAGGCACTTCTTGCTGTGAACCGACAGTGCTACCCACTGCACCACCGTGCCACCATCTATGACACTGATAAGTCTGCGGTGCTAATGGGGCTATGGTAGTAACAGATCTACATTGCTAACAGGGCTACGTCATAGTGCTATTAGCACCATATAACTGTTAGCACAACAGATAGGCTACTGCACCACAGTGCCACCCTCTATTAAGCTGATGGGTATGCGGTGCTAATGGGGCTATGGCAGCAACAGGTCCGTATTTGCCTACAGGACTATCTGTTATGCTAACAGTTGCGCTAACAGCACTATGACAGTAACAGGTCAATGCTAGCTCCATAGACCTGTTACTGTTATAGTGCTATTAGACGCATCATATAGACCAAAGGAAATGTAAAGGTTCATTAAACATTAATGGGTTAACTGCATTAATGAAACAACTAATGATCTTCTGCTCCCTGCCGACTTCAGGCAAAGCGCTGTCATTTTTAAGTTAACTCTGTTACTTCATCAGCACCGCTGTTACTTCGCTGCAACTCATGTGGTTACTTGACATCCGGCTTCAACTGCAGTTGCAATTTACTGACCACATTCATAACTGCTGCATTCAAAAGCAGAATCAGAGGCTTCTGTTGAGATGCATTGCCTTATTTTAACACCTGCCATTAAGTAGCCAGTCTGCACTAACAAAAACATTCCCATGGCAAGAAGACTATCAGGCTACACGACTGAGTGTTACCTTATCAACATTTACAGACAGTATTGCAGGGAAGGCTTATCTTATTGACTGTTGACACACATCGATGGGTTTGGTCTGCGTAAACTTGACTCTGTAAACACTGAAATGTTGAAGCTTTTTTCAGAAAAAAAACCCCTTTTTGAAACGCCCCCTTTCAGGTTATCTCTGCATGTTAGCAAACAGCGTAGCCTCCACATGGACGCCAAGTCCTTGCCCAATACACAGGCGTCTATTCAGGCTATATGTACATACCTAAAAGTGGAATATACATATTTGCATAGCTGTGGCTCAAATTAAAGACAAGTGAGATTTCTGTACGCTGTCTGAATCTGCAGTTAGAAACTACAGTGTTCAGTAGAGGTGTTAAACTCACTGAATCTGCTGTTATAAAGATCTACAGTGAATATTAATAACACTAATCATAATAATCTTTTACACCAGAGGTGGGCAAAGTACACACGTAGTTGAGTTTAAGTGTACTTACTTAACACTTACTTAACACATTACACTTACTGAGTTACTGTACACCAACGCACTACTTACAGTACACTAACGCATTACACTGACTGAGTTACTGTACACCAACACACTACTTACATCACACTAACGCATTACACTGACTGAGTTACTGTACACCAACGCACTACTTACAGTACACTAACGCATTACACTTACTGAGTTACTGTACACCAACCCACTTCTTAGAGTACACTAACGCATTACACTTACTGAGTTACTGTACACCAACGGACTACTTACAGCACACTAACACACTAACGCATTACACTGACTGAGTTACTGTACACCAACGGACTACTTACAGCACACTAACACACTAACGCATTACACTTACTGAGTTACTGTACACCACTGATTTTCATATAAGTGCTTTACAGACAGTTGTCATCAGTAATATAAGAAATTAAACAAAATAAATAGCCAAAAACACAGATCAAATTTCAAATTACCACGGTAATGTAGAGTTTGAATTAAACGTTGAGTTAAAGAGATACATTTTTAAATGCTTATTTAAAGTGTGTACTGAGCTTGACTGCCTATTAGAAGAAGCTCCACAGGTTAGAAGCAGAACAGCTGAAAGAGTCTCTCCATGTTTCCAGTGTTTAACTGAAGGTATGTTCAGAAGGGCAGTATCTGCAGGTCTAAGATCACTAGGTGAAACAGAAACAGAGAGACGTAAGCTGGTGCTTGGAGCTTTATAGACCGGAAGCAGAACTTCAAAGGCTCTTCTTCAGTACATGTACAGGTAGCCAGTTCTTTTAAACCAGGAGTGATATGATCCGTTTCTGTTTTTATTATGATCCGTGCTGCTGTGTCCTGTACTAGTTGTAGGGGACGGATTAACAGCACACGGTCCACAGTGGAAAAGTGAGCATGCATGTTGCAATCAAGTACCAAGGGTTTAATTACTAGGCCTAATCATGTCTAGACTTTTGACATGATGATGATGTGGCGTCTACATATCACCTGTACCTGATATTCAGCCGTAGTCATCTCCTTAAAGTTGGGAAGGCTGTTAAGAACAGTCATCTTAGAGTTGTTCTATACATTTGAAAAGGGATGAGACTTTGTGCTTCTGTTCTTCCTGTTTTTTGCTGTATTCCTATTGCTTTCACTTGTACAGTGGACAGATCGAGCTGACCGCCGCGGTGCTACTGCTAGCTTTAAAGGGGAATCTTTAAAGGGGAATCTTCTATAAGAAAAGTTCTGAATATTTAAATGGTAAAGGCGTAAACAAACATATTCGGAGTGGTTTCATATGACACATGGCAATCCAGAGAAATGTACAGAGTCAGTCTGGTGGCTCACAGTGGTGGTGATGGTAACCAGACGTCTGAGGAGTTTAATAACTTTAAAAGTTATTTAATGAAGTATGTTGCCTGACCTGCAATGCACTGGTGGCCTGTTCAGGGTGTTTCCTGCCCTCGGCCCAATAAGCATTGGGATAGGCTCCAGCACCCCCAGCAACCTTGAAGGATAAGCAGCTTAAAAGATGAATGAATGAATGGATGAATGAATAAATATGCTGAATTTGCCTGAAACATACTTTATTCATGCACGGCGTAGGCAGGAACCTAAGGAAAACGCCCCTTTCAGGTTTATCACTATATTACCATTATCAGCGTTAATGACAACAACCGCTCAGACTAATGACTACCTTATCACCACCATAAAAGCAATTTGAGTCCGAAACCTACTTATGGGGTAACGTCACAGATATTTCAGAATTTCAGCACAATAAATGCCTAAGATAAGGTAAACATAGTCGTTCAGTGAGGTTTGGTGTGAAATGCTGTGTCCTAGAGAAACGAGCAGAGTTTAGAGTCCTAATTTGGTCTAGAATGTATTTTAATCCATTTCTTTTAATGCAGTCATGGTGGAGTGGTACATGAAGCGTGTTGTAAGGCAAAATAGTCAAATTTCAGATTTCTTTGTCATTTGCATAGCGTGTCAGGACATTTTTGCATTGAAATACTTGTGGTGAGGCTCAGATTAATATTCTACAGCAGGGCAGCATTAGTATACATACTAACTAAACATACTAAATAAACAGAGATATAAAAAGAGATATATTAAATAAATACAAAATACACGGATAATCTGAGAGATTATATATGTCTGTTGTTTAAAGTGACTCAGTGATATTGTCCATAGCAGTGATATGATATATTAATAATAATAACAATAAAGTGGTATTGGTGAAAGGCTCACAGCTTGTTCAGGAACCTTATAGACTGTGGGTAGAAACTGTTCATTCGCCGGCTTGTTCTGGCCTGGATGCCGCAGTACCTTGTGCCTGATGGCAGTAAGGTGAACAGGCTGTCCCCATTGAAAACATATTAGTTCCAGATTTTGCCTTATTTTACCATCATCAACACAACATATCGTCGCTGTCCAAAGAAAAACATGTATCTCCATTTTTACTTTTATACCTCATTCGATCACATGAGCTGCTATTTACACTGTGTGGAAATTTCATGAAGAATGTACCAACAGAAATGGCCCAAAACTGCTTGGAAAGACGTCTGGTTCCATTGACTTCCATTCAAGTGAAATGAGGTTTTTGGCCTCTCCTGTAAAGTTGCCATTTTGGAGAAACCTGTTTTTCTTTGGACAGCGACGATATACTAACTAATACGACGTGTGTAGGTTCACTGGTGGTTTTGATAGTAAATAAAATAGCTGTAGACACAGTGATCCCCTGGTTCCCATCACCACCACTGTAAAGAAATCAGAGTGGAAGAGAAGCCCCTCTACAAGTGACCCAGTTCACATCATATTCTGTGATTCTGAATGCTGTTTGTTTACATCCCAACCGCTGAATCATACGGGAATTCTGACACATCAGTGGAACTCCCCTTTTAGAAACATCTTTCGAGCAAATGTCCCCATAACATCATCCAGGAGAAACTGAAATTAGGTACCCAGAAACAGCTGCGACAAAAACACGCAAACACACATGACACGATCGCACACCCACCAGCGTGACTACGTTCCCTCAGTCCTGCGCATGCTCAAAAGCCTTCTGTGCGCGCGCCTCACTGAATGAACTTACGAGGGGGCGGAGCCTCCGTTTCAGTTACTACAGCGGGCGGCGCGACGACGGTTACTCATTACAGAGAGGGAGAGAGAGAATCTGAACTCCGCGGCTTTTATTAATATAATCTTCACCTCGCAAGGAAAGCCTTTTTTAAAAGAAGAGTTTCATCGACATGGCAAGAGGAGAGGGAGGTGAACAGTCTTCCAATGCGAGTCTCCTGCGCAAAAGCCCTTCGGATGGAGTTAAACCGGTCATTAAGGTGAGAGAGATGGATAGTATTAAAGAATATTAGCTAACGTTGGATTAGCTTCATATTGAGTCAAATTAAATGGGCCATATGTGTCTTAATATGACTTAATAGCTGGCTTTGTCCTGAATCCTGGCTTGGTTTATTGTATTTTCTGGGTTTCATGGCGTGATGGGCGTGGACACAGCCAGTGCATTTTTTTTTTCTCTCATTTCCCTTCATTTTATCATTTTACGGTGTTAGCTTGCTGGCTAACTACTAATGTTCTCAGTGACCGTCAATTAGCTGGGTTAGAAGTTGGTGGCTAACGTTCGTTACCACGGTCTTGAGAGAGTCCACCGTTTTAAGGCAGACCTAAGAAGGCATGCTTCAATGAATGGGCTCATTTACAGATATAAAATGGGGCGGTTGGTTAGAAGTTCAAATTAAACGGTAGTTCAACTTAACTAGCTGACTCCTAACCTAACTAGTACGGTTAGCTGGTTAAGCTAACCTTATAATTAGACCTTCTAACCAACCGCCGCCTCCTCTTTATCTCTGTAAATGAACACATTACTTGGAATATTCCTTAGGTCTACCTTAAAACTGTGGTTATCCGGCTGAAATGAACGTTCATTTGACTGGAATAAGCGAGGTAGCCTAAACTGGAGGCCGTATTTATATATTTAGGTGCCTATATAAAGTCACAGCTATATGCTCTACTCAGCAGCCACAGCTTGCTTGCTTGCTTGCTTGCTTGCTTGTAGGCTACGTGTCATTTGGCTGCTCGGATGAGCGCTTTTAATGGGTCATGCTCTCCCAAAACCCTTCCTGTATAGATGTGGGTCAGATATGATATGAGAGAGTTTATGAATTCATTCTTGGTTGTGTTGAGAAATCTATTACTAGAATGATGGTTGTTTACTTTTTCCTAGTTTTGGGCTTAAAGGCCACCTAAAGCTTGCTGCTACAACCACATACTATGAATTCTTATGAAAACCTATCCTCGTCTATTAAAGGGGAATTTCACCATAATTCCCGTAAGTCCCAAAATGTCTGAATACTTCAGTCTTTGAGATGTAAACAGACAGTGGTTTGGCATGGAATGGTTTACATGTGGAGAAACCTATAGACACTGGTTTCTTTACAGTGGTGGTGATGGGAACCAGGGGTCTCCATGTCTACCAAACACATATAGCCATTTTGTTTAGCATCCAGAACGTTTACTGAACCTACATGTGAGTTTTTGCGTGGAATTATGTTGGGAAAATAGAGGAGAGTTCGGTTTTCTTTGTGGACGGTTTTGCTTCGCATGTATCCCTCCATCTTGGAATGGATTGAAATGATTAAAATGCATGTTAAGAGCAAAACCTCCTCACAAAGCGGGAAAGTGGGAAAACATCAGGCAGCACATTCATAACCATTTCATGTGATTTCCGAGGTGGATGTCTGGTCCGTGTAGGGGTGGATCAATACAGCATACTATCATGATATCTTGCAAGGCAAGATCATATCGTTCATGGATGCCATGTATCTGTATTTTACTGCATGAATAGCAAATACAAATTCAACTTTTGGTACTAGAATAATAAATAGATTGTTTTAACTGGTGATGCACTGATGTCAAGGGCAGTGGATTCCGATATGACTATAACTGGGCAAAGTTTTCCTTTAGCGATATACTCAGCATATGATATTTAGGATATTGCAAAATTCCAAACGTGTTGTATCATGATGATTGTATCATGTTAATATGGTACCTTGGGGCCTTCAATGATTCCCACTCCTAGTTCCCATCACCACCACAGTGAACAATTCTGTCTTAGCCCTTTAATTATGTAGATTTAGTAGAAAATATCAGTGGAATTCCCCTTTAAGGTTCTGTTAAGGTCTCCTGAGAGATGTGTTTCTGCTTTACTGGTCAAGCAAACGTGTGACCACAAATAACCCAGGCTGAACCCATAGCCCAATATACTTGCGTGTCATGTAGATGTAGTAATTTAATGGAGGAATTGGGTAAATAGTAGTTTAAAACAGGGTTGTCAGGTATGTGTTAGGTTGGTGTGTGTGCTTTTCAGGTGTGGATTTGGTTACCTTGGCAATGAATATTTACTGTAACATCGTAACTGCAAGGAAAACATAAACAGGTAGGATGGCGTTTATTATGTGGAAGAACATTCCATGACTTGTCCTGAAAGGGAATGATTCAGCGGAGATGTACTCTCATTTGATGGAACAGCTTTGTTTGTTTGTTGTTTATCTGCAGCCGGCCCCCCTCAGAAGAACAGTCTTCAGGTTTTTCTGGTTTTCTTTGAATTATACTGGCCAACTCACCTGTTTTAGGAATTACATGGAAGTCTAAAGGCAAAACATAGGTAGTCAAGTGTTGTCAACGTGTCCCTACGTTGTTTTTTTTTTTTTTTTAGAAAGACCTGAAAGAACAAGAGTGAGAATATAAATCTAATCTTTATTAAAACGCAACATGAACATCAGAATTGTTCAAAGGTGCCAAGATTTTGGCCCACTGCAAAGCAAAAGCTCCAGTTCTGATTAGGTTGTACTTCAAATTTGAACTTGTTTGGCCCATTTTAGTGGGTGTGGTAAAGATGATTGACCTGAGGCCACTAAACTGCCTGGCGTTTCTCATGTACCTACCCAGTAAAAAGTCAACACACAGGGGTTAATGGGACACCCGTAATCTTGCACAGTTACCAGCTTAGCAAACCCGCCGAATAGCATAATGCTTTGGTTTTATTACAAAATGACCCACAATATCCGCTGGTGTGTGAGAGAAATGAGGCTATGTTGTGGATTAGGAGCAAGCTGGACAAAGCTACATACCATTGGTATGGTTAAAACAGCTTTCAACTTTCACACGGGGGACCTAAGTCTGAGTACAGCTTAAAACTAGTCTGGTGAGATGTGGGTGTAGCAGCCTGTACCACAAGTGTGTTAAGATTCTCTCCCGTCATTGACTTCCAGAGTGGCCCCAGTAATAAAAGCACATTAGTATGCTCAGATTTCTTTACAGCCTTATTTCTTATTCATATTATGCATCAATCAATCTGAAGTTCATCATCGATTTAAAGTTTGTTGTTCTTTTTTTTTTTTGTGCAGGATAAGAAGAGAGGTCATCTGTCCGTGTGCAGCAAGCTGTGTTACGCTATAGGAGGAGCGCCCTATCAGATCACGGGCTGTGCCCTCGGCTTCTTCCTCCAGATCTATCTTCTGGATGTTGCTCTGGTAAGTTCAATTAGGCTATATATTTAAAACTCCACCTGAACACAAATGCAGAGAATAAACGTCACATTTAATGCAGACCGCCTCGGAGCATCCATCCAGCAGGCATGCAGCCCATGAAGCTTTGGATTATTCAGACCTTGCCATCGTTTATGCCCTGTTTGATGAGCCAGTGCTAGTTTGGTTTAACTGTCCAAATGTTGAGCTTTGTGCAAAGCAAGTACATTTCCCCCATTTCCCTAGCCTTTACTGGTGTTTATACCTAAGGGCACTAATACCTTGCCATATGAGTTTGGATTATGAACTTCAGAGGCCAGTGAGTTTGCCCAAGGCCCCCTGCCTCCCCAGTCACAGGACAAAAGGACAAGCACTTCACAGCCACAATGGAGGCATTGTGCTGGAAATGAATAGGTGGAAAAAGTTCTTCTATGCCATTAACTTGTAGGGAGCTACTGTAGAATTAACAGGCTTATTGGCCAGATTAAAGAGAGTGAATACCAGCCGTTCGGGGGGCCGCTTTTAATAGCTTTTGATGTTTATCATGTTACTAGGGGCAAGTAGACATGGCATCCAGGACCTCCTGCAGTTTGAGTTGTGGTTCTCTATTCAAGTCTTTGAGTACCCACTAATTATGCTACAGGAACTGTCAGATGCAGCCACTGCAGTCATCCCAGTCCTTTCATTCTCTGTACAGTCAGAGTGCTTCCTATTGGGAGAGTAAGTATAATGCCAGCAGAGCTGCCTGTTGTGTCCCTGACACTCTGTGATCACATGACTCAAGGTCATCCTTGTGCTTTGAGTCCTTTCTGACTTTTGAGAGAGGTGACTGTTCTTCATTTGTTTTCCAACCAGGGACAGCTGTGCCAAAACAGTCTTGCCAGTTTGCCATGCCCTACGGGTTGCTTTTGTGTCACACCCTATAATTAGAAAGAATTAACTGGGAATAAGACTAGGCTTTTTATGTAACAGAAGAGAACGCATATGGAAAACATTTGTTTTGTTAAGTGTTTAACTGACAGTTCAAACATATTTGAATTTGCAGTCTGGGATGCCACAATGCAAAGTGTTAGTCCAGCACTGGAATTTCCATGGTGTAGGGCATGTAACCTTAAGTTTCTGAGGGTCACATGCCCCATACCATAGAAGTTCCAGTGTCAGACTCACACTTTGTAATGTGGCGCCCCAGACTTTTCCAGTTTTTGGCTCCGAAGTGAAGTATTGAACGTTCTTCTCTGTGCTCTGTAGGTGGATCCATTTTATGCCTCCATCATCCTGTTTGTGGGCCGAGCATGGGATGCCATCACGGACCCCACCGTGGGCTTCCTGGTCAGCCGGAGCCCCTGGACCAGATTTGGAAAAATGATGCCATGGTATGTGCCGGCTGTACACTCTTTATTGAATGACTCTTGCCTTTTCTCTCCGGATAGCTCCATCAAACTTCAACATGCAGTCTATCATGTATTGTGTTCTCATTTTCTGAAGAGTACTAGGCGCTTTCTTATTCAAATAGGTGTCTGAATACGAATTCCCCAGTGTGAGGATACACCCTGAGTAACCGTGCACCCATGCAGAGGTTTCTATTTTGAAAGCGATCGGCTTACTGAGTTTAGCCCGCCCAGGAATAATTCTTTCCATATTTTAATGGAAGGGGACAGCAAGGACACTGGTTTAACCCAGCTGGCTTCGCAATATCTCCCAAATGACTCTCTCTAACTAGACATTTACTTTGTTCGGTTGTTTCGGTGGTTTTGCAATGTTGTGGGGGCATTTGTTCAGATGCCAAGTGTGCTTGATGGCCTCTGCTGTAAAAGATACTTTGCTGAGGCAAAATTTGTTGTCTTCCCTCATGGGAGGGTGAGCTGTAGATTTTAGTTTGAATACTGGTGAGGGAACTGTAGACAAGGAAGGGGTTTTGTAGGAGAGAATAAATTCCATCCACTGTGACAAGATTTGCTAGTTCACATAGCCAGATTGGAATTCAGGTGTACTTTATAAACAAATGGGAGCAAAATAGTGTTTTAAAGTTGAACTGATGCCTCAAGCTCCTACTGTAAGCAAGACAAACCTTTAGATAGATCTTCCACTTTCTTCAAAGGCGGACAGATTGATCTAGCTGTTATTTGAGATGGATCCTCTTGGGCAGAGACATCTACATTTGCTCTGACATTAACTTATTTATATAAAGGTGGGACTTAATTACACAGTTCTTTTCTTCTTGTCCTGCGTGGCTAATTGTTCCCTGCCGACTTCTCATCAGTCCTGAGCACATGGAAAAATGAGTAATGTTAAAGCCCTAAGGGCAAAGTGAACGTCTGGTTTAGAGAACCCTGGCGTGCTTCCCAGAAGAATAAGGAAGGTGTGGGGGAGTAGTTTTGAATCAGTTCTGGAGGTTGGATAAGGACAGAGGGGTTTGCTGATGCTGATTCTGCATGGTTGCCTGCTACCAATTTTAAGGCGAGGTCACTGACCCTCTGAATACCCATCCCCCCCCGCTTTCTCTCTCTGGTTCTCAGCACCAGCTATGGGAGATCAGTCTCTGGCAGAAGCGCACGAGATATTCCTCCTGCCTCTTCTTCTATTGTGTTTGATGATGGTGTTTACCTTCGCTGGCTGCTTAAATGACATCTCATCACAGTGAGGTTTTTTAGTGAGCAAGCAGGAGGCTGCCGGGCATGCTTTCTAAATGGAAAGCGGAGAAACCTTGGGAGTAGATGGAAGTGCAGGAAGGCATGGTGGGGGAAGGGAAAGGAATGTGGCTCTATATTCTGAATGAACACTGTGTTGCCTATGTAAATGAAGGGTAGGCTAGGAGGAGAGCATAATTCCTCATAGGCTTACCAACTCAATCTGTAGCGCTTTGAGTAACATATACAAGTGAAGCACGTCCCTTCCCAGGGCTTCATTAGAGGACTCATGAGACATCCAGCTGGGTGTTCGTGTCATCTCTGAGGAAAGGAACAAGAATGATAATTGCCGCAAGATGATTTCCCTGAGCTCTATCGTTACCGTTTATCAGGAGGTGACGTGATAAGATGGAAATCAGATAGTTGTGAAGCCTGTGAATGCTTGAATTGAATCCCTTTTAAACATGTTCCAGTTGAAACACATGACATGATGCTTATTACAGAGAATATAAAGCAGTTATGAATGACTGCTAATGTGCATATAACAGAAATGATTCTGCCTGCAGTCCAGGGCGGTGGACGTTTATTTCTGTGGCGGGTTGTGGATTTGAGCGCTGTGACGCATGTATGCAAATCAGAAAGCCGTGAGTGGTCCAGCCTACAACACACCACCGCTCCTGCTCCAATCAGAGGCCACTGCTGTGCTCTTCCTGAATTCCAGTTGCTTGAGGAATGCTAAGGGGGGGGTTACTTTAGTTCAAGTTGAGCCCATGCTTTTGCTGTGACTGTAGGGAAAGAAATAGCCACGTGTTAACTCCTAAACATGCTTGTACATGGCGTTGGTTATGCTTATTAATGCAAGTACTCCTAAATGCTGGGGCTGTTTAGAATTATTGGTCATAAAAATGTAATGTCAAAAAGCAAATAAATGCAAATAAATAAAAAGCTTTACATTGCGGAGTGGTACGTCACGCTTGCTGTGATTGGGTTTCCAAACAATGACAGAAATAGGATGTATGGGCGTGGTAGTTGTGCGTATACGTGGCATTGCAACACCATAGCTGTGTAATACTGGTCATTTCTGGTCTGCTCAGATTATTGGTTTGCTCAGAGGTAGAGGCGTGAAACGTCTGTGCGGTATGTCGGGGAAAGCTTTTATTTAACCTGCGTCCTTGAAGGCTGTTTGGTTTTGAAATCCAGCGTATGCTTGTGAACAGGGTGTAAAAAGTCTGAGGAATGTGTCATTTTTCTCAACCCAGGTCGTCCCTTATCTCGATGAGGCCTACCCTCCAAAGGGGCCTTTTTTTTTTTTTTGTTAAAAGAAAAATATGTTCTTTTATAATGTTAGTTTCACAGTGTGTTACAAAGGTCATGAAGAAATGGTCAAATAATCATCCTAACACGGGGTTGCTGTTACTTTATATTTGCTTGAAAACAAACATTAAATAGCATAAGAAATAGGTTCCAGACAGAACCGTGAGAATATTAGCCCAGCCATAACCAGTCGTGTTCTAGTAATTCCACTTATGGAAATGAGGCTCAAACTAACATGTGATGGCTTGACTGAATAAAAGTTTGATTATGTAAACCTGTCTAGCAGACCAGTTCACTTGTAACTATATCTCAACAGACATCTTACGTGATGTTTCCTAGTTGCGAAACCACTACGTTCTTGCCCTTTGCTACCTCATCTTCCTGTCTACACGTATATGCTGAAGTCATGTGCATCAGACCACCGGAAGCTTGTAACAATTGCAGGATTTGACATAAAACAAGTTTCCAGTCCTGCCAACTAGGGCTGCTGCTCTTGATTCAGTACATGATGTCACAGTCTGAGTCATTTTAAGGAGGAGGTGTGTTC
The DNA here is from genome assembly GCA_034552555.1 of Semaprochilodus insignis. Taxonomy (NCBI): domain Eukaryota; kingdom Metazoa; phylum Chordata; class Actinopteri; order Characiformes; family Prochilodontidae; genus Semaprochilodus; species Semaprochilodus insignis. The sequence continues at coordinate 3,559,115 of CM067475.1, read as the reverse complement.
TGTAGTGGTGTGAGGTCCCTGGGAGGGGAAAGAATGGCATGTTCTTGTTTAAAATGCCTGTTCCCAACAACGGATTTACGTGTATGCTGGGCACCCCTAACTTAATTTATGGTAAAAAATGAAATGAATTAGGTCATTGATTCATTTTTCACGAATGCCAGATTTCCCCTGTGGGTTCTATTTAGATGTTAAATCTCATAAAGTCAAGACAAAACTTGCATTAGGCCAGCTTTGTGATACCTTGTCCGAAGAATTAGCCTTCTAAATCTAGATCTATTCTAGATCTAGAATTATTCAAAACTAGTAAAAATGTTCAGAAGTGCCTTGAATAATCTTAATTATTGAGAAATATCAGATGTATTGTATTCATTTAACATGAATTCACTTGTCAAGTGTTAAAGATTCATCTTACAATTTTGTCTCCTGTTTGTTTCATTGCAGGATTGTTCTGTCCACTCCATTAGCAGTGGCGTGCTATTTTCTCATCTGGTTTGTGCCTCCCATAGACCAGGGCAAGATCATCTGGTACCTCGTCTTCTACTGTCTCTTCCAGACTCTGCAGACAGTGAGTATTCTTCGATCATGTGTCTGTAGGTGTGGTTGAGAATTCACTTTGGCTCATTTTGCTTCTTCGCTTCCCAAATACAGTGTTTCCATGTGCCGTACTCGGCCCTCACGATGTTCATCAGTTCGGAACAGAAAGAGAGGGATTCAGCCACTGCCTATCGTAAGTCCTATTCAGTACCTCATGTTCTCTAGTGATAAATTAGCAGTTCGCTCTCTACGTGTACTCACCATTGACCCTTCTGGTTTAGGGATGACCGTGGAAGTTTTGGGAACGGTTATTGGCACTGGAATCCAGGGTCAGATCGTAGGGATGGCGAATGCCCCTTGCATACCTGTTATAGGTGACCTTAACTCCTCCGGCCAGGTTTTTGGACCTGAAGTCAATATCAGCCAGTCACACATTTCACTGGAGCACACAGTAAGTCATTCTTGCTTTTACATGACTTACGTTTGTTGTGATCATTTGATTGGTGCTGTTTGTTGCCGCCACCATCACTTTAAAATAAGTAATATGTTATTTATTTTCCCTTCATCCATCCTCAGAGACAGGCTTATATGATCGCATCAGGAGTTATTTGTGCCATCTATGTCCTATGTGCTGTCACCCTCTTCTTCGGCGTGAAGGAACGCAAAGGTGAGGCAATCTCCATTCGTATATATCTCTACATCACTAAAGCTTTGTTCCCATTGTCTGACTTCCCTCAAGATCTTTCAGAATTGCTTTACATATGATCAAGCATAGGTTCCCTTGAGAATTAGTCCTACCTGTAGGTCTAGAATAGAGAGCTATTCGCATTTCCGATCACTGATCCTGTTTCGCGGAGCCTGGGCTTTTCCACCGTTCTCAGATTACTCTGAGGCAGTAGTTGGCAATCAGTCGGTGGGCCCTGAAAATGGCACTGGGTAAACAGAGATGGGCACTCTCACACAGGTGAGAGATGCATCTGAAAAGGGGTCCACAAAAATAGTACTGGAGTTTCCCAGTTTCTTTTAGCATGCCTCAGAATGAAACAGGCAAGTCTTTGTAGAGAGAGATGTGCCCATGGGAGAGAGAAGCACAGCACAGGGTCTGTGTACAGTGAAACCGCAGTGTCAACTGAACAGTTTGGACATTGTTAAAGGGGTTCTGTTGAAACGCACACAGTCTTGGTACATCAACTCTAGAGACTGTAGAGAGGCTGAAACGAGCTCTGTATCATAATTATGGATGAAGTGTTTTGGTGGCCTCATGACTGTGATTTATTTATTTATTTATTTATTTATTTACTTACTTACTTACCTGACTTGGTAACCATTCGTTCTGTGTGGAAGTCATACAAGTCCTCTGCCCACTAAAATGTAACGCGTTTTGTCTTGGCAGACACCAGCAGGATCAGATCTGAGCCCATGTCCTTCTTCCAAGGCATCCGTCTGGTGATGGGCTACGGTCCATATGCAAAATTGGTCATGGGCTTCCTCTTCACCTCTCTGGCTTTCATGGTAAGTACTGCTCCATGCTGCTTTCTTCCCAACCTGTAGCTTCACTTAACAGTGCTGTTTGTTTTTGTGGGTTTCTGTTGAACCACGAGCCAGGACTTCCTGACTGGTCCATAAGCCTCATACCACTGTGGTTTGCCTTAGCTGCTGTTGGCAGGTGTTTTATTTATTAGGACTTGCTAATGTACCTTTATAATTCCTCCCCACGCAGCTTCTGGAAGGCAACTTTGCCCTGTTCTGTTGCTATACCCTGGGTTTCAGAGATGACTTCCAGAACATCCTACTGGTCATCATGGTAAGTTTTGTAATCTCATGGTGCAATAGCAATAATGAGATGAAATCTACTAATACATGGTGTTCCCTAGAACTTTTACATATCATCACTGTCCAAAGGAAAAACAAAATTGCAGGAGAGGGCAAAAACCTAATTTAATTGTAATGCAAGTCAATGGAAGCAGACTTTTTTCCAAGCAGTTTTGGGTCATTTCTGTTGTAAACAGCAGCTGCTGTGATCAAATGATACATAAAAGTAAAAACTGACAAAATGGAGATACATGTTTTTCTTTGGACAGTGATGATATATAGTTGTTGTAATAGAGCTTAAGTAAGCCTATTTTCAGAGATTTTTTTACTTAAACATATCCCCTGATAAGAATTTGTGCCGGTTGTACTGGGTGAACCGGTATTTTGCTATTATGTACCACTACATTCCAAGATTATATCCATACTGCCAGTTTTCCTTTAAAATGACTATGTGCAGCTGATGAGAAGTAATTGATTAACAGCTCACCAAAATTCCTAGCTCCACCAAAATTAGCTTTGGTTCAGGAAATCTGTGTAATGAGATGCCTCTTGGCACTCAAAGTTTAGCAGTTGTGCATTATAACATGAGGATCTCCAGGGTGCATGTCAGGTTTGGCTAGGTATTGTCTTAGGCAAACGATCTGCTTAAAATCAACCTATTGTTTTCACTTGCGCGTTAATGCCAATTGAAAGGCTAATGAAGTGCTCGTTGTGGGAACCCGACTGATAAATGAGTCAACTGAGGTGTAAATAAATGGATTACTATGGACTGCTTCTCTTAACAAGACTGTCTTGTGTTCAGTATGGACTCGTTTTTCAGAAGTGAGCAACGTGTAAATTTCGCAAACTGTCGTTTGAATGAATTCAAAAGTTGCTTAGCCATTAAAACTCACTGTGACAGTGCATGGCAAAAACATGCTGTATTTTAGGTTGTACAGAGAGCGGTTTCTCTCTGTGTGGTATTGTGCTGCAGGTGAACTGCTGAAAAACTAGCGCAACTGTGGGTGAAGTTGCTCTGTCTGATCAGACTGCGTGCTTGCATTGCTGAAACCAAACTGAGTTTTAAAAATAAAAAGAGCCAGATCATTCTGACCACGTTCACTTTCAGTGAGCTGATGGTGCTAATGCAAGAACCTGCTCAACATCTGTATGCTTTGCAGCACAGCTTCAACTCCGCGACCCTACGAGTATAAGAAGTCAACAGTTAGTTCTGCATAACTTCATGACTCATAGATTCATAGACCAGCCGTGTTCTGATCAGTCCCCCCTTACTTTCCTCAGCTGTCCGCCACCCTCACCATCCCGTTCTGGCAGTGGTTCCTGACTCGATTTGGCAAGAAAACTGCTGTGTATGTTGGGACTACAGTAAGTGCTGCGAAGCCTGTTTCTGAAAGCAGTAGTGTTTAAAAATAGCAGTGTTCATATGTGTATTCATAATGCTATATCATCAAATGACTCATGGCACCATCTGGTGGTGTATAATGGTGGTAATGGTTATCATTGGTTAATTTCCTGATGTTTGTTTGTGCACAGTCGGTGATTCCGTTCCTGGTTGCAGTGGTCCTGGTGAAAAGTAATCTGATTGTGACGTACATCATCTCCTTTGCTGCTGGAGTGAGCATTGCTGCAGCCTTCCTCCTGCCATGGTAGGTCTTGTGCAAAGCAGTAACCATGGACACTGATAAGACTCACATATGCAAATTGCTTATGAGGAAGAAAGACATATTATTGCAGTCCAAAGACATATTATTTCGAGTCACTTTGTCCAATGTCTTAATATACAGCTCTGGAAAAATTGAAGAGCCCACCTCAAAATGATCAGTTTCTCTAGTTGTACAGTTTCTGGGTTTGTGTTTGACCAAAATGAGCAGTTCTGTTTTATTCTATACACTACTGGAAACACGTCTCCCAAATTCCAGATCAGTTATTGTATTTTAGATCTGTTTATTTAGAAAATCACTAATGACGCCTCCAGAAACCTGTTTTTGAACCATGCTTGCTGTGCATTTCACCCCAGCCACCGCTCGCCAGTCTTTCTGTAGGTCACTTGAGGTCATCTCACAGTGGTTAAGTGACATTCAAATGAGGTGGTGCTCATCACGGTCAGTAGAGAGTGGTTTTGGCCCTCTGCCAGTCTGTAGCTGTGTCGTCCTGTGTGTTTGCTGCTTGACCTTGTTCTTATGAACCAGATGCTCACTGTATCTGCCAGTAAAGCTAGAACCGAACCTTCTGTTCCTCACTAAGAACCTGCTGTACATGTGGAGATGCTGATTTAAGAAGGAACTGGAGTGGTCTCTTATTTATTACCTGAGCTGTATATGTCTTATTATATAAAATACACATGTGTGATGAGCTGGAATTGAAATTTGAATCTGAGAAAATTCTATGGGTCGTGTATTTCCTCACACTCCAGGTGTATGTGCAGTACATCACATGTGCATTCTGTCTGCTTTCTGCAGGTCCATGCTTCCTGATGTGGTTGATGATTTTGAAGTGAGTAATCCTGACTCTCAGGGACATGAAGCAATCTTCTACTCCTTCTACGTTTTCTTCACAAAGTTTGCCTCTGGTGTCTCCTTGGGAATCTCTACCCTCAGCCTTGAGTAAGTCATTCCACGCACTCTCAGGTCCTTCATCCTTCCTTTTTGTTTCAGTTGTGTGTAATCCTGTGTGACTGTAAGATGGTTTGAGCCCTTTGAAGTTTTGAGTTGATGAAATTGGCTTTTGTTTGCGTGGTCACCCTGACAATCGGTGACCTCCTAACTTTTGCTAAGTAATCCGATTACCCCCAGTCTCCACACGGAACTCGTTTTCACACGAGGTTTATAGACGCTTTGTGATGAGTCACAAGGTTGGATTAAACTATAAAAGTATGACCAGCTAATCTTTCTGTTGTCTCTCTTGTCTCCCCCCCTCCCAATAGTTTTGCTGGTTATGTGACGAGAGGCTGCGTGCAACCGACCGAGGTGGACATTACGTTGAAAGTTCTTGTCTCCGCGGCTCCCGTTTTGCTCATCATTATAGGACTGATCATATTTATTACGTACCCCATCAACGAGGAGAGACGCAAGGACAACCGCGAAAAGCTTAATGAACAACGGTAAGACTTGCTTTGCAGCGCGTGTCCACTTACAGCTTTGTCTTGCCACATCCGGTTTATTTTAATGGAGAGCTCTGCTGCATCACGTGGTGGTGCGTTGAAATCTTCCTCGCTACACAGTGAGAAGGTTCAGCAGATTGCAACTTTATGCAACCTGTGTTTAGCCAATCAGGCAGCAGTAGACTGATCGGTCGAATAAGGTTTTCTTGGTTCGCTCAGGAAGGCAAAATGTAAACCATACGGAGCTCATAGGTGACTTGCTAGGATAGCTAGGTGGCTTGGTGGTGAGCTTGAGAAAGCGAACGGTCTAGGTTGTGTGGATGATACAAGGATTCTGGAAATTGTAGAAGCATAAAAAGACCACATGTGTATTTTAGTCTCGTTGTAAGCTTCTGTATGACGGCAGACAGCGTATAAGACCCGGTTCCTTCATAACAACATCACAGCATGCCACCAGGGACAAGCAAAGAGATCTGGTGTGGCGAAAAAGTGCAAGTGGACACGTACCGTACCAAGTTTGGAGTTTCCTGTCTAGATAATGAACCGACACATTAGCTCTGCACTTTGATGTGTCTATAGTTGTGTACGTTAATGCGTTGCTGTTAAGCTAGAGACCTGCTTAAAATCCTTTCTTAATTCTGTTTATTTTACACAAGCATTTTCCCTGACTCTCTGTTCCTCTCTTGTTCTTTCTTTAGGGAAAATGAACTGGACTCAGAAACAGACTCAACAGAGACAGAGGGCAGTGTGGTATAGTTCCACACAACTCTAAGGAGGGCTTTCTGACACTGAATAAGGGACCCTCGAAGGCAAAATGAATCATTCGTGGCATATTTAAGCCAACCACGCTTACCAATTGTTGTCACCTGGCATGTTTGCCTCTACCCCTCCTTACAACCTCAAGTACAGCATTTCAGAGATCCACTTTACTGTGCCTTGTAGTGCTGGAAAGCCATGAAACCACTGCAAAGTGCCAAGAGACTATCCCCCCCCCGCCCTCCATGCTCACATGTGGACAATACCTCAAAATGTGACAAGAGCGTATGCCTGCTTTGGTTCATGTTGCCTACAACATTGGTGCTACTTCCTGGAGCAGGACTGAAACAGCCAGATCCAGCATTCAGTTTAACTTGAAAGCACAAGACGTTTGCACTGCACTAACAGATTCTTCACCTGTCTGAGAGCGAGGAGAAACTTGAGAGCTCATATATTTGATGGCTCTTCCTGTGTCGTTCCTTTCACACACCTTTCACCCATCACACCCAGGTTGCCTTTTGAATGGAAAGTGTGAACCAAGTATATAATGTCCATCAAGTCCAGAATTTTGTACTTCACTTTTATTCTGCCTGTTGTTAAGAAAAACACCGGCGTACATTTGTGCATGTCGTTAACACTACACACTATGCGTTATAGTTTACAGGCTAAGAGCCGTCCTTCTAGCATACAGCTCAGTGCACTGCCTTACTGCCTGGGTTAGACCTCTAAAACAATATCGGATCAGTTACTGGACAGGTTTAGGTGGCACCCAGGCTGTTGGAGGAAAAATACAAACTGCTGTGAGACGAGTAAGAAAATAATATACTTACAATTGAAAGAGTTGAAAGAGAGTTCCTTTTGAGTTACCAAGCAATCAGACACTGACCGTGTTTAGATCTGTGCAGAGGTGAAAAAGTTATTTAACTATTTAATGCTTTTGCTGTAGTTTGATGTTGATGCTCTCTAACAGGTGCCATCTCTCCTTGGCCTATTTAAGGGAAAAGAACAAGGAAAAGACAGTGCGTATGTGTGTGTGTGTGTGTGTGTGGTTGTGCGTGCGTGCATGTGTGTGTGTGTTTCTGTGTGTGTAAGTGTGTGAAGGATGGGTGTTTTTACATGGGTTCTTGTTGTGTCAAGTGATTTTCATTGGTCAATTTCCATTTTGCGCACGAACCGTCCTCCATGTTCGTACAAACCGGTTGTCTCCCCAAAAGTGCTTATATGGTAATAAGGGAAGCATTAATCCTTTGTTTTGGTATTGTTATGATCAGTGCTTCACTTGCCTGTACAGTGTCTTTGCATTCGTTCGTATGTAAATCCAGATGTTCCTGCTGTGCTGTTAATAGCCACACTGACTGGTTTAAAAGAGATTTGTTTCATTTCACGTCCCGTCTTGGGACAGGGGATGTCTTGTAATATTACATCTGTATATGTTGTCATATGTTATACATATATTAATGTGTAATATTTATATTAATAACACATGACCCACGCCAGTCTCATTACTGTACTTTATGATTTATTGGAAATCATGTTTTGTGTTTCTTCGGAATCTGTCAATCGTAAGGTACTGACTCTCTTGCTGAAACATCTACTGAGGACTTTAAACCAGAGTGGCACAGAGTTGATGTATAGTTTTTGTATGTACATGTGTAAATAATGTAAGTACTGTGTCGTTGTTGTAAATATCTTTGGTTTTGTTGAGTCTCCTTTGTTTAGTTATTTATGATATGAATTGAGAAGAACAAAAGAAAGTAGAAATGATTAATAAATACTGATTGATACGTTTTGGTAGTGTGGGATTGTGTCTGTTACCTCTGCCAGTAAGAGAGAATTCTGTACACTTATTAGGAGCGTTTTCACTCCAGCAGACCACTGTTCTCTTTATGGGAGTCAGGCCCGTACTGTTCTGCTGCCATCCCCAACACATGCACTCGCTCACCTGCACAGGATATTGTGAAGGACATGTACCACTGTGGCACAAGCATCCTGGTCATTGAATGTGCAATTTCCATTCACAGATTCCAGCCCTTTATAATATATTTGATTCTGAAAATTGAAATGCAAATTGTGTATTTAAAATTGCATTTCCAGTGTGAAAGCATTATTAAAGACATCATTAAAATTACATATATGTATGATGTCCATCTGTTTCTCAGTATACTTTCTTACCCTGTTCAGGACATAGAGAGGGTGGTGGATCATTCTCAGTACTGCAGTGACACTGACCATGGTGGTGTGTTAGTGTGTGTTGTGCTGGTGTGAGTGGATCAGACACAGCAGTGTTGCTGGAGTGTTTAAACACTGTACCCACTCACTGTCTCATCTGCTTCTGCACAGTCTGTGTTGATCATCCTCTAGTCCTTCATCAGTGCTCATATGACGCTGCCCTCAGGACTCTGTTGGCTGGCAGTGACACTGAGGTGTTTAAACACTCCAGCAGCACCGCTGTGCCTGATCCTCTCTCACCAGCACAACACACACTAATACACCACCACCACCACGTCAGCGCCACTGCAGTGCTGAGAATGATCCACCCACGTGTACCTGCCCCGTGAAAAACGGGTAAAAAGGAGGTAGACAAAGAGACGGACTACAGTCTGTAGATGTAGAACTACAAAGTGCACCTATATGAGTTTCTTTCTTTCTTTCTTTCTTTTATTTGAATACTTGAATTACTGTTGTGAACTAGTAATATTGTGGCATAAGGTCAAAATCAAAAAATTCTCATTCTCTGATTCGCTGCATCAGTCCGCCATCTACCGACTGCAAGAGAGAAGCGCAATTTTCATCGATTACTCAGCCTGAGGATTTGGCTCGGTAATTGATTACACAGCGCTGATGCAACACTGTGTTGCAAAACGTCATGCATTACGAATATACAATTCATCTGCTGTATCTTTGGGGGGCTCTCATTATTGGTTTTCGGTGGTCGTTCTTTCTATAAAAAAATCTTAGAACATTTTTACAGACGTAAAAAAACAAAAATTAATTTGTTATATGCAGATTTTACATGTGACTTGTAGAGACTTTTATTTTGAAAGAGATGACGTAACCGGCAGCAAGCTACGGCTACACGCTTTCTGAATCGGCATCAGATTCGGAGACCCGGTATGGATTATTTTTCTGCTCTCTGTGATATTATAGATTATTTTACTTATTTACAGGCTTGATGAATATGTCATCAAAGAGTGTCACACCCTCGCGGAGTAAATAAACCGTAAACTAGCCAACAAGGCGCGAAAAAGCCTGCTGTTAGAGACAGACAGCTTTAGAGACAGCTAGCTAGCTAGCATATGTTATTTCAATGAAGTCCAAGCGTTAGCCGGCATTGTGCTGCTTTAAACCGGCCTTGATCGTGACATTTTCCGAGACGACACCAGTGTGTAGACACATTTTTCCGAGTAGGTAGTAAGATTTCTTGGGTATCCCTTTTAATCTGTGATTTAAAGGGATGAATACTGTTGAGGGATGACTGGAGGTCTGTGTGTATGAGCAGTAGTGACGTTAATATGTCAGGTGCTCATCTGAATGTCTCATCGGTTATCAGTAGCTTAGCAGAACCTTCTTTCTTTTGCGAATCAGAATGAATTTGAAGGGCACTGTGTCTTCAAGAGTACCCCCCCTTTGCTGACACAGACCTAAAACTGCTTGTGTAATCTTAATATAGTGGGGCACTTTGGAGGAAATCCTGATGGCCATCATGTCCAATGCCAAGCATCAGTTAGAGGGGTTTAAAGTTCGAGCACATGGGCTTTGTAATAGTGAACCTGCGTTCTCTGGAAACTCTGGAATGATGGAGCTCCATCCATTAATTTTGTGGGCTAACTAACTATCCGTCACTTCCTAACCTCATTAATGCTTTTGTGGCTGACCGCAATCAACCAATCCATGCAATACTCAAAACCTAGTGTAAAGTCTAAAAACAAAAAAGTGGCGTGACAAACTTTTGGGCATTTAGGATTCCCTGACTAAGAATTAAAGCAACATCATAAAACAGTTTTATCCTACAATAGCAGCTTCAGAGTCATTTTGATGGCACGCTGACTTTTAATGGGGAGAATGGCATCTTTGTCGTTGCTACCCTGGGGTCGGAACACCTGCTGTAGCACTAGGTATCTTTTGAGGAATTAGCAGGAGAAGTCTTGTGAGAACTGTGGAACGCTTTACGGCACCACGTCCCTCATCAACATCTGTGGGTCATCGGCAACAATAAGAAGAAGATACTAGCTCAGTATTTCCAGCATGGGTAACAAGATAGAGGCTGCAAGAGACCGAAGATGATGATGATGGAGGAAGTGAAGAAGAGAGAGGGACCGGACAAGAGGAAATCTCGTACTGGCTTTTACTCGTTGGTGAAAGCTAAAAGAGATAAACGGATGCAGACAGTCTCACAGCTAGTGGGAAAACAATAGCATATGTTATTTCAGTGAAGACAGCAGAGCTTGCTAGATTGATTGCTAGATTGCTGTAACCCATGGCTCTCTTTATTCTGATGTTGTCTTTGCAACTCCTCTTCACGTGGCAAGTGTGCCACGCAGGCGTACTGAATTGATTACTCTTGCGATTTGACGTGTGTCCACATAGAAACAACCTAAATCACGAGAGTAATCTGTAGAGTGTATTTACCTGCATGTACACGGAGCCAGATTGTGTATCCTCCTTCCTGTCGACACATGCATGTGTACAGCTGAGCCTGAGAGCTGGTATCGACGGGGCTCAACAGTGGCATAAAAGTGAAATGAATTTGATTTATTTGCACTTTACACTTTACTGTATATACTGTACATCTAAACCCATGGACACTCCACTTACTTAAATACCAATATATGCACATGTTTATTTATGTTAATTCAGTCATTATCTGCTGATAACTGCGCCCCTTGCACATTTATGTACATTTATTTATTACTATTGTCTTTCTACAGGTCTACAGCTATTTTTTCTATTTTCTGTGTATATTTCTTGCCTCCTTGCGAGGTGAGATATTTATATATTTATCCATAGTGACCTGTACTAGGTATAGTTTATAGTTTATAGTTAACAGTTAACAATACTGCTACCCATTTAGGTTTTTTCATACTGCACAACCCTGTTTTTTGTATTTGTTTTAATGTTTAACTGTGCTGTATTGTGTAACTGCTACTGGCTGCTATCTATCTATCTATCTATCTATCTAAATACACTCTGCAGCTGTAGTGGGAACCCAATAGAAGAAACACCAGTTCTTGAATAATGCTGCTTAAATCCCAAGCCCAGACCAAAAAAGGATATACATTGTTAATTCTCCATTGACTCCGAGTCTAAGTTCAGTCTAAGGTTAGGCTTGGAACAACTGGCAACCTATTAGAGGGCGTAAAACACCTGGCAGAACCACAGTTGTGCACATGCTGATTAAATTCAGTGGAACACGTTTGCTTGTGAATACTTCATATTAATAATGGTACAATGAAGCTAATTTGGATATGCTGTTTTTGGTTTAGTGAATTCCTGTGCATATTGTCTGGGAGTAGAGCCAGGGCACCATGGGAGAGCAACTGAGTCCTGATGAGAAGTTCAGCCTCATCACAAGAAACCTTCAGGTGAGACGGTCCGCATCAAATGCACTAATTCACCACCGTCATCTTGGGGTCTTGTCTGTTTAACGTTTGTCTTGTTGGTCAAAGCCAGCCTAACTGTCAGTGCCGATTGTGTCTTTAGGAGGTTCTTGGAGAGGAGAAGCTTAAGCAGATTCTTCAGGAAAGAGAATTAAAGGTGTACTGGGGAACAGCAACCACAGGCAAGCCACATGTGGCCTACTTTGTTCCCATGTCAAAGATCGCTGACTTCCTGAAGGCTGGCTGCGAGGTGAGTTTAGGATTTAAACCCAGCAACCCTGAGCTCACGCTAGCAGGCGACAGAGCGACAAGCGCCCAGTCATATTCAAAGGCGATTTGTAGCTGCAATTTAGCGTCACGTAGCAATAGACCTACTGATGAAGCGACAAGCAACAAATCGCCTTGAGATTTTCTCATCTTTGTGCAAATAAATTATGACGTGGTGAAGCCAAATTCTTCAGGCCAATCATAGACACAGAGTCCGAGTCCCTCCGCTTCTGCTCTCTGAACCTTTTGTTCCTACCATGACAGAGTATCAAAGCATCAAAGCTATTTATTAAAAATCCATACTGTGTTTTTGAGAATCGATACATCGCAAAACATAATGTTGTGATTGTTGAGGTCTTACACTTCTATGGTATGCATTATGATTTTTAGCTTTTCTGTAATTTAATAAGTCAAGAACAGATAAAGTTGAACCTGTAGTGCCACATATGCATAGTACAATACTACTACTACCAATAATAATAATAATAATAATAATAATAATAATAATAATAGTAGTACACTCAGCATCACAGACTTTCATTAAAGGGTTGATATTGAATTAGTGGAACAGTATAAAGATACTGGAACAATAATTGACCATACTCTGAAATTTGATGCTAATTCTTAGGGGGTTTGCAAGAAACGTTTTGTTCCAGTCCTCAGCAGTGTTGTGGTGAACATGGAAGAGAAGCTCATAACCGCTGTTTCTTCTTTTCCCAGTTCATACGATGCGTCCATGTACATTTGAAGGAAAAAAGGGTGTGGGAGAAAGTAGTGGATATTGTTGGTGTCTCTGGGGAGTCAAGTCACTCCATAGCTAACTAGGTTGGGCAGCATGCTAACCGGCCGTTAAAGCTGCCCACGAATGCAAGAAGTTAGGTTTCCATACAAATTTGTTGTTCAGTAATAATAATAATAATAATAATAATATGTGGTTTAAAAGCTAACTAGCTTTCCTGGACCTTGTACACGTCCACACGCTACTACGTAAACGGCCTCAAACACGCCCACAAAAGGGAACTTTTGTGAGACTATGTAAGCAACTTGTTGCCTGCTAGTGTGAATGTGGGGTGAGTGTGCACGTCACCGTTGTGCTGTATTTGCATGTCGCAGTGGAAAAACAGCAGTATGATAGCGGAATGGAACTGATGGTGGGATGTAGCTTTGGATCCCTGGCAAAAATGGATGTTTAGAGAGAGAGAAGCCTCAGCACTGTTAGATGGTTTACTTAGAGTGGAAACTCGAGCGATGAGACCTTCAGTGTTCAAGGCTCCCAAAATCTTCGTTTGTCACGATCAAAAAAGTTGGAAACCGCAAACCCTTGATGGAACGTTATGCGGTGCACTGCCATTACCACGACGGAGTATCAGAGTGTTCTGTCCTTGGTCTGTCAAATCAGCAGTCTATCTGCTTTTGCCATTTACTGATCTCACAATGTAAACGTAGCGTTGGTTCGTATACGTCTTTGTTTCAGCTTGACGGTTGTCCGAGTTCAGTTGTAGGATCATGTCGAGCTGTTAGAGCAGTGATGATTTATTGTGCATTAATAACGTGGACATACCTTTCGACTCATATGTGATTCGTAGGTAACCATCCTCTTTGCAGACCTTCATGCTTACTTGGACAACATGAAGGCACCCTGGGAGCTGCTGGAGCTCCGGGTTCAGTACTATGAACAAGTCATCAAGGCCATGCTGGAGAGCATCGGAGTCCCCCTGGACAAGCTCAAGTTTGTGAAGGGCACTGACTATCAGCTAAGCAGGTGAGAGGCTGGGGTCATGAGCACACATCATGAATCCTGAAATACAGTTCATCTGAAATCTGAAAACGCATAAGATCACTCCGTCCCTGTCTTTGATGAAGTTAAAATTAGTGGCTCTGATATCGTTTTAGTCGTTATTCACCATTCACACTGCTTTCCCATCAGCGCTGGATTGGAGGCTGAACTTACAGTTACTGAAAATTGTATAGCATCAGAGTCAGTACATGGTAACTGATAGTAAGGGTGTGCGATACTGTGTAAATATTATATTGCGATACTTTAAGACATTTTCATGATTCTCAATTTGTTAGGGCTGCGTATTGGAAAGGACATGCAAGACCATACAAACAATGACATGGGGCCGCGATTCAAAACATCATATTGTAGTTTAAAATATATATATAATTTCAGGAAAAGTATAGTATATAGTATATATAGTATAAACACAGCATGGTACACATAGGTTTACTAATGTCAATGTCACATGACCTGTTTATGTTGGAAGAGTCTAATGGCTGAAGACAGATTACAGCACTGCTACCTAGCACTCAGGGGTTTAACCACAGTATGAACTGAACCACTGTTAAGCTATTTATTAAAAATCCATACCGAGTTTTATAGAATTGATAACATCGCAAAACGTAATATTGTGATTATTGAGGTCTTACACTTTTAAGTCGGAACAGAAAACCTGGAACCTGTAGTGCCACATATGCGTAGTACAATAATAGCAACGACGACGACGATGATGATCACGATAGTAATAAACTTTAATAATTATAATAATAATAATTATAATATTGGCATTTAATTTATTTGAACAGTATAAATATACTGGAACAATAATTGACCATACTCTGAAATTTGATTATAATTCCGAGGGAGTTTGCAGGAAAGGTCGGCGATGTTTGTACTTCCTGAGGAGTGTAAATGATTTTTGGATGTGGATTAAATGATGTCACTGTTATATTGTCTCTCTTATCCACTCGATTCTGACTCTCCCTGTAATTGCCTGGTATGGTAAGTTGAACTTTGAGGGTACAAGACTCCTGAGCTTTGATATGAAGGCAGCTGGCAAGCGAATAGGTGTCCAATCGACTCCCCTAGTGTCTCTGTAGGGCCAGCAGGTTCTTTGAAGGGCTAGGTCTATGTTAGACTGCACTACACACCCTCTGCACTGCGAGTTTGCAGTCTTCTTTTTCGGGTCTTGGAGTATTAGAGTATAGAGATTTAGAGTAAGAAATCTTTTGTTTACTGTGTTAAGTCTGCACATGTAAGTTTAGCTAATTGTTTTATATGTCATGTGTAAAACGTTTTGTGTGTTCCTGACTGCTAAGTTTCCAACCGGGATAGTAAAAAATGATTGAATGGGATAAAGCTACAACTACAATGATTTTATTCCGCGTTTTACAAGCTACACAGCGTACTGTCAGATTAAACAGGCCTAATTACGCTCACGTAATGCTCACGAAAGCCAAATATACTCACAAAAGTGTATTGTGATGTGATTTATCATGGTAACAATAAAACTCATATTGCATATAGCACTAAGCAAGTTTGCTCTTACATAATTAAAATTAGAACGTAGTTATGGTTTCAGTTTGAATTAGTACATTTTATACGGGGGGGCTTTGATTTGATAAAGCTTTAGTCTGTATTCATATCTGATAAACAGACAGTTTTGGGCACATCTATTCAGATTACATGTTTTCTGAGTGTTTTTTTTTTTTTTTTAATTTAATGAAAATAAATGAACACCTCAAGTGCAGAACACACACTTCTGAACCTTTTAAATGCAGAATTACTGTATGTTGTACAGTTCAATTACTGTACAAATTATACTGTACTGCTCAATTTAACATAAAAATAAGACCTAAAATGTGGCCTGCAAGATATATGGGAACTATGATATCGTCGCTGTCCAAAGAAAAACAAGTATCTTCAAAATCCAGCTTTACAGGAGAGGCCGAAGTGTAATATTAATGGAAGTCAATGGAACCAGACTTTTTTCCCAAGCAGTTTTGGACCATTTCTGTTGGTCCAGTGATCATGATCATCCTTTTCCCACAGTGTAAACAGCAGCTGCTGTGTTCAAATGATGCATAAAAGTAAATATCGACAGAAATGGAGATACATGGTTTTCCTTTAGACAGCGATGATATATATTAACTTAATGTACAAATTAATTTTTCACTTATAACATCAACAATACCACAGCACGCGTGTACCTTATCCTTTCATGTAACTCCTCTGGTTCTGTTTTCACTGTTCACCGTGCAGGGAGTACACGCTGGATGTGTACCGACTCTCGTCTATGGTGACTGAGCATGATGCGAAGAAGGCTGGAGCTGAGGTTGTGAAGCAGGTGGAGCATCCGCTCCTGAGTGGCCTGCTCTACCCTGGACTGCAGGTACTTAGCTGCACGTTATTGTTTTTAGGTGACGTTAAAGGGAGAATCTTGAGGTCACGGCTTTATGTTGCTCTTTAGGCTCTGGATGAGGAGTACCTAAAGGTGGATGCTCAGTTTGGTGGTGTGGACCAGAGGAAGATCTTCACCCTGGCTGAAAAGGTGTGAATCAGTAGTGTTTACTTCGATGCTGTTCTCTTGTTGCATTGTGTGAAGTACTAAACTACATTAGACTGAGGCCCAATCCCATTTCTTCTTTTTACCCCTACCCCTTGTTTCCGAGTGTAACCCTCCCCCTTGAAACTGAGATACATGGGGTAATGATTGAAATCTTCCCCCTATGAAATGGCACAGCCCTTCAAGAACCGGATACGTCATCAGGTGTCGTCAGCGGCTTTTATGTAAACAGACGGAAAGCACAGGCGCTCGCGATTCATCCACAACTTCAGTTTTACAGACAACTCAATCTAACAAGGCACCAAATAAACAAAAGCACAAACAAAAAACTACATGACTTCATTAACAGGCTGCTAGCGGTGCTCTGTAGGCGACCCTGCCAGTCTGCAGTGACAGCAGAGGAGGGTGAAGTTCAGCTCCTCACTGCTTAAATACATTTAGGAGATCATATGCCTTCAAAGAGGCGGATTACAATTATTTATTATCGCCACTGAGGATTCTTTGGTGATATGAAGCTGAACTGAGCTTTTTATTCGCCAGCTTCATGGTCGAATTTCCCCGTTCCACATCCAGCCTTGTACAATCTTGGAGGAAGCACTTGTGATGTCCTTCCCAAAAGCTAGGAGTTGTACAACGGGGTTTGTTTAATGGGATTGAGAGGAACATGGGGAAACCGGTTACTGGTTAGCGTCAGTAGCGCGAGCTGGTGAAGAATTTCAGCCAGTGGCTCAGTGCTCACTTGCACTTGGACAGGACTAAGATAACGTCAAACAACACGGTGGACAAAAAACCCAATTTTCTCCAACAACTTGGAAAACTAGCTAATTAATTACCTGAAGACGTTAATGAAGTTGTCAGTGCCTGGCTTAAAGTTTCGTCGCCCATGGAGGGTTCAAGTTCTTAGGCGCTGATGCTGCTAACGTGAGCTGCACCTGCTGCGGGGGACTTCAGGCTACACTCTTCAGCTTTTAGGTGTATTTTGTATTTCCGAGGTTTTTCTGAGATTAGATGTGTTGCAGTGGCCAGCTTTGTATTTTGTGTTTTAAGTATTGCAGAGAGCGTCGTCTGCGTCGCGTTTTGAAACCTGTCGGCTTGCCGTTACCCTGACTGTAAATTTGCCGCTGACTGATTTAACATGAATCTCAGTAGTGCTGATGTAATTGAGTGACCTTAAAAATACAGAGGGCTGCATGGTGGCACAGCGGGTAGCGCTGACGCTTCACAGTAAGAAGGGCCTGGGTTCGATTCCCGGCTTGGGTGTCTACAGTCCTGTCTGTGTGGATGTTCTCCATGTCGACGTTCGTTTTCTCCGGGTTTCTACTGTACGCCCGGTTCCTCCCACTGTCCATAGACATGCAGTAAAGCCAATTGGAGATTGCAAAATCTACCCTAGAGGTGTGTCTGTGTGTCTGTGTCTGTGTGTCTGTGTCTGTGTCTGTGTGTCTGTGTGTGTGTGTCTGTGATGGACTGGTCCAGGATGTTTCCTGCCTTTCGCCTAATGATCGCTGGGATAGGCCCCAGCATCCCTACATGACCCAGAGCGATGAGTGGCTTAGAAGTTGAATGAATGAACGAATGAACGAAAATACAGAGTTCGCTTCCCATCCCTACTGTTTTCGGTCCGTTCTCTTTTCATTCTCATTTTCAGGTGCTCCCCTGTAGAAGGGACAGTCATTATGTGTGTTTATAGGTTTTCAAGAAAAGGGTTTGTGCGGTTTAACTCTTTCACAGTAAGGCCAGTTTGATGACATGTTTTGGCATCCCTCATGAAGCTGCTAAGTATTGCTATGCATTGCGGGTGTGTTGTTGATGTGTTTGTTGCCAGTTGCTCTTTTATAAATTGAAGCAAAAAAAGAAAAAAACGACGTGCGAGACCAGTCACTGTCGTACTGTGTCGTTAGAGCTGGATTGTACAGCGGTGGATGTAAGCAGCGGTTCATTTCTCCTTCATTTTGTTCAGGATCTCCATGACTGACTGAAGCACCTGTCCCACACAGTTTACTGTTGACTGATGCATAGATCAGAAGTTCAATTCTGACACTAACTTTTTCAGCAGACGACCAAGTGTAATTACTAGGCTTCGTCATGCTTTGGTTTTGCTTCTATGTATTTATGAACTGTTCTTGACAGTCCTGGTTAATAAAGCCTGAGGAACTGCTTTGTTTGTTTCTCAGAGTTTGCAGCAAAAGGGAACCCAAAAAATGCAGCAGAGGAAGACGACATCGTCCCATCCAGACTGGATCTCAGGGTGGGCAAAATCGTCAGCGTAGAAAAGGTAAGCCAGTACTCACTGTGCTTGTCTTATGAACATGGCGACATGCATCAGTTGAGTACAGTGATCAGTAAACCCGGCATAGGTCACATAGACGGTCGTCATCAGAAGAATAGCTGCACAAATAGCTGCACCCAGTAGGAATCAACCGACAGGAATGAAACTTGGTGGGTAGGTTTCACATTGTGAGACATGCAAATGATTCAAGTTTCACGCTCAGCCGTGCATGTGACACAAGCAAGGACAGGCCTTATCACTGTACCTGGACATTCAATGAGCAGTGATGCCTCCATGAATGCATCAGCACCATTGGCTCAAGGCTGCACGACACAGGACTACAGTCACACAGACCATCGCCGTAACGCTAAGTGACTCAGAATGGCAGCGCGTCATGTTCAGTGACGAGTCCCGCTTTTGTCTTGGTGAAAACGACCTATGTGTATGGAGAGGCACTGTGGTCAGCGCCAAGATGAACGTTTTGTTGTCACGTGTCACATGTCCAGCAGGCCTGGTGTTACTCCACCTCCACCCCTACCGCAAATCTGACACCTAGGAACCGCTACAACTCCATGCTAAGACGTCTGACATATTGCGTTAGCAAACATGGTGGGGTCCGACGCCATACAGAGAGACACTACTTCTGTATGTGTAGCTCAGTAAATATTGCCCATATCAGTCTAAATTTTATCATCATGTGTTGTTCCTGGTAACCTTTATCTTCCTTCCCAATAGCACCTCAGTCCCAGACATCCTTCCGGGTGCAGCTATTCTATTGATGATGACTGTATAACAGGATTTTGTCTTGTTGTTTGTAAGCACTGAATGTTGAGGAATGAATAGTACAAGATTAGATACGTACCTGCTGATGACGGAAACCCTTCATGACTCTGTTTTTTTTGTGCTTTCATCTTGAACTCTGCAGCACCCGGATGCAGACTCCCTGTATTTAGAGAAGATTGACATTGGAGAAGAGCAGCCTCGGACTGTTGTGAGCGGTTTGGTGGCTTACATTTCCCAGGAGGAGCTTCAGGACCGGCTTGTGATATTGCTGTGCAATCTGAAGCCCCAGAAGATGCGTGGAGTCGAGTCTCAGGCTATGCTGCTCTGTGCCTCTATGTGAGTATCTCTTGATAGCCAGGCATTAGAACTAGGAAGGCATCAGTACCATATCTGGTAAATGGTATCAGCCGGAAATGATACCATGTGATGTAAGCCAAGCTGGGAGTAAAGGAGGGTCAGGTCGCAAGGTGAAGTGTTGCTGACGCAGTGGCTAAGTTGTTGATCACTTCAAACATTGCACTGTGTAATTTTAGCCCATGTTTAAACACACACACACACAATCACAGCCTGTCCCCAGAGTGGGTGGACACGTGGGCTTTGCTTGTATAGGGTTTTTTTATTTATTTATTTTTTTCTTTTTTCAGTTTGACTGAATAAAATTGAGGGATAGATTCTATTATAGAGATAAAGCTGAACATCCTTGCCTGGTTTTAGTTGCAGTGCGCAGTCTCAGTACAAGTTAGCAAAGATGGTTTAACAGTTTCTCTGCATATTGGCGTATAGACAGTTCTGTCTCTGTTGGAGCTAAATTTGACATGGTATGTCAATCCGACCGCATGGCTTCGTAAAGGGAGAGTATGTAACTCACAGGCTTCGTCTACACGTGGTGATTTTCCCATTCAAACAGTGTGAGTCACCAAAGAACAGCAATTCCAAAAAAGTACATGTCTAGCTTTAGTGGACTTGACCAGCCAATCAAATGACTCCAACATGAAATGAAATGTTGGCTCTGTTGGTGCCTCAGATGTAATTCCTGCTGTCGCTGTGCTACAGAAACTGTCAATGAACAAGACAGATGAGGATCAAAACTATGAAATATACTTTAAGTGCTTCTCTGACATGAAACGAAACTTGCTTTTCTCCACTGTAGCAATATAGCTATTCAATCCTTTCAAATCAGCAATATTTGATTGATTGATTTGTTAAGGTTATACTGGACATATTTACACTGACAAATACTTCTTAGTAGGTTGCTCAGTGTGCATCACAATCGGCATGTACTAAAAGAAAAAAAAACGCACATACTGTTTGTATGTACTCAAGTTGACTGAATTTGCTGCACAGACTTGAATTTTTGACCTGGTAAATATGATTGGTTTCTTAATTCCTCTTTCTTCCGTGGGTCACAGTGAGGGGGATCCCAGGAGAGTAGAACCTTTAGATCCACCTGAGGGATCAGCACCAGGAGATCGCGTTTTTGTAGAAGGGTTTGAGTCGGGCAAACCAGACGACGAGCTGAAGCCAAAGAAGAAGGTGTTTGAGAAATTACAGGTATGAGAAGGAGACGTTAAATGTGGACTGTGAGCTGCTATTTGCTTGATTTTGCATGAAGGATGGTGGGCTGCTTATTGTGGCACACCCATTGATGGTACGTGTGAACATGTGTGTTCCCTTTCTCAGGTGGACCTGAAGATCTCAGATGGGTGCATAGCTCAGTGGAAAGAGAAAGATCTGCTGACCAAACTAGGAAAAATCACCTGTAAAACACTGAAAGGTGGCAACATCAGCTAGATACTTCATCCCCCCCGTCCCCCCAACATCCCGATGACAAACGCGTAGTGCCAGAAAGGATTTTTATTCATTGTAACAGCAATCAGGGCCTGAGGACTCTAAGCGCAGGGGTTCATTCATTCCTCACTTCACTTGTTGTCTGAAATAGCACTCCAGTGCGTCCGTCTTCATGCGGGTATTGTCTCTCAACCATATACTGCACATTGCATGTAATGCTGCCCAAAATGTCTTTAGCAAAATGTGCTGTAGTGAATAATGGACTGTGTTTAAGGTGTTATGTTACCTTTCAGCTCAGCTTCTTTTATGGTGACACATCAACGGTTACCTTCAGTTGACAGGAATGAGGCCATTCAAACGCTGGGTAGCGGTAGCATTACATACTCAACTCAACAGGTATAAAGGATAATGTTAACCAGACTCACAACTAATAAATATGGAAAATAAACAGTGTTTTCATTTTCGTTTCTTTTCTTTTTAAGAGGAATTAAAAGGGTTTTGGCAGGCTGGGAGTTGGAAGGAATGTTCAGACTGTTTAACTCCTGAGCACCTCAGATTGGCCAGGTTTTGAGAAAACAGGATCTTGGTGACTCCCAGAGAAGTCAAGTGCATCGTAGCACTGCTGAATACTCCCAGTATACAATGGTACACTAGCCAACCATCCAACCATCAAGGAATATCAGAGGATCAGTATTTTGGCCATGTTGTATGTACTTTATGTCGAGGTTTACCCCGACGGAAAACACGATATGGAGTCTAAATGCAATATATGGAAATATTTCTAACATGGAGATGATATATTTGTGCAGCATGAATTTGAGTTGAGCACTGAATACGGTGTCAGGTTTATTAACAGTACTTATAAATAGAGGCCATTCTCCTAACTCTGAACGAGCATCTTTTGTGTCTGCTGAGAGGCTGTGCTGCTGATCATATGGCTTCATATTAGGGCACCATGTTTTAACTATGTTGATCACATTTGCCATTCGTTACACTCCACTTCTGTCACTCCCCACAGCTTTAGGAGCCACACAAACGTGTCCTACCGGTTTAAACAGACATGATTTCACATGAATACTGAGGGGGCTGGTTGTCTTGGTTACAAATAATGATCATTTACAGACATGAAGATTTTACTTCCATCATCCCAAACGCTAATAAACAAAGAAGTTGTTTCTGCCAAAACTGTACTAACTCTACTGCTCACAAGACTTCACTCTCTTCCCACGTTTCAGCACTGAAGTTAATATTAGTTCAGTTCAGCAATAAAACCTGGCAGGTTAATGTTCACAAGATTTAGGTTTATATTTAGTCAGCTTTAGAATTTGATGAAGCAACAAGCACTGAATAATGGAGCTCGCTGTTCAATCCGTTTCCTGTTGTAGATTAAGGTGATATGCGAAATCAGGGTGAATAGATGATTTCAATATTAAAAAAAAAAAAAAAAAAGCCAAAAAACATAGTAAATTACCTATAGATTGTAGGTGACTTTAATGGAATCTTGCCAGTAATCATCTCAGATTTTAAAATAATTTATATACCTGTAATCTTTTTTTTTTTTTTTGGGGGGGGTGTCCTGTTTCTGTAATGCCGTTCCATGTATTCCATTACTATTCCCGGATTCCTGCTGCTCTGTGATGGTACTGAATCCAGTCCTGCAAAGATGTTGACTGCCCCGAAATGGTGGCATCGTTGAAGTGCCTGGCTGACCCCAACGCAGTGTATATAGATGGCAGGTCAACTTCGCTGCCAGACGTACATACGATTTTATTGTGAGCATCTTAATGAAGAACTGACATATTAATCCCACATTATTACTGTGTAAAATGCACATTAATAAACCTTCAGGTTATTTACTGACTAGTGAGGAAACATCAAAGCAGACATCACACCAGTGTTTACATAATGTGAAATGATATTTTTTACTTGAATAGAGAAAATACATTGCTTACAATTGAACATAGTGGGAAAACCGTCAGTGATTTGTGGAGACGTGGTTAGGAATGATGATGCAAGTTGAAACAAACAGACAGGGAAGTTGTAGCAGTGCCAAAACCGATCTTCTGTAGATGAATGAAATACAGCTTCTAAATTCATATATAGCCAAATATTGTAATACACATTTCTTTCCAAAGTGTCAACGCTGTTAACGTGTTTCCTGACATTGATCAAGAAAATATGTAGATTTATTTTCTGTATATATTTTCTGATGGAGCGTATGATTTAAATGCCTTGCTAATTTGATCAGAAGTGGGTGGTGCAGGATATGTAGCCTGCAAAGTGCTCTTCATTTCTCAAATACAGCTAATATATCCTGTGAATATCTAAAAGGCATGTATCCTAGACAGAGGAACTGAGCCAAGCTCTTTAGGATCATAAAACAACATGGATTGCTGTGTAAATATATATGTACATACACTCAAAATGTGTTAGTATAATAACCATCTCCACTACTTTCTGGAGAATAGACTCTGGTAAGCATTAAAAATGCATATTTGTGTCGGGAGAGACATTAAGCAATAATAACAAGGTTTAATATTCGCTAGGGAATATCAAAGCAGCTTCATGTTGTCTCGTTTTCTGAGTAGTTGTCTCATTTCAGCAGTAACGTCTACCCTTTATGACCACTAGGGGGCAGTTAAATATTTGCAGTCAAAGAATGAACTTGAGAATTTACAAAATCCACTTTTAACAGCCACCCTTAATAAGCTAGGGTGACTTTTTAACGTTTTGCCAAAACCGACAAAAATCTACACTGTATAGAAAAATACCCCAAAGCTACAGTAAAGCTCAGTAAAGCTATAAGATTAAAGGAATTGGGACCAACTCCAATTTTCTTTTTTGCATAAATATGAAGGCCATGTTCAGGCTAAGGCGTTTAGGATATAACAGCTACATTGTCTGTGGAGGCTAGAGCCCGCTTTCGCTAACTTTCTACTTTAGAAGAACAGTGATTGAACAGTTCTACCCAAGCCTTATGACACCTCGAGAGTGTTTGGAGTCTCTGTTCCACCTGAAAAAGAGAGGTTTATTTGGAGTTAGTCTTAGTCTGTAGATCGTATGTGGGATTCAGTAATACAAGATAAAGTACACATTTCTGTAACAGGTGTTTCGTCCACTGATTTTTTGCGGATTAAACTGAAATATGAAAACTTGAACGGAATGTGTTAGTGTGCTGTAAGTAGTGTGTTGGTGTACGGTAACTCAGTAAGTGTGATGCGTTAGTGTGCTGTAAGTAGTGTGTTGGTGTACAGTAACTCAGTAAGTGTAATGTGTTAGTGTACTGTAAGTAGTGTGTTGGTGTACGGTAACTCAGTAAGTGTGATGCGTTAGTGTACTGTAAGTAGTGTGTTGGTGTACAGTA
>CM067475.1:3509176-3534234 GCA_034552555.1 Semaprochilodus insignis | reverse complement strand
CTGTAAGTAGCGTGTTGGTGTACAGTGACTCGGTAAGTGTAATGCGTTAGTGTACTGTAAGTAGCGTGTTGGTGTACAGTGACTCGGTAAGTGTAATGCGTTAGTGTGCTGTAAGTAGTGTGTTGGTGTACAGTGACTCAGTAAGTGTGATGTGTTAGTGTACTGATTTGTGAAATGCTTAAATGATACCCTGACTTATGATGTGATATGTGCAGGTATGTGTTCATGTCTTACTTGCTGGCAAGTTTGTCCCTGGGGATTGTGCTCGCTGGCCAGCAGGTTGCACAGTCTCGATTTGCCCATTCTCTATTCCATTCCTTTGCTTACTTGAAGAGCTTTCAGTTACAAGTGCCGTGGTAGTCCCGGGCTTATCTGTAGTTGTTGCATGTGCTGGTTTTTTAGCAACAGGTGGTGGCACCTTAACATGCCTTTTTGTTTCATTTGTGGCCGTTGACTTGGCTTGTTCAGAAAACTGCATGAGCTCAGCTGCAAGGTTCTGCTTGAGGGTAGCCTGGACCTCTGGGGATGTAGGTGTCTCAATGACTACTTTCTTTGTGCTCTTAGAGAAAATGAAACTGGCTGTAGAAGCAGGGGACTTGTGCAGGTCACAACTTTCTGGTGTTATAGCGGATTGTGCAGGCAAATCATTGCTGTTTGAATTGGAGGTTGGCAAGCGCAGGCTGAGCCTTGCAGGAACTCCACTGGAGGACATTGCAGCAGTCTTCATACGTATTGCCTCTTGAAGGCACATTGAAGGGCCCAGCACCATAGCAGGGGATGACTTCACTGATGGCTGAGTGGACTTTAAGCAGGATTTACGAATAGGTTTTTGTGGAATTACCTGACTAGATACTCCCTGATCCTGGCCCGGGGTGCCCTCCGTATCAGGTTTGCAATCCTGTGAGAGAGTGTTAATCTGGTCTTCAACGTTTACAGACCGCAAACGCACCATCTGAAGTAGGGAAGGTGTCACGAGAGGAATGTTTGCATCTTCTTTTGGAATTGGGGCACTTTTATGCCTGGACAAAATTTCCTTGGTTCTGTTGTCCTTGCTCGTTAGACTTGGTTGTCTCCTGAAATTAAAAGTAGACTGATCCTCCACTGGAAGAGGAGTAGCCATATCAGTAGTCAGTGCAGGCGTTTCAGATGTTGCTTGCTTTGATAAATCTTTATCTGACACAATTTGATGATTTTGCGGATCCTGTTGAAGTGGGGCAGGGCTTTCCTCGGCCAGCAGTTGGAAAGGTACTTCCTGGGATTGATGGGAAATTTCAGGAAGCACAGAAATTTTTGAACAAACCTCATCATGACAGACTTGTGAAACGTTCTCAGATGACTGTGATCTGACCTGTGACTGATCAAATGATTTGGCATCTGACACCTCTGGAGGATTTGAAGTGGCGTCAACAGGTGATTTCTCTGACTTGTGTGCTGCCTGATTAGCTATACCTGGCACGTGAGATGAGTCCCCTTGAGCCATGTTTTCTTCTTGTGCAGTTGAAGCCATACTGCAGTCCTGTGATGAGTCTGAAGCTGCTTCGTGTGGGAATGGTGGTGGAGGAAAGTCTGCCTCATCCTGTCCCTCAAATACTAAGTCGGACAACTCTTCCAAAGGTGGTGGTGGAGGAGGCCAAGAAGACTCCAAAATGGGGTATTCCTTTTCTGGGTCGTGCTGAAGTTCTTCCTCAGGTGCAGACACTGAGGAGGCAGGAGATTTTTTAGAAGGAGGTGGAGGAGGATGGTGTGCAGGAGGTGGAGAAGAAGGTGGAGAGTTTCCAGTCACTCTAGGCGGCTCTGCACGTAGATTCTTGGTGTCTGTATGACCTGGAATCTCTTTGTCAGTGTAGTTCTTGGCAGAATTTTGGTCCTCTGTGTTGGTTCCCTCTGTGTTTGGAATCAAAGTGTCATTCTCTAGCCCAGCACGAGTATCGAGCTGATGCGTCTCACTTTTCAACTGCTGTGATGATAATGGCACTCTTTGATCCACCTCGTCTGACGGCACCTTATCTGAGCTTATTGGACTTTCTTGTTCCATCTTCTGCTCGTCTAAATCTTTCTGCTCTTGTTTCTTATTCTCACTTGCAGTTTCCCTCTCTGGGCGACGTTCTTCTTCTTTTTCATGGATCAGTGGACTTCCTTTATGCCTTAAATCTAGAGTCTCATCCAGAGTCGCTTGTTTCTGTACAGGCATGGGCTCATTCTTTGCTTCAGGGCTGACCTCTTTATTCTCCGAATGGGGTTCTACTGATGCGTGTCTTTCTGAAGAGGTTTGGTCAGTGTGATCTGTTGTGTCCTGGTTTTTCATTGGTGAAAAGTCTTTTAGCTGTTGTTTATGAAGCTCGTGTATCCTGTTGGGGCACGGACTAGGGCCACATAAAAGCTCAACTGTGCGTTTATTGTGGGCCCAGGTTTCAGGGGGTGGAGGACAAGGAGCTTTTACCTTAGGTGGAGGTGGAATGTTAAACAAGTCCCTGATGACTGATCCTGAGGGTGCAGGAGTCGCTTTGTTCTTCTCTGTTGCTACAAAGAGGGACACTT
This sequence comes from Semaprochilodus insignis, assembly GCA_034552555.1. NCBI lineage: Eukaryota > Metazoa > Chordata > Actinopteri > Characiformes > Prochilodontidae > Semaprochilodus > Semaprochilodus insignis. The sequence goes on along the minus strand of CM067475.1, from coordinate 3,531,696 downwards.
TTGGTGGCTGTGATTGAGTGGTATGGACTTGAGTAGACAGATGGGCTGAATCTGCTGCAGCTGATGAAAGGGAGTTCGTTGAGGATGAGACTGACACCACGGGAGAAGTTCGGGCACCCATCCTCTCTGGTTTGGGAGGCTTTACCTTGTGCTTTCCTGGAGAGGCAGGACATATATCCTTAGAAGAATGAGTAGGTGTGCCACTTTGACTTGAGTAACCGCTTGATGGTGACATTGTCCTTTCAAATTTATTCTGTGGGGATGAGTTACCTGATCCAGTTTGAGCATCAGTGTAATCTTGACCAGGACTCTGTGGACTGGAGGTCAGAGATGAGTGAGTGTTGTCCAAAAATGCTGTTACTGGAGAATGGGATGGCGTTTTTATACTGTTGGAGGATGTAGGTTCTCGTTTTGCATTGACACCTCCATTCATTCGCCCACCATTGGATTCCAAATGATGCAAATTGTTCGTGTCTACCTGTTCCCTTGACCTTTGCTTAAGCTTTTCTTGGTGCAAAGAGTAAGTCCTCCTTGGCGGTGCTGGTGGTAGTTTAGCTTTCATTACAGAGAGACTACGAGAGAACAGTTGACTGTTTCGGACACTTTCCCCAGCCTCACTCAGTTCCTCTTGCTCTGGTTTATGACTGGTTGCCTTGGTGCTGGAACTTAACCAGCTAGATGAGCTTTTAAGACTCATTTGTTCCTCAGGGTTCAAATCTGTGACTTCGTTTGTGCTGTCCGTAAGATGTAAAGGTGGAGCGATACCCCTTAAGGAAACCGCTGAGGAGTTGGAGACGATAGTCTCGGATGATTGTGAATGGCTCCGTTTAGAGTTGTTGGCACCTCCTGAGCGCGAAGAACCTGGACTTGCAGATGCTAAGCTGCTCTTGCTAACTGTACGTACACTCCGCCGACTACGGCTTCTGTCAATTTCTATCACGTCTATTGCAGCAGGCAGAACTGCGTTAGGAATGATCGTGGATAAATAGGTAGCCTGTGGAGAGATAGACATCACAGGACCTTGTGGCTCCTGCAGGAAGGAGGAGGAAGTAGTCATTCCTGGTACAGCAAGGGATTTGGGCCTCTGCACAGGTGACGTTCGTGGCCCAGGTTTGCGGTTTAAGAGCAAGTCATCTCTGTACACAGCCTGTATGTGGTGTCGGAGAAGTTGCTCATCTCTGGAGGCCTGAAGGGCTTCGATGTCTTGTAGGTGTACACGGGCCCCTTCATGATTTGTTATTGGTGCTCCTCCATCAATTGTTGGGATTACGACTGTGCCAGGTGAGTGGTCATGTTCAGTGTTTGGGAATTGCTGCAGTAAAACTCCTCTTCCCATACCTGTACACAATCCAACAAATTACAATATTTCATAAGCAATATCTTAATGCATTTATTACAATGTACGGTGTACACTACCATGTAAATGACATACATAGCTCTCTCTGGACCTGCTGTGGTATTCCCATAATCGTTGTTCTCCTGGTTCTCTTTTTGGTCTTGTCCAGCCTCTTCACAGTGTTCAAAGGCTTGAATGTTGAACCTGGGAATATCAACTCAAGAATGTAAGAAGCTGGAAAGGTCTAGTGCAAGTCCTTCAATCATTGATAATGAGCTGTGATGGGCCGTAACCATTTCTCGAAATCTTTGTTTCTTAATCCATATCACTGTTGCATATTGTACTTGTATATTTGGACATGATTTGCATCACAGCCATACACAGTGGACGCAATCTATTTTGGAAAAGCGAAATTAGTATGGAGAGCTTCATGAGCATACTGAGGCCTGCAGTGTGCAGCCCATTTCAAATACTCCCTTTCTCCAACCCAGTTTATCGAGCTCATCATTGGATTATCAAGCCCTTTGCGAGCTGGATTGTGTGTTGGGGCAGGGAATAGTAGAAACTGTGCTGGACGCTGGGTCTTCAGGAGCCAGATTAAGAAAGTACGTTAAAGGACTTCCTGCACAATATCACAATTACAAGTTCCAGACCATCCAAACCTTCAGCAGTCCTCAGTTTGCTCAGAAATAGGTAGTATCCCAGTGCAATAAAGTCCCATACCTTGCCGTGTTAGCACAGGCCGTGAGGTCACTGCAGATCTATTGGATACCGATGTGATGGAGTGGTCACCAGTGCTGTTAAAATCCGGTTCCTCCTCTCCTTCCTGGCAACTTGCATCATTGTCTTGTTGAGGAGAGACCGTGGACTGTGCAGGAAGCAAGCCAGAGAGAACATATGAAGGCAGCTATTCATAAGTCAAATACCATATTCTTTATTTTCTCGGTAACAGGAACTTACAACAGTCTGGTCGTCCCTAAAGTCCACTCCGTTGTTGTGCTCTGTGGTAAAAATATAATAAGATGCATATCAGCACTCTTTAAGATTGCTTAGGAAGAGCTGTTATAGAGAGGATGCTCACCCTCCTGTTGCAGTATCTTAAGTCCTTCCTGGGCTTCCGTGTGGAGGTCTTCCAGGTACTTTGGCCTGCTGCCCTCAATGAACACATTCTCCTGGTAGTGTTGGGAGGCTGTGTAATGCACGGTCAGCTTCCTCTGCTCATCTTGCTTTTGCCCAGCTATGGAGAGAGTGAGCAATATTTGTTAGATGTCTGTAGAATTATACACATTACTCAAATGCATTAGCAGTCTATGCACGTAGCATTTTCATTTGTCCAGTATGTCATCAAATACATACAGTCAGTCCATAAGTATTCATTTTGCCTCCGTACACCACCGTAATGTGTGTGAAATGAAGCAGGCAAGATGTGATGGAATTGCATTGCAACTGTTTATGAATTACAGCCATTTTTTTTACATTGCCTGTTGCATATTGTACTTGGATATTTGGACATGATTTGCATCACAACTATACACAGTGGACGCAATCTATTTAGGAAAAATGAAATTAGTATGGAGAGCTTCATGAGCATACTGAGGCCTGCAGTCTGCAGCCCATTTCAAATACTCCCTTTCTCCAACCCAGTTTATCCAGCTAGTCATTGGATTATCAAGCCCTTTGCGAGCTGGATTGTGTGTTGGGGCAGGGAATAGTAGAAACTGTGCTGGACGCTGGGTCTTCAGGAGCCAGATTAAGAAAGTACGTTAAATGACTTCCTGCACAATATCACAATTACAAGTTCCAGACCATCCAAACCTTCAGCGGTCCTCAGTTTGCTCAGACATAGGTAGTGTCCAAGTGCAATAACGTGCCATACCTTGCCGTGTTAGCACAGGCCGTGAGGTCACTGCAGATCTATTGGATACCGATGTGATGGAGTGGTCACCATTGCCCCTCCAGCTCAAAAGTAATCGGACGAACAAATATAACTACAAATACAAGAGATGTTCGTTTGAATGCACATCACTTAGTAATCAGTGGCTGCCTGACGTCTGGAACCCATGGACATCACCAAATGCTGAGTTTCCTCCTTTGAGATGCTTTGCAGGGCTTTTAGTGAAGCTGCCTTCAATTGCTGCTAGTTAGTGGGTCAGTTTTGTTTTTGGTAAGTGAAAAGAGTGAGTGGCCCGGTGAGTGGCTAACCCATTTAAGAACATTCCATTTCTTTGCCTTAAGAAGCTCCTTGGTTGCTTTCATGGTATGCTTTGGGTCATTATTCATCTGTTCTATGAAGCGCTGTCCTATCAGTTCGGCAGTATTCGACTGAATCTTGAACAGGAATGTAACTTTATACTCTTCAGAATCCATCCTGCTCCTTCTATCAGCAGCCTCATCATCAGTAAACACCAGTGACCCAGTTCCACTGGCAGTAATGCATGCCCATACCATGATACTGCCTCCACCGTGTTTCACAGATGACGTGGTATGCTTTGGATCATGAGCCCTTCCTTTCTTTCTCCATACTCTTCTCTGTCAATCTTGGTTTCACCTATCCAAAGGACCTTTTTCCAGAACCGGGCAGTCTTTTAGATGTTTTCTAGCAAAGTCAAACATGGAATTTCTGTTCTTGTGTGTTGCCAGTGGTTTCGAGGTAAACCTTCTGTATTTACATTAATGAAGTGTCTCTTGATTGTAGACTTTGACGTTGATATGTCAGTTTCCACTAGAGTGTCATTAAGGAGGAAAAGAATTCTGCCTATCATCCAACTTTTGTTCTCTGTGGTCTTCCAAACCATTTGGTATGGCTGAACTTGCCAGTGCATTCCTCCTTTTATAAGAATGCACCAAATTATTGATTTGGCCACCACTAAAGTTTGTTCTGTCTCTTTGATAGGTTTGTTTTGTTCAGCCTATTGATGGCCACCGACACTTGCAACAAAATCTCTTTGGACTGCGTATTCAGAGCTACCATGAATATCTACCAAACATATTAAACTCCTGAACTTATATCTCTTTATTTTGTCATGAGCTAATGAGAGAAATGGCTGGCCATGAAACTGCCTATCAGTCAACTACCTTTTGTCTGAGCTTCAGAGCCTGTGAAAATGGAGGGACTATGTGTACATGGCAATAATTCCTAAACGGTTCATTTTTTGTTAAATTCATTGAATTAAAGACTGTATATATATATTTGTTACTCTGAAACAGAACTAACATTCATATAGTAACAGCCCTACACCATGTTTGGTCACTGAACCTTGTTAAACCCTTGACAAGCAGGCAGTATAAGTTCATTACAGTATTAGAGCACGTGAGGTGGAAAAGACTCCACAAACTCGATTGGCAGCTCTGATCTAATTGACTATGACCACGAAAGAGAGAGTCTCTTGTTTGACTCTTGCCTCCAAATCAAAGGAAGGTGATGTACATCCATGTGACTGTGAATCCAGGCTCCTGAAATAGCCAGTGTCATCCACGGTTCCATTTTTTGCATGTTGCCAGCAAATTGGCAGATTCCTTGTGAATGCAAAATAGTCATCTGGCTTCCCAGAGAGGTATTAGGTCTAGTCCTGGGCTGCACTTTTAACAGAGAACCTGCATTCAGAATGCTGCATAGTCCAGGAGTAGGCTGTCCAGACAACTGACCATGTAAATGTTTATTAGTTGTGAAGGGCTAGTGTTCTCTGGTGGTCAAATCACCAGTCTTCCTGTATATTCAATTCAAAAGTAGCACCTGCTACAGTTGGCAGACAGACAGACACTTGACAGATTGTAGATAGGATCTCAGCAGCAGTATGTTCGAGTCTTCGACACTCAGGCCAAATAATCTCTCAAGCTGCCTGACCTTTAATGCCATCCAATACCAGATTACCCTTTGCATCTCCTTCTTCCCATTCAGCATACAGTAACCTGGGCCTTTAAACGAAGTTAGAAGTTTTAAACCAAATAAAAATAAAGGTGCTGATTATGTTAATAGAAGAGAAATGATGTGTACTGACACTAGAAGTAAGATCAGACTTAAACAATACACCATTTACATTTTGCACATTAGTTAACATTTACTTCCCAACACCTTTTTCAATTCAAGTGAAGTGAAGAATAGCACTTGACAAATTCCTGTACTGATAGTTACTAGATGTACCAAGAAAGTCCACTGTAAGTCTGTAACTTACTCGATGCTTAAGGTTCTTTGAGCTGCTACTTTTGTACTTCTAGTGAAGTTTTTTGCTTCCTTGTAAAGGCACTTTTGAGTCCCTGACTTCACTGAAGCAACAACACATTTGTGGCATGGGTTTAGACTATGCAAAACAACAAAAGTTCATTCTTAAAAGAGCAGGATGTGCGATTTTTAGCTTAAAACATTGCAAAACCTTCTAAAATGATGAACACAATGTGAATAAACAACAGTTTTGGTGGTGTGTCGAAGACCTCTGTGTATCGTGTTCCAGAGATATCTATTGAGGTTAGCATGCTAACCAGCTAGCCTTGGCCCGTCCTGTCTTGCAATACCACTTTGTAATGTTAGGAGGCGATTATGAGTCACGGTAGCATCGAGATGAATCAGTCCAACATGAGAGGATGAAGAAGTAGCGCTGCTGCCCTGACGGCCTATTCTAACTTATCAGTCATGCTGAAGATTCTGCTACTGGTTAGATCATTTAAGGGCAGGTAGCCAATGAAAGGAGCAGTAAACACAACAGTCGCTGAAGCTCCTGGCAAGCGACCAATTACGGCCGCCGCCCGCTTTTGGCAAGAACCCACGTTCAGCAGCAAACAGAAAAAATGATTTAAATAGAAGCAAAACAAAAGTTAACACTGGTGACGCGTTTGGAGAGTATAGGGATGAAGCTTAATGCTGAATTCGCAACAGTTCTTCTAGATTTGTAAGGAGTGAGGAGGCACTGTGCTGATATGTTGCCTCCTACATGTTGTCTCCTACACACTAACACACCACCACCATCACGTCAGTGTCACTGCAGTGCTGAGAATGATCCACACCCACAAAATACCAGTTCTGTGGGGGTCCTGTGGGGGTCCTGACCATTGAGGAACAGGGTAATAAAGTATGCAGTGCATCAAATAGACTAAGGTCTGTAACTGTAGAACTCCTATATGGTAAGTGAAGCTGATAAAATGGACAGTGTGTGTAGATTCAAGGAGGTGTTCCTAATAAAGTGGCTGGTGGGTGTATATGTGTGAGTATATGTACTCGTATAGTTGTCAGGTGCTATCGGTCGATATGTGTCACCATGCTTGCATGCAACCTGGAGATTTGAGGTGAGTCGTTGGATATGGGTGGTTCAACTCCCGCGGTGCATCACATGCTCGCCTCGCTTTCAGGGAACAGCCTGGTAGACAGATAGGCCGTTCAGCATGCGGCCGAGTAAATCCAGGATTGGCTAAGGCCAGAGCAACATTACGCCCCAGGTAGCAGATAAGCTGGATTGGCCAGATAAAATCTCCTGCATTTGAACGCAATATTTCCTTGCTTTGGAGGTATTTGGGAATTGAAGCAGATAGGCTATTTCATTACTGTTGTTTGTTTTGTTTTCTGGCCTTGTTCTGCATCCTCTTTAACAGCCACTTTCAAATAGTCATTCTGTGCCATATGTAGCGTAAAGCGTTTGCCGTTTACATGTCTTTGCCTGCTCTGTAATGAGACAGCCAGTGGCCCCCTGAGCTGTTGAAGTCCAAGAGTGTTATGTCTGATTAGCACTGAGGCTGACTGTTAGCTGGACAATGCGGAGTAACACGACACTTGAGGGTGACCTTTAGTTGCCTTTGGGCACTGTCTGAGAAACAGTAAGAAGCTTCATATGGACCCCCATATCAGCTTCCTAATGTCCCCCTGAGTGCCTTAAACTCTTGTGAGAGGAGAAACTCAGCCTTGGTCCTTGTGAAGGACATTAGGATGCAAACGTGATAAAAGGGTGTTTTTTTGGGCGGGGGCATAAAGAGGGAGCTACCCCTAAAAGAAATCCCCTCAGCTCTTCATTAGCGTCTTTAACCTCCTGCCAGGCATCGTCTTTTAAGTGTCCGGATTAGCGGACACCCAACGGGGGTGTCGGGTGGCTTGGCAGTAAGGACAAGGGTCGTGATCTGGTTCGGAGCATGGGCAGGTGCACTATATGACTGGGAAGCTGCATTTGCAAATGATATTGTATCAAATGTAATTGACGTCTAGATTATGACGACTGGAGCATCGCTTATAATGCAAACCAGAACTCAAAAATAGTCATCTGGTTCCTTTCTGTCTTGCCAGTCTGAGGTAACAGGTTACAGAAGCAAGACAGAAAGGAACCAGATGACTGATGGAGATCGGTGTATCAGTGATAGTGCGGGATGCTTCTTCACAGTTCTCTGCCTTGTTCCTGTACGACCAATGGCCATTCTTAGTCTTGTAAACAGCAGGGCTTGTACCTGCAGTAACAGACATGTGTTCTCTTCCCCTTTCTGTCCAACACAGACGGGAATCGGGAAGTTATCATGTCATGAAAAGCAATTACCCCTTCACTCCTTGCAGTCAGCATGATCATTCTGGATTATTCTGTTTGACAGAGAAGGTTAGGAAAGACATTCGGCTTTCCCCGGAGCTGCTGTCATGTTAGCTAATAGCCCACGGCTCTGCACCTGCCTCTCGGTTTCTTGTTCAGACTTCTGCTACCTTCTTTAAATCGAATATCAAACAAGCTGTTTATAACTGTGTATGTACTAGATACGCTCACCAGACAGATAAATTAGTCCCCTGTGACTAAAACGTCTCTAGCAGCGTGTAATTCCTCTACAAGCACCAGTAACAGCTGTGATTGGATTTGGCATGGACCGGACAAGTTTCTGGATGTAGGCCACATCAATGTTCACACACTCCTGCTTCAAAGAATTGTGCAGTTGGGCCAGATTTGGTAGATCTTGTCTTTCCTGGCACAATTCCAAAGTCTGTTGATTCNTAGCAACCACCTGGTGATACCCCAGTAACCAGCTAGCAAAACCTTAGCAACCACTTGGGATACTATAGCACCCACCTAGCAACACCTTAGCAATCACCTGGGACACCATAGCAAATGCAGAAAACACGATAGTAACCACCTAGCAACACTCTAGCAGCCAACTGGAATGCCATAGCAACCACCTAGCAGCACCCTAAAAAACACATGGGATACCAAATTAATCACCTAGCATTGCCTTAGCACCCAATTGGCATACCATAGCAACCACCTAGGAACATCCTAGCAACCATTTGGGATACCATAGCAAAACCCTAGAAAGTATCTGGGATACCATACCAACCGCCTGGCAAGGAACCAAGAAACCACCTAAAGCACCATTTTAACCTTGTAGCAACATCCTAGCAACCATTTGGAATACCATAGCGACCACCTAGCAACCAATTGGGGTCCCAGAGCAACCACATAGCAACATCCTAGCTACCTTTTGGGATACAATAGCAACCACCTAGCAGGAAACCAAGAAATCACTTAAAACCTCATAGTAACCTTGTAGTAACAACATAGCAACCGTTTGGAATACTTTACTATAGACACTACTCAACTGCCTTAAACACCACACTAACCACCTGGAAACAGCCCAGCAACCAATTGGGATATCATAGCAACCACCTAGCAACTCCCTAGCAACCATCTGGGAAACCATAGCAACCACCTGGCAAGAAACCAAGAAACCACTTAAAACACCCTAGCAACCATGTGGAATACAATAGCAACAACTGAGGAACCATAGAAACTACCTAGCAACACTGAAGCAACTATTTGGCATACCATAGCAACCACCTATCAAGAGACCAAGAAATCACTTAAAACCACATAGTAACCTCGTACTGACAACAGCAACTGCGTAGCAAGAAACCACAAAAACACCTAAAACATCACAGTAACCTCGTAGCAACACCCTAGCAATCATTTGTGTTGTGATAGCAACAGCAACCATTTAGAATACTTTACCATAGAAACCACACAACCTTTAACATCAGACTAACCATCTGGAAACAGCCCAGCAAGCATTTGGGATATCATAGCAACCACCTAGCAACACCCTAGCAACCATGTGGTATACATTAGCAACAAGTAAGGAACCGTAGAAACTACCTAGCAACACTGAAGCAACCATTTGGCATACAATCGCAACCACCTAGCAACACTACAGCAATTGCTTAAAACTCCATAGTAACCACCTGGCAACACTCTAGTAACCCAGTGGAAACTGTTAAGCTGCACAAACACTGTAATTTACTACAGGGAATAGACTTTTCCAAAGAATCATAAGACCTGAAGCTCAGTAACTGTTGTACATTAAGTGCCAGCTGCTGTGAAGCTGACGTGGACGTGCTGTAGCTCGGAGTGAAGAACTGAAGTACATACAGTCCCTCACGCTTCTAAGGGTCAGTCGATCTGGGTCTGTATGGGTGCGTCCCAGTTGCGCTTCACATGCTAATACTAGCTAGTGTTTGAGTATGTAGTATATAGTACAGTTATGAATGTCAAAGTTGAATATATAAAACTCTACAATGCACACTCGGAACCAACGGATTTATGAGTGCGGTTATGATGGACACTACTGCCCCATAATGCAATGGGAAAGAGAAAGTGAAGAGCTTCTCATGGTCTGGAAAATTCAGAAAAAATGGCGGAATGTGTGCGACAGTGACCAGAAATGTTCAACCCAAATCTGTCACGACAGCCTGTAAAAAATAAGTGTATTCTAGTAAATAATGGGTCAAAGCCGCCTTCAGAGTCCAGCTCGGTATAACGTAAGCTTCGTCACTTCCTGTTAGTGTAGTATGCTAAGACTGTGTGTACTAGCCTGCAGAGCTATTAAGATTAGTCCATAGCATATCCTGTGTAGTATTAGTGTGTAGTACACAATGGAGCCTCTGTGATTTTTGCCTATTTAGGAATCAGCTGGCCTCTTTAAGACTGAGTCATGGGCTGTTTCAGCTCAGTCAGTTTTAATCACATCAGTGCTGTTATTATGCTATCATTCGATTTCACAAGCCTGAAATAAGTTAGTTCCAGATGGGGAGTTTTGCCGAGCACAGTAATCAATGCCCTTTGATCACTGTTTGGCATAACAGACCACCCCAGTGATTATGTCCCAGACTAACACGCTCGGTGGTACTATCAGGGCTCTACATGTTCCGTTAGCCGTCAATCTCTGTGAACGTGCCAGAGATGACCCTCTGCAGGGGGTACAGCTGCGGCCTGCTTCAGCCTGACAGGTGACATGCTGTTAAACTCTTTATCCTCCCTCCCACTGCCTGCCTCACTGCCCAGACCCTGCTTTTGGCACCGAAGGAGGAACTCAAGTGGAGTTGGCTCAGAAAAGGGGGCACCATTTCAAAGGACATACAAAGGGAGCCGTTCTGGGCGGTGCATTGCCAGCTCTTACTTCTCTAGCGGGTTAATCCTTTTGGCCTTCTCTGCTTTACTCTGTATCTGTCCCTGTCTTGCTTCGAACTGCTTGTTTCAACCTCAGAAGTCTTTCTCTCCACTTCACCAGGCTGTCAATTTCTCAGGTTTATTGGATGGTCTCTGATTCTATCTCTCTGTTTGGTCCCTCTCAGTGATCGTCACCACTCACTTGTTGCTCTGCTGCCTCTAGTGTAGCGGCATGCAGCATTGTGAAGAAGGGGTGGAGATGCCCGGAGTTCCCTTCTGGATATGTAAAGGCAGGATGCTCCCAAAAGCGGACTGAAGCAGCGCGCCTCCTGTTGTTCCCTCATGCAAGGCCCATTAATATTTATCAGGAGATGCTAAAGCCACCATCTGGCACACGGCTAGGGGTGAGGGGCATGCTTGTGAGGCTGGCCGACGGACCCCAAGTTCCGCAGCCAGCTTCACACACCAGCCTTTTTGTTCAGACATACAAATCGAGTTTGCAGGAAACAAACGACACATGGTGGCTATTTTATGCTAAATTAGCTTGGCATACTCCAGACTCTTGATGTGACTTGGCATCACTGATCTCTGCTAGCTGTAAACTAATTCTGCAGTATTATGTGGCCTTAAATCAGGGAAGTGGAGTTCTGCGTAAGGAGACTAAGGATTTCTGCTGTAGTTGTATGTTTTAAGTCACTGTTGGGCTGCACAGTAAAGCACCATCTGCTGAGCTTTGAGGCATTTGGCTGAATCCGAGCGGTCCAGTCGAAACGAATGGGGGCTAAAGTTTTTGCATCCCTCTCATATTACAATGATACATTAGCCAAATCCTATTAACCATAGCAACAAGCTGGTAATACCATAGTAACTGGCTAGCCACCTGGGATAGTATAGCAAACCGCCTAGCAACACCTTAGCAACCACGAGAGGTACTATAGCAACTGCCTAGCAACACCACAGTAACCATCAAGCAACACCCTTGCAAACACGTGGGATATCGTAGCAACCACCTGGCAAGAAACAAAGAAAGTACTTCAAACACCATAGTAACCTTGTCATTAGAATTTAGAATATCATTGCAACCACCTAGCAACACCCTAGCAACCAATTGGGATAGTACAGCAAACTGCCTAGCAACACCTTAGCAACCATATGGGATACTTTGGAAAGCACCCTGCAACACCATAGTAACCACCTAGCAACAATTTAGCATCTAGCTAGAATACCATAGCAACACCCTAGCAAATTTTTGGGATACCATAGCAGCATAGCAACCACCTTGTAGCAACACCTTTTATACACCTTTTAATCATTTAGAAAATAATAGCAACCACCTAGAAAAACGCCCTAGCAAACACTTGGGATACCATAGCAACCCCCTAGCAACACCCTGGGCACCATTTGGTATACCATAGCAACTCTCTGGCAAAATTACAAGAAATCATTAGGATACCATAGTAAACTTGTAGCAACATCCTAGCAACCATTTGGAATACCATAACAACCACCTAGCAACACCGGATTTACCATAGAAACCACCCAACAACACGGAAGCAACCATTTGGCATAGCACAGCAACCACCTAACCACCTAGCAACACCCCAGCAAAACACAATAGTAACCGCTTGGCAACACCCTAGCAATGAATTGGGCTACCATGGTTTCCACGTGGCAATACCCTAGCAACCATCAGGGATGCCACAGCAACTCCCTGGCAACCATCCGGGATACCATAGCAACTGAATAGCAAGAAACCACAAAAACACCTAAAACATCACACTAACCTCGCAGCAACACCGTAGCAACCATTTGTGATGCGATAGCAACAACCGACTGCTTTGGTAGTATGTTTGAAGTCAGAGTAGTTAAGGCTTTTGTGTATTCCAGAGTTCATCCTGAATTCATATTGAGGTAATACGGTTTGGATCACAAGCAGTTCCTTGATTGCTTCTTTTCCCGTCCATAGTCTCATCATCAGTGAAAACAAATTGGTCAGTTCTGCTGCCAGCATACCGCACATGCCCATGCCATCATGTTTCGCAGGTGAGGTGATGCGCTCTCGATCACATGCTTTTTCCACATACATCTTGAATCCTTGGTTTTAATTGATCTTATTTCAGCAGTTTTGTTCCTTATGATTGGAAGTACCATTCATTCACCCAAAATATGATCTTCCAAGGTATGTGCGGTAATGTGCTATTCTTGCTGTTCTTAATTCTGGCCAGGTCTGGGGTTGATTTAGACTGATTCTGTTATGTATAAAAAGGCTGTAGTTCCTATATGACTCACCCGGTCCAGACATAATGCTGACCACCTGCAATTTAACCTTATAGTTATTGTTTCATGTCATGTTCAGAGTGAGTCATACATCACCCGGAAATGTGGGACCAGAAGTTAAACAGTTGAATGATCAAATTACAGTCTTTGCAATTTCAAACATTTTCCATGTAGGTGCACTTTGTAACTTACAATTACAAACTGTAATTCATCAGTCCATCTGCAGTCCGACTTCAATGGTCAGGACCCCCACAGGACCACCGCAGAGTGATATTATGTGGGTGGTGGATCATTCTCAGCCCTTCAGTGACACTGGCGTGGTGGTGGTGTGTCGGTGTGTGTTGTGCTGGTGTGAGTGGATCAGACACAGCAGTGCTGCTGGACACCTCAGTGTCACCACTGGACTGATAATTGTCCACCAACCGAAACTATCCAGCCAACAGTGTCCTGTGGACAGCGTCATGTGACCACTGATGAAGGACTAGAGGATGACCAACACTGCACTGTGCAGCAGCAGATGAGCTATCGTCTCTGACTGTACATCTACAAGGTGGACCAGCAAGGTAGGAGTGTCTAATAGAGTGGACAGTGAGTGGACACAGTGTTTAAACACTCCAGCAGCACCGCTGTGTCTGATCCACTCACACCAGCATCACGTCAGTGTCACAGTGCAGTGCTGAGAATGATCCACCACCCACATAACACCTCTGATGAACAAGTGAAAGGTGGACTACAGTCTGTACTTATAAAATGTGTTGTAGAGGACGTGTTGAGTTCTTTTCACTTAGACAAAAACAAAACATGCATGCTTTTTGCATGCGACTGCATTTGGACTAAGGTTATATGTGCTCGACAGAATGATGAATGCAAATTCCAAGACTACGCCTTCTAGTACATCCATTTACAAATCTTTGTGTTGATGGACAAACAGATTGCGACGAGCGCTGAGCTAAAATCAAGGCGAGGTTTATTTAACAGGTTTGTAATCGAACACGGCAGCAACAAGAGCAAGGCGGACATAACAGAAGGGCAAGACAGGGTCAGAGTCAAGAAACAAGCGGACGTCAAAACCAGGCAAACAATCAGACAAGGCAAAAGTACCAAAAAGGGCGAAGATAAAACAGTAATTCAGAGAATCAGAATAAAGTCAAAACCAGAGAAGCAAACAAGAGTAACAGCAGAGAGAACCGCTCAGGAAGCACAGAGCAGCAATACTTCGCAATGGGTCAGTGTGAGAGAGGAATATATATACAAACAGACTAGATTAACAACAGGTGGGCTCAATACTCGGGAGACTCAGATCTAGGAAACGGAACAGGATTGGGAGATGGTGGACATGTGAAAGTGATGTCATCGGGTGGTGGGTTATGGGAAATGGAGTCCGGGTGAGAAGAGCGCCAGCAGGTGTGACAATCTTATTTGCCTAAAACAGCTTTATCTTGACATTTGACAGATTACACAGTTCTCTACCAACACCATCATCCCAGTGTGACATGTTTATCCAGCCCACCTGGTGCTACTACAGTCTTCTAGATAAGATCTGTTCTTTCTCTGCCTGTGTCCTTGTTTGTGTATTGTCCTGTGTTCTCTGAAGCTAGGATGATGATGTAATTTGGGTGGCCTTCTTTGCTACTCATAATTGGTTCCTGCTGGGTAGGTCAGTTCATTCTAGTTAAAGAGGCCTGCAGAACTCTGTGTGACTCCTGATGAAGTAAGTACTGTCAGTGTGATGGTGGGCAGTTTAGCTGAAATGTAATACACCTTGGCTTCTGAGGTTTGCAAGCAGGTTATTAACAAATGGTAAAAAAAGAGTAAAATGAGATGATGGCGTTGTGGGCTGACATTAAAACGGTTACAGGCTAATATGCAGTTTATACAGATACTATTTGATAGTTGTTGTTTACTGGTGTTGGTCCAAATCAGTGTTTTTATGCAAATCTAGTTATTGTCAAGGGAAAGTACACAAAGACCAGTGAAGGTCCTGTGAGGCAGCGCTGCTGGCGCAGAGTTGGTGGGATAAAGGATCATCTGTTAGTGATGAAAAGCAGCCAGATGAGCTCTCGCTCCAAACTTTACATGAAGCAGGTCTCCACCCTCACACGACCTCTAATTGGAAAATCCCCTACCATGAGCACCTCATGTTAGCTCATAGCGCATACCACCTTCCATCTTCTGTGTACTGTCTCAGTATGCGTGGGTGGGTGCAGAGCAAAAGACTGAGATATGGCAATAGCGAATTAAAGTGATTCACTGTTATGTCAATTGTAGTACACCAGCCAAGACTGAAGCTGTCTTCTTTAGTTATGTATTGAAGGCACTAGGACAGTTTTATTTGTGACGCTGTATAACATTACATACAGAAATGGACATCGAGTGGTCACGTGAAGCGTTGGGTGGGTAATCGACAGTATAAAGCATTGTGGTTCTTTAAATGAATATTGATATATGTCAGGTCTTCCCAGGAGATACACTCTTGGGACACTTCCCACGCCAGCCACCAGAGGTCGAACTCACCTGAGTTCTGATCAGTTTTGCCCCTGCCCCATTTCACCTAGCCCCTCCCATACCTGCCCCTTCTCACCTGCTCCCTATCCCAGCCAATTACCCTTCCCTTCCCTAGGTGTTTGTGGAGCATTAACCAGCAGACTGTTGACCATCCTAGTGTTCTCAGTTCCTGTAAGAGTTTGTTATCTTGATAATCCTTGTGTTTCATTTTTGTGTCAGATTGAATATCTTCTGGGCTTTTTGTCATTTTTTGAGATACTTCTGGGTGTTGTGATTTTTGGAATTTCTGTTTTGGTTTTTTGTCAACTTCTGGGCTTTGCACTTTTGGACCTTTTTGTGTTGAATGTTTTTTGGCATTTTTGATGTTTTTGTTCAATAAATCCCACCTAAATGGATCCCCTCTCTGTTTCTGAGCTCCCCATGTTACAATATCACGCATTGTTCTTTGTTTTTCTTTCACATGCATGTCTTTATTTCACTATTTCTTTTGTACAGTCATCCTAAATTATCGATAGTTTAAAAATGTATACTGTAACAACGACTGCACTCGCTTTGCGAACATCTCCAACTATGAGGCGGCGCTCATCACGGTCAGTAGAGAGTGGTTTTGGCTCTCTGCCAGTCTGTAGCTGTGTTGTCCTGTGTGTTTACTGCACGACCTTGTTCTTATGAACCAGACACTCACTGTATCTGCCAGTAAAGCTAGAACCCAACCTTCTGTTCCTCACTAAGAACCTGCGGTACATGTGGAGATGCTGATTTAAGAAGAAACTGGAGTGGGCTCTTATTTATTTCCAGAGCTGTATATGTGTACACTTTGAATGTCACTTGGAAAGATAATAAACTGACAGGCCAGTTTGGTAACCACTGGATGTTAACAGTGTTACGTGCTGTCTGTGCAGAGTATAGTTATTATGAAAAAAGTAATATTAGAAGCTAGCTTAGTTTGTGATTATATGGTAATTACATTACCACCAGGAAAGACTCTGAAAAGCTCCATAACTGAATTTGGTCATGATGATATAGTCCATGGCAGTGATCATCCAGCCTGGTCCTGGACATCTAGTTTCCTGTTGAATCTAGTTCCAACTACAATGTGCCACACCTGCTGTAGCTAATTAACTTCTTCAGAACTCCTGGATTGGGTGGATCAGATGCAGTAGTGTGCGGTAAGGGGAGGAGCAGAAATTAAGATGCAGGTTGGTACTAAACTGTGCAGGAAGGCAGATCTCTAAGAGGAGAGCTGGTGACCACTGATTTATGATGACAGACGATAACCATGTGTTTAACCCTTAGAGCTCTTAAGTCTTGCTTTATAGGCAGTTTGCATGTCTCAATTTAACACTTTACAAGTCACTAAAGGGAAAACCTCTAAACTTGATATATGGGTGTATATATAGTTAAGCCTTTCTTGACTTTCATCTGCAGTTAAACTAGGATCAGCTGGTCCACACTTTCTTTTCTATTCTGTCACAAACTACCCCCTACTGACCCTGCGTGGTAGTGCACATGGCTAGGCCATGACCTTTTGTTTTCTTTGCCTGCTCCACTCACTCTGTATCTCACACCTGCAGCTCATATGCTCGACTTGTTCAGACGCTCCCCGTGTGTTTGTGAAGTCTCTGTGTTTGATAACCTGAGAACGGACCCTTTTTACTTTGTGCTGGTCTTTCCTGTGTTTTGACCCCTGCTGGCCTTACTGGATTTTGACTCTGGATATGTTTATTATGTTGCCTGATTGTGCTTTGACCTCTTTGCCTGTTGTGACAATGAGCACTGAACTGCAAAGTCATAATAAGCCGCCCGGACACAAATGAGTCCCTTCTGTGATGTTTTGGGGGTGTTTTGGTTAGGTGGAAATGGGTTCTCTAGTTGGGGTGAGAGTAAGTTTGAACCACAGTGCCTACATTGAGCTGCTGGACAACCAGGTTTTGCCTTTTGCTGATCATCATCTTACCGAGGAACATAACATTCCTATCCCGGTATTCCAAGATGACAACTCTTGCATTCATAGGCCTGCAAATGTGATTGATTGGCATGATGAACATTCAGGAGTATTCACACATCTGGACTGGCCCACTTAATCCACAGATATGAATCCTTATGGAAATCTGTGGGACTACCTGGAACAGCCAGTAAAACACCAGGGAAGGCATCCACCAAATCTGGCCCAACTGCGGAATTCTTTGATGCAAGAGTGGCTGAACATTGATGTGGCCTACATCCAGAAACTTGTCCAGTCCATGCCAAATCCAGTCACAGCTGTTATTGGTGCTTGTGGAGGTATTACATGCTATTAGATACATTTCAGTCACTGGTGACTCGTTTTTGTCCAGTGAGCTTATAATAATGAACATACATGCTAAGCAATATGGAACCTTGTACAAGTATTAATATAGAATGAAACAGGAATTAATTACACCAGGACACAAGGAAATTCCTCAGCATAGACCTGAAAATAGTCCATAAATCTAGTTTATCCAAGATTCTTGCATGATTTGACCCCCTTCACGCGTACATTTCATGATGAATGGATCAATAGAAATGGTCCAAAATGACTTGAAATAGGATCGTGACATTGAAGTTGACGGCTCATGACGGCCTTAACTGCCTGAGCTTTGTTGTCAACTGGCTTTGTGAATGTTACTAGCCAAGTCCTTCCCCAGACAGAAGAGCACAGCTTCTGCTTCTCATTCCTGCACATGCTTTCTTCTTCTTCTCTACACGTACTCTACTGAGATAACAGTGTTGCTATTGACTGTCAGGGCCATAGGAGGAGACAGAATAAATATGTCAGGGCAGCTTTCCAATCGCTCAAGGGAGGATTAAGCATCTTTGACCTGTTCTCCTCTCCTTTGTCTCCCTCCAGTAATACTGCTCAGTCATCATGCTTATTATAGTTCGCCCTGCAGCGAGCACCTCTAGTCATTATCAGCATGGACCAGAGCTAAAAGCTTACTTTTATTTTCCCTCACTTAAAGAGAGCTGGGGATGTGGTGGCATTTTACCAAACAACATGTCACTTAAAACCCAGCCTTTTCCTCCTACGCAAACGCCTGGAAGCCTGTAGTTATTAATAAACTGTGTGGAGGCGTTACCCCCTCCCCCCTTTCACATCCTTGGTTGAAGTTACAGGGGAATTCCACTGATATTTCAAAATTCCTGCTTTTCTTAGTCGATACCCTGCGTTCACACTAGCAGGCGACAGGCCGATAAGCGATCAGTCATTTCCTATGGGAGTACACGATTTGTAGCTGTGATTTAGCAACAAGCAGCAAGTGACAAATCAAACTGAGATTTTCTCAACTTTATGCAAATGAATTATGACGCGGTGAAGCAACATTGTAAATGATTGGCTCTAACACATTCAGCATTTGGTTCCAGTTCTCAGCAGTGTGGTGGTAAACATGGAAGAGAAGCTCTTAACTGCTGTTTCTTGTGTCCCCAGTTTATATGATGCGTCTTTACACATATACATTTGAAGTAAAATGAAGCATAGAAGAAAGAAACTCCGGGGAGTTAAGTCACATTATAGCTAGGTAGGTTATCCAGCATGCTAACCGACCAATAAAGCTAGCCACGGATGCAAGCAGTTAGGGTGGCCACACAGTCCGATTTTTCAACTCCCAGTCCTCTGTCCGGCGCAATACCTGGACGGACACGTACGAGTCCTCTTTTTGGGATGAACTGTATAAAATGTTCACTCACGAACAGTACTATGTGTGCCATGGGTTTACGCCTGTGTCAAAAGACTAGTTTAACAAGGTCAAGTGACTCACCTAGCGGCTAACCGCAGGTCATCCCTCTAAATACTAGTCAATTAATCAGCTCCTGTCTGACTCACGAATGCTATCCATTCCACGCAATTAGGTGAGTAAAGTAATCGCTTTATGTGTTATATAGGTTAGGACATGATTTTAATTCTGTTCCAGTATCATGCTCACACCCCCACACAAGCTTACTGCACCGACGTCCGTAGTGTTCTAAAGGCTACCTCACAGAAAGCAGTTGCCGATATACTTAAGGCCTGAGAACAAGTAGCATGCAGTATGCAACCAACATGAATTTCCCCAGTATGCCAAAGATACCCGGATGATGTACTGCTCTGGGAAAGTACTCCAGGATGCATCCAGATATACTGTTTTCATGACTTACTGCATCCCAAAATGCAATGCATCCATTTCAGAAGGACGCAATGCAGCCGTCTGGATATTTATAATATCTCTGGATTCAGTCCTTGTCTGCAACCATCGTCTTGTTAAGAAGGTGAGTCAAATCCTGAAGAGCGAGGAGCTCTACTGGATGCTGTTACTATATAATAAAACCAACCAGTGCTGGATTTCCCGAGAGCATCCCGGTATTCAGATGATTCCTAAATGGTAGCGCAAGCATCACTGAATGCTACCGACGAAGATGATCTAAGATGCTCTTAGGAAGGCCAGCTCTGATCTCTGCTTCAGGATGCTTATACCTCTAAAGCTCTGAGCACATGATTTAATACTACATCTGGTCCCAGGTTTACCGCTGTAAATGTGACTCAAATGATCCAATCACCTGTGAAGCTGTCAGAGTGCTGGATACATACACACAGAGTGGTCTGCTATAAATGCTGTCTTGTTCATCTCAATGTCGAAGGGCCAAACGCATAAACAAACCAGAGTGTCAGCCATTCGGGAACAAGCTGCGTCTCATTTTCTGCCTGTCTTGACTGGGCTGTATGAGGACCAGGCAAGCATTTCTATTCAAGCGATCAGCATTCAGCCACTGACCATGTGGTTCTCCTTCAGGGTGCTGGTGCTAATTTGAGCGTTTGTTTTGGAGATAAAGTATGTGCTGGGTAGGAACAAAACGTATATTATACTGGCTATTCTGTGATTACATTATGCTTCAGTGTGCCAGTGTTTTTGACTGTTTGATTGCATGTCCAGAGGGCTATTCCAAGACTAACAGAAACGCATGCACAAAAACTCAACCCAATAGCAGACTGAGCTACAACTCCCTGCTTATATTTAGGCCATAATTTGCACTGTTTTATAGTCTGAGACAAAAGCCCTCAACACGAAACCCACATGCTCTGCCACATTTTCTCTCAGTGATTTGCTGTTTTTTCTCGTGACCTCTGACCTAACCTGCAGCGGAGGACAAGCTTAACATTCTGAAAGTTGAGTGACACTTCTGGCATGTCCTGTCTGCCGCCGTAGTGACTGTTTTAGTTTGGAGTGCTGTCTCTCTCCCTCTGTCTATCACCAGGGATCACTCATTAGCCTCGACATCTGCAGGCGGCATTGCAATCCCGCCGGACTGGAACACGGGTCGCCACAGAGCTGAACTAGACTCTTCTTTAGTGGCCTTGACTGTGTTGTTGCTCTCTGTACAAAAATGTTGGTCTTTTTTGTTTTTACAGATTTTGCAAACATCAGCTTTACGTTGTGTGCAAATGCAAACAGAAATGGGGTAAAATGACTCTTTGGCAGCACAGTGGTGCAGCGGGGCCTGGGTTCAGTTCCCGACTGGGGTGTCTAAAGGCCTCTGTTTGTGGAGTTTGCATGTTCTCCCCATATCTACGTGGGTTTCCTCCAGGAGTGTCTGTTACCTCCCACAGTACAAAGACATGCAGCCATGCAAACTGAGGATGCCAACCTGGCCCCCTAGGTGTGAATGTGCATGTCTACCCTTTGATGGATTGGTGGTCTTTCTAGGGTGTTTCCTGCCTTCTGTCCAGTGAGCTTCAGCACCCCCTGTGACCCAAAGGATACTTGGCTTAGAATGAATGAATCAATATTGTCTATATAGACTGAATCCAGAGATATTAAACATATCCAGGCGGATGTTTGTGGACTGAGGATTTTCCCGGAGCAATGTCATGCATGTTCTCTCCAGGTCTGTGTAGACTTACCCCAGAAGCTCTTGAGTCCAAAGTCCAAAGACATGCAGCCATGCAATCTAGGGGTGCTAACTTAGGTGTGAATGTGAAACTACTGAAAGTACTATTTTGGGGATATAAGGTTTTGTCCTGACAGATGAGAGGTGTCTTTAATCTGTTAAAGGCGTTTCTTCTGGAAACATCTTGGAACAGCGTAATAAGCACTTGGGCATGCAAACGTTCTATAATTTGGGCATACTGCATAATTTAATCAAAACTAACTTGTATAATGTCAGTTTTGTGCATTCTCAGTGTGTTTGCTTTCCTTCCAGTAAAACCTCTTTTCCAAGAATTCTAGACTGGAATACCGGTCACCATAGGCCACAGTAGGGGTTGCATGACATCAGACTTTTTGTTGACAGTTGTGTGCTGACGTTGATGACGATGAAGTTGAACTGACGTTGACTAGTTGCTGATGACGTCATGAATAAAACCACAGGAGAAGGGAATGCTTTGCCAAAAGCGACTTCAGAAATCTGTGATATAGCCGTAACACAGAGCATGCCATGCCCTTTTCAGCAAGCCTTTTGATTGTAGCCTTCGGGAAACCAGAGATAGTGATCTTCAATATCTGATCTTTGAAGCTCTGTAGATCGGCACACAAATGTTATGTATCCATGTTGTTTGTGTCAAAATCACATGATCAGTGACTAGTCAACATCAAGCTTAAAGCATCATCACTCAGCGGTGAACCACAGTGCTGAACTACAAGGCTCTATAAAGACATTATTGTTTCTTTCACTGGCCTTCGTCCTGGATATCACCTTCTTATTCTTTGTTTGATTATTTGTTTGGTTCTTGCTTTGAAAAATGGCAGCTGCTCTTAAACTTTTCACAACAAATGTCCCATTATAGGCTCCCAAGCGGCACGACCATCCAAGCATTGGCCCTATCATGAAGAGATTTGTGTTCAAGGTTAATTTCCCAGTTCCCAGCTAAAAATGAAGTAGATTTTAATGTAATAGAAATGTATATATTTCAAGCACATAAATAACTAAAATATCTACATATATATATGTGTATATATATATATATATATATATATATATATATATATATATATATATATATATATACACATATATAT
>CM067475.1:3475085-3508800 GCA_034552555.1 Semaprochilodus insignis | reverse complement strand
TGTGTATATATATATATATATATATATATATATATATATATATACCATCTCCTATTTGGCAGACGATACAGGAGCACAAAATGAAGGACCACCAGATTACGGAACTGTTTCCACCGCCAGGCCATCACAGCTCTGAACACCTCACTTCCTTCAACAACCACTGTACCTCATGCATGTCTGCCACAAGCATCTGACCAGTAATGCAGTTCATGCTCAGTCCTCTCTCCTACAAGATGACCACTATAACATTACAGACTGTTTAACTTCACAGACGGCACATTGTGCACATGCCCTTCTGATTCTATGTATTTCTATATAAGGGCTAGTATTATTATGTTTACACTGCATTATGTGTGTATGATACATTTGCACTAATATTTTATACTGTACATATGTTTATTATGTATTATATGTTTTACGTTATGCACACAGACTGTATGTACTTATACATTTTCTTAAATTATATACATAAATACATACATATATTTCCTTTTTCTCTAGTCTTCTTTTGTGCTTTTTTATTTGGTACTAAGTATTTATATAACTGCTTGTTTCTCTGTGCATATGACAATAAATGCTAAATGTAAAATGTAATAATTACAAGCACATTTACCTCAGTAGGACTTCAGTGTACCTAATATAATAATAACTATGTAACTATATTATACACATGTATTATAAATATTAATATTATATAAATGTATTCTAAATATTATAAAGTATATTTTAATATCCTATAAATGTACTTTTGTGTGTCAAAATAGTACAGTTAAGTACAAGTATTTCTATTTAAGTATATTTTTAATAGCACTAATGATTATATTTAGCATAATAAGTACATAATTACTTAAATAGAACTAACTATACTTAAATGTACTCTTTTGTGACACCATTAAGTTTCAAGTACATATTAACATTTGTAGTACATTAAAATATACTGTACTTATTTTTTTACCTGGGAGTGCAAAGTAGTATACTTATACACTGAAGGACTATTGTGGTAAAATGTACTTGTAATTATTACATTTGCAATATATACATATATATTTTATTATATTTGTGTTATAGGGTGGGACCCAGGCAGTGGGTGGGAAAACTGGGTAAAAGGGGCCAGCAGAAGTGCTCCAAAGCTCATAAAATGGTGTTAAATCCTTCTCTTATGAAGAGGTCTTCCCACGACAGCAGCGATTTCCTCGTATGTTCGTGTGGCAGTTTGTCTAAGCACTCCATGTTTTGAGATAGCCATCTTTCGGATCACTCTCTTTCCTTTCGTTTTGCGAGAGCCGGCGCTCGCCACAGGCCCGTGATACTGGATACTCTGCGTAATGGATGCTAATTCATGCAGGCTTTCAAAAACAAGCTCATAAATCTATTCGCTGCATAGAGCTGCTTTATTTTAGACATACAGAATAGTCATACTGTCCAGTTGTAAGTGCTTTAAGGCACAATTAGAGAGAAAGAGCGAGAGAGAAGGATTATAAAGATGTAAATATTATAGGAAATTCCTTCCACTGCGGTTAAGTGTTTCTCCAAAAGGCATCAAGCTGTTCTAGAATGCTAGGAAACACTTTAATTCAGGGATAATTACACTCCCATAAACACCAAAGCAAGCTATTGTGGACAGAGCGTGATGCCGATCCAGAGCAGGAAGCTCCGAGGCTTTGCTTCTCTTTCAGTGCGTGACTTTGCTGTTGCGCACCAGCGGGCGGTGTTCGCTGCCGTGCTTTTCCATCACTAGTATGTAAATTCTGGTCAAGGTCTGTTTTTAAACGAGTAGCCAGAAAGTGGATTTCTCCTTTGTGTTCACGCCAAAGACATATTCAAGTTATTAAGCGTCTTTAAATGGAGCAGTGATGAGGAACAGACAGCTATTTTTCTTTTTTTTCCCCCTTTTTTTGTTACTACATTCTTCGCCCACAAGGCCTTTTAAAGCCTATTTAACCTTTGACCCTACTCCAGGGAGAAAAGAAGCTTGTCATGTCTGGCCTAGTTTGGGACTGACAATAGTAAACCTATATGGAAAGTTCAGGGATATGATGCTTCCTCAGACAGACAGATGAAAGGACCTTTTACTCAGACGATAAACTGTGGATCAGGCATGAACTTTAAACCAGGAAATTATGGTTTTAACATCAGCTGGCACTAGTTAACCGAGTGCCTTAGACTCTGCAGTTGAATTACAAGCTTCAGTGCAAGTTCACAGGGGGCCTCACCAACCAACGTAATGTTATAAATACCCAACAATAAAACAGGAATGAAACTTGGTGGGTAAGTTTGACATTGGGAGACATGTGAGTGGTTCAAGTTTCACCCTCAGCCGCACATGTGACGTGAGCAAGGATGGGCCTTATCGCTGTACCTGACTGACCCAACAGCCACGATTGTGGACATTCAGCGAGCAGTGATGCCCTCAATGAGTCATCCTGTTAGTGCCAGCACCATCGGCAGACGGCTGCACCACGCAGGACTGTTACAACTACTGCCCTTAACACCACGTCAACATCGCCAAACTCTGCAATGGTGTCGTGCCAGACTGTCATGGAGTGACTGACAGTGACCAATATTCTGACGCCAACCATAAACCTGTATCAAACTATCAGAACAGCGGCTAAAGGAGCTGGTGTTGTCAAAAAACTCGACTGGCCACCATAGTGACCAGACCTCAACATCACTGAATGTGTTTGGGATTTCCTGGATCATGAGAAGCAGAAAGCACAACCAACTTCTAAGACTGAACTTTGGAGGTGTGGAAGCTATCCCTACAGACTTCTTTGAAATGAGATACGGCTGGACACACTAAACACTGAGAAAAAGAATAAATTGTACTTAATGGCCAGTTCAGTTGGAAGTGAAATAAATCAGGGGTTATTGTAACAACATGCCCCGGTCTTTAGTCAGGACAGCAATGAGCAACACGGCCTGGATTGGCAAGGTTTCAGCCGAACCCTGTCTTTTACATTAAATCAGATAATTCATTTGTTTAGCATTCAGTGTAGCCAAGTTTAGAACAGCTTGATCTTTTCTTGGACCTTGGTAATTTCCAAAAATGCTTTGTGTCCTAAAAATAAAATTCAGCTCTGAGAGCAAACACTCTCATGTGATCCTTGAACCCCTATCAAATTCTGCCAAATGTGGCCAGTATCTAGGCTACTTTCATATCTACATGGAGAAGCAGAGGAAAGCTGAGTCAGAGCATTTATAGTGATGAGAACCAGAGCTCGTCTTTTTACTCATCGGGATTCGTCATGTATAAATGTATGGGCATGTGTAATGTATGTGTTTTATAGGTTTCTCCTGTTCGACCTCGCAATGGAGACTATACTGTCTGATGCACATGGTGTCAGAGATATTCAGTATAAATATGGCTGATGTGCACTGAAAAGGCGCAGTGGTCTTTGTATAGTAAGCACCTTCTTATTTCTGTGCTGCCCTGATTTAATGCAGTGAAGTAGAGTCAAATGGCAGGAATCTGCATGTGAGCATACAGTTGTTCCAAAGCCACCACAATCGCATTGCCTTTTCCTCTGGGGAAAAAAAAAACATTTGCCATGGTGAATGAACAAAGCCCTCATCATTCCCTCTTTAAACTAAGTGTTTCCGCTTGGCTTTTACATCTGTAACTCAATAACCCGGGCCAGTTCTTTCTCTCCCTCGCACGTGTGGGAAGCAGCTTTTTTAAATGAAGGACTGAAAGAAATTTTTCATTTCAGCACAGTTTATGTAGATATGCTACAATTGAGAGTTGGGGGGGGATGTCCAAGCAAACACACATCTTCCCGGATGGGCTCCGGTTAATATGTAGTCATAATGACTGACACGGGTTAATATATAGCTGTAGTGAAAGGCGTGGGTTAATATACAGTTATAATGACTGGCACGGGTTAATAGGGGGCTGTGGGGAAGGAAAAACATTATGCTAATAGGCTAAATAGCCTATTACTCTGTTACTCATCTGTATCAGAAGTGCTTTGTATCAGTGGCTGTATTCGAAATGGCATACTACATACTACTCGCATACTAAATCTACCTAAAAGTAGTATGTAGTATGCAGTATGTGACCGATTTGAAAATCTGTAGTGCACTGAAGATACCCAGATGGTGTTCTACTCCAGTCAGCGTTTCTAGTATACAGGGGAAGCTATCTTCATGGTGCACTGCATCCCATCATGCACCGCGGCCTCACCAATTCTCAGCCTACAGGTCTGAAGATTAATAAAAGATGAATTCACTTTAGAGGTTCAGTTTTAGAGTGAAATAGCCGAGGGTAGCTAACAGCTAGGCTAAACGTATTTCAGGTGAACTGAGCAGCGTTAGCAGCAGCTAGCTCTAAACAGTGGATACAGTAATAACAGCTCTGAGGTAAATGTGAGGTAACTGGTCATGTGACTGTATTAGTATACTACACTGTAGGTCAGAACTTGTTACTGTACTGTATACTACACACAGTATGCAGTACATAGTACTGTAGTATGCAGTGTGCCATTTTGAATACCGCCACAGATTGTCAGCTCAAAGTTTTTCAGCTCCAGTGGAATTTCATGAAATAAGCCATAATTTGATATCAATACAAAATGCTTTTAGAAGCTATCTTTGCATTTCTGAAAAATTAATTAATTAATGTCCATGCTTTCGTGCAGTTTACATCATTGCACGTCGTTGTGTTTTATGATTTTCTGATTTCCTTTAGAGTAATTAATGTCCATGTAGATCTGCAGACTGACCACGGCTGTACTCAGTGTTGTTTAAGTCTAGATAGGGCAGTGAAACACTATTAGCTACACTGAAAGCGGTCATTATTTTTGTGTGTCAGGATAAAATACATCATGAGGCGACAGTAAATGTGCACCTGGGATTGCTAGTGTAATGGACTATAACAAATATGGGTAGATACTATACTGTGCAAAAACCAGACAGCCTTTCATCCATTTAATTTCCAGTCCAAATGGCCATGTCCAAGTTCATTCATATTTCAGGAAATATTTATGAGCATTCATTCATTCATCTTCTAATCTGCTTATCCTTCTGGGTCACCGCAGGGTGCTGGAGCCTATCCCAGTGCTCATTGGGTGGAAGGCAGGAAACACCCCAGACAGGCCGCCAGTCCATTTCATGAAATAAGCCATAATTTGATATTAATACAAAGTGCTTTTGGAAGCTATGTTTGCATTTGCTTTCGTGCAGTTCATGTTTTCTGATTTTCTGGTTTCCTTTAGAGTAATTAACGTCCGTGAGGATCTGCAGACTGACCATGGCCATACTCAGTGTTGTTTAACTCTAGACAGGCCAGTGAAACACTATTAGCTACACTATTAGCTACATTTAGTGTGTTAGGGTAAAATACATCATGAGGCGACAGTAAATGTACACCTGGGATTGCTAGTGTCGCTCAGTGAATGCTAATTCTGAACATGCATTGATAGTTACAGGTAAATAAGCCAAGAGCAGGATTTTAAACAGCCATCCGAGAGCAAGCAAGGAGAATCTGATAGCATCTCAGGGAGAAGTCAGAGAGATTGAGTGGTACAGATACATGAACATTGAACAGCTTTGTCTTTTAATGCTCATACATTGATCAGCTACTGCATTAAAACCACCCCCACGTATCTCCACTCACTGTCCGTTGTATCAGCTCCATTGACCAGATAGGTGCACGTTGTAATTCTACAATTAGAGACTGTAGGACCCCCACAGGACCACCACAGAGCAGGTATCATATGGGTGGTGGATCATTCTCAGCATTGCAGTGACACTGACCTGGTGGTGGTGTGTTAGTGTGTGTTGAGAAAATCTGTAGTATGAATGAGACGTCACAATGCAAACCCGTTTGAATACACAAACAGTTCTGGACGGTTGCTTGTCTTTGTCTACACCCTAATATCCTTAACTCAATTAGGGCCTAATGCAGGAAGCGGCTGCACTCCGCACCATTACAATCAGACACAGAGTGCTTTGTATCAGAAACCTCTTCCTCTAGCTTAGCACTCACTCCCAGCACTCGTATGATTGATGAGGGTTGCAAAGTACCCTCAGACCACAGTTTGAGCCATCAGAGTTCAGGTAACATGGGACTAAAGCTAATATTTAAAAATATGCCAGCAACATTTAGTTTCAATTTTTTGGGATTACTTTATGTATATGTGTTTACTGTAATGCGATAAATCCTCATCTGCGGGACTTGGCATTATGAAATCAAGCCCAGACTTGAGGCCATTTAGAGTGCTCAATTATTCTACTTACACTAATGATGGAGATGTTTTAAAGGGATGGGAAAATCTAACCACGGATTTCCACTTACCCCATATCAGCCAAGACGTGTTTGCTTTCTGTAGTGAGCTTTTTCAGTTAGTTAGTTGAGTCTAAATCTAATCTTTTCCACCTAATCTTAACCCCCAAAGCTTCTCTTGACTCGCTGAAGCCGCTGCCAGGTCCTCTTTATGGTTGCTCAGATTTGATTTACTGCTTACGTCACCATACAGCTGAGCACTGTCCCATAAGCATGGTCACTTAACTTGCTGTTATATGAACATGAACACCTCCCTGGATCTATACTCAGGGTCAGCTACACTTACCATATAGGTGCACTGTGTAGACTGTAGTCCATGTGTTTCTCTGTATACTTTATTACCCTGTTCTTCAGTGGCCAGGACCTCCACAGGACCACCACAGAGCCGGTATTATGTGGGTGGTGGATCATTCTCAGCACTGCAGTGACACTGACATGTTGGTAACGTGCTAGTGTGTGTTGTGCTGCTGTAAGTGGATCAGACACAGCAGTGCTGCTGGACACCTCAGTCTCACTGCTGGACTGAGAATCGTCCACCAACCAAAACTATCCAGTCAACAGCGTCCTGTGGGAAGCGTCCTGTGACCACTAATGAAGGACTAGAGGATGACCAACACTGCACTGTGCAGCAGCAGATGAGCTATCATCTCTGACTGTACATCTACAAGGTGGACCAGCAAGGTAGGAGTGTCTAATAGAGTGGTCAGTGAGTGGACACAGCGTTTAAACACTCCAGCAGAACTGCTGTGTTTGATCCACTTGTACCTGCTCTGTTGGGGTCCTGACCATTGAAGAACAGGGTAATACAGTATACAGAGAATGGACTAGAGTCTGTAACTGTAGAACTACACAGTGCTCCTATATGGTCAGTGGAGCTGATAAAATGGGAAGACAGCATACATACAAGTAGGTGGTGCTAATAAAGTGATTGGTAAAAAACTAAAGTGAACTAGCGTCTGCAGGACAGGCTTGAACATAAACGGAAATGCGTGAACACAAGCCCGTGCATCCTTATAAAGAACTGGACACAATCCGAGTGGGTCGAGAGAAGTATTGGGGATGTATTTATGGTAAAGATTTGGGTGTTTATTGTATTCCAGTGTTTAGCCTTGTAGCCTCAGTGCTAAACTAAAAAACAAGTGGAATAAACATGTCTTACTTGATTGAGTTCATGTTGGGTTGAAGGAAACCTGTGTAAACCATGTTTTGTACCAAGTGCACAGTCTGCCAATTGTCGGAGAAGAACTTCCCTTCCACAGATGTGCGAGTTCCTAAGCTAGAGAACATAACTGGGTTAGAGGTTTGCTAATGTAATAAAGAACTCTGGAAAACACAGCCCAACACAAGCCTCCCTCACTCTCATTCATCTTCTAAACCCCTTATCCTCCTGGGTTGCAGTGGGTGCTGGAGCCCACTGTCCTAGCATTCAATGGGCGGAAGGCAGGAAACACCCTGGACAGGCTCGAAGCCAGTCCATTGCAGCCAACACAAGCCTGTGCACATGGAATTCTTATCATTTATAACCTTCCTGTTCACACAGACACAGCAGCATTTTGTAGTATCATTCTCGCTGCAGTTTCCTTCTGGGTTGTGTCTTCATGCAGGGGCAGATAATGATAGCACAAAGTCAAGATGTTCTCAGAAACTTACTGCTGTAACAGCAGTGAGTGTTATCTACAGAAAAGCCCAATGAAAGACAGTGTTGCACTGTTCAGGTCAAGGCCAGCCTTGTTGTTGCTGAACACACCAAGCAGCCAGATAGGGATAACGTGTGAGGACACATGGTTTCTCCACGGGCCTTAACAACTGCTGTTTATCGTACAACTTTGGAGCCTGGCATTACTGTGTGAACACATCCAGTGGCAAAGACAAGGGCACCATTTCATCCGGAGCCATGCAATCCCCTCAGGCTGCCATGAAAGACCTGGCTGTCTATAGTGGAACACAGAGAAGGCCGGCTGAGAATGACTCACATAAGGAGAAAGAGGGCGGGCGAGGCGAGGCGGGGGAGTAAAGAGGTGAGAGGATAGGTGGCCTGCCTAAACTTCAAAAGAGTCAAAAAAGAAATTCTTCCTTTTTTTCTTTTTTGTTGTCGTGTAATTTGTGAGCTGCTCTTGAGATCTTTTAGAGCTCTGTTTGATCGTTTTCACCCTGTTTCTTAGTAGAGTAGGTTCAGGAAGGTGCATCGAGATGCAGGTTTTGATCAGGTTGTTACATATTAGCTTTATTCATTTGGATTGGTTGACTTGTCTTGTTAAACCTTAACTTCAGTCATTTACTCTGATAAGACGGGAGTTCATGTACTGCAGTAGCCGCACGACTGGAGGTACCCTCTGTTTATCAAGAGGGAGAACTTGCTAAATGGCTTCTCTTCCCACGATCAGAAGCTGCCTCTACTTTTACCAAAGGCCCTTTCTTGTCCTGCGGTCAAACCAAGGTTTGAACCAAACCTTCAACATGTGGTGGTAGCATAAGTAGAGATTGTGTAGGACGAGAGAGAACCCTGAGAACTTGATCTAGAGTTCTTGGCAGTGCAGATCGCCCTCTTTGATAACAGGCCTGAAAACACTGTGTCACAGGAACTGCAAGGTAGAGATTGGTACGCCAATAGATGGTGTGATAGACGGTGTGATCCTTCCGCCCCAATTTTTCAGCCACACTCTACTTCTTTTGCTGCCCACTGCGCCATTGACACCTGCAAGGGGACTGATCGTTTACACTGGAGACCCGACTCTTGGCCTTAGCCAACCATGCTGTTGGTGCCGGTTGAAATGCCACTATGCTGTTTCTTTTGTTATCTTCCAAGGCCCATCAGCAGAGCCTGGCTGATCGTTGTGCTGCCTCTTCCGACATCTTTGCTGCCCGTCGTCGATGCAGAGATTCTTTCCTGCAGTCCTCACCTGGGCTCAGTCCTATCCTCCAGATAGTGGAAGTGGCATTCCTCTCCAGACCACTGGAGGGCGCTGTCCCTCAGTGCTATAGTGTCAACATAGCCTCAGTGTAGTGTAAGATGAGAAATACACCGCTTTAAGCAAATGCTCTTTTCTTAAACACAGCAGTACGGGAAGTTGGCTGCTCAGCACTAGCTGAAATGGCTAGGAAGCAGGTAGGTCACTTCTAGACATACATCTCCCTAGACAAACACTGCCAGCTAACCCCAGTGACACAACCACCAAACATGCACATACGTTGTTCAAACAGTCACAGCTATTTACATCAAAATTCTCCTACCACAAACGTAGCACCTTCTTGTGTGGCCACTCTGCATGGCCATCCCTTTCATGGCATCGCAAACCAGTAGCCGGTCACTACAATATGTTTACCTAGTTAACAGACCAGGCTGTCCAGGCTGAACCCGGTACAGGGATAACAAGATGTATCCGCGTGGGAAAGTGCTACTGGTGATTCAGAATGACCTTTAGTTTGGAAGCCCATAACCCAACAATCTCACGCTCTGATGCAGTCTAATGGTTTGATCTCTTAGTAGGCCTCATTCCTGAACTAGTGTTCCTCACTTCCGCACAGTGAGTGTCATGTTCACAAATGAGAACACTCGTCTACATGATTGTCTAGAACATCATATCTGTAAAAGGCTTTTAGATACACCAGAAGGATGCTCTTTCCGACTAGATTCAAACCATTCCTGCTTTGATGCTATAAATAAGGTCAGCATGCTCGCAGATTAGTCAGTGGCAAACAGAGCATGCCCTCAACTGCGTAGTCACACTAAATCATATGACTGCAATCCGGTATATTGTGCAGACGCTGTAAGGCTTTACATGGCTTTAACACGACTTCTGCATGGTGCCGTTTTATACCCAGTCCATCCATGTGGATCCAGGTGGGATATTACAGTGAAATTCCTACAGTGGAGTCCAAAAGGAGGTCTGAAGGGAGACCACACAAACTCTATGCTATAGTTATTATAGGGGGTTTAACCATAGATTAGAGATTTACTGAGACCCCATAAGAAAGGGGTCTAATATCTGGACCTTGGATCCAGTTTCCGGTCCTGTATATTGTAATGACCAGTAGGTTGATCCAGACCTTTGAAGGAAACCAGGTCCTGGATTTTGTAATTCTTAGTTGGCTCAAGAGTGCTTACAAATTCCAAGATCGGAATCTAGATTTAAGGCCCGGATTTGAAGACCCCTGCTATAAGAGAATCTCTCCTGCCTTATATTGCTTTAATTTATTATTGACCAAAAATTTAAATCAATAAGAGTACCTTCTATCACCGTTATCTGAAAACGTAGCTTACTTTCATATACAGAATGAGTGCATGGAAGTAGCTCTCACTGTGATAATACCCAGGAGCCTGGAACAATAACAGCTCTAAAGTCCTGCAATCCTGAGGACTTCCTGTTACAGGCAATAACCCTGTATCAGTGATACATTCCACATGCTGAATTGTGTTCTGATTGTTTCTGATTAATTGCTGTTGGTTTTGTTGTTATGCCATCATGGCTGCAGTCCAGAAGGATTGCTTATTTATTGATCCATTCATCTTCTGAGCCGCTTTTCCGTCTGGGTCACAGAGGGCCTGTAGCCTATGTCATCCTCCAATGGGCAAAAGACAGGAAACACCCTGGACAGGCTGCCAGTCCATCCCAGGGCAGACATACAGACAAGCACAGCTAGTAGCTACTAGCAAGCTCCAGGTAACTAGCATAGCTAACTAAAAAGTCTGCGGGTGGAGTTTATTTACATGGAGGCTCATTTTATTTAGTCTGTTTCCACATGTTGCTTTTGTGTAATGATCATGGTGTCTCACCAGCCAATCAGAGCAGAGCTCATCAGATTATTCATGTGTTCACCAAAAAGGGAAAACAGGTTGTTTCATTCTAGGACCATATCATAGAGTGTAAATAGGTGTGTAAAACTGCATATGGGCATTTTATACCTTGATATATAAATATACAAATATATATATATATATATTTATATACACCTTGTGTGTTTAAGGTGGTATTATCTTCAGGCTCCTGCAGATGGCGTTACACAAGGATGATTAGACTATAAATACCTGCAGGGTGTGTAAAGGGATTTGTAGATTGCATAGAGTGGTTGCATATGGGCATGCCAAAGACCACAGTGTGAAGGAAGTAGCTGAATCTGCAGGTGTATGGAAGCGTATGGTCATACGGGTCCACCAGCAGTGGTAACAATCCCAGTCTACAGGAAACTGTCCTCGGAATTGTGCCAGGGAAGGCATCCACCAAATCTATAATTAATAATATGGCACCACAGATTCTATTTGGTCTTTCCAACTTGCTAAGTCACAGAAAAATGAAATGTTGTAATGCATATTGTGTATTTTGAAGATGTCTTGGAAGTATCGTAATAAATTTTTGCCATATTGCCCACCCCAGGTTCACATATTTAATGTAAGATGTACACAGTAATAGCTGTATATGTTCAATATAGTATAACTTTCAAAAGGGTTCAACATGGTTTAGAACATTTGTAATGAACTGATCAGAGGAGTCTGTGCTGCACACTGCACAACTCATTTGTATGAATGTTCCCCCACAATTCAATATGTCATGCTGACACGGTGTTCGGTGCTACCAGGCTTACTCTCAGTAACACTCTATCTAGTGCCTCATTTCAACCCTTTATCCAGCCGCAGAGTGCAGCGCTGGCACATCATCCTTAGCTTCGCCAAGAAAATCCATCTCCTCATATTTCACCCTGCCAGTCTGATAGACAAGAGTCCATCCTCCCCCATCTGCACTCAAGGCCTCATCTCAGTTCCATTCTGAGAATATGGATGTGTCAGGTAGTCATGTTCTAGTGTTAATCATCATACAGGACGTCATGGCCTCAGAAAGGCCTTAAACTCCTGATGTCACCTCAATCAGACAGCCGTGACCTTATTACAGAAACCTGTGCTACTTTGTGACGTCCAGGTTGTGCTGACAATGTGGAACTGTTGTAGTGCCCTGAGAGCCCCTCTCTTTAGTTCAGCTCTGCTGTCACTAATCATTCTCGGAGGCTGACATCTATTCAAAGAGACCTCTGAGATACTGCTCGCTTGCTTAACGGAATACTCCGGTGTTTCTAAACCTGGCCTCTGTCTGCTGTGTCTGTACCGTATGGTTGATGACTCCATATGGCTAATTTCCATATTTGGTGGTCTGTCCCCAGCAGGAGCGGTCCCCCCAACACTGTCCCCATTTTTAACCTCGCTTTAAAAACACAGGAAAGTCCTTAGAAAGACCAGGAGCAGAGCAGACGTGCATGGTGCTTGTTTTGGCCTACAGAGGGGGCTGCTGCTCTGCTACCACTTCTACCACTCACTGGCCTAGTTTTAGAGAATGCTGCTGTGTAATACTCCAACAGAAGCTAGCATGTGTCGAGTGAGTCCACAACATCACCACAACTGTCTTTTCAAGGTACGAGGTAACCCAGTAGATAGAAGCAGTGGTGGGGTTACGGGACTTGAATCGTACTACCAGGTGATGGTGGATATCTGGTTTGTATAGACATACAGTCTATTTGAATGTAGCTACCAGGCCATTTACAAATAGAGCCTCAGTTTTTGAGCTGTTCATATATGACATATGGAATATGAATATCACTGTCTCTCCAAAACTGGAGCTAGCACAGGGGTGTGTTTGGGTAGCACTGTTGCCTCAAAACAAGAAGGGCCTGGGTTTGATTCCCGGCTGGGGCATCTGGGCCCCTTTCTGTGTGGAATTTGGATGTTCTCTTCCTGTCTGTGTGGGTTTCCTCCCACATTCCTAAAACATGCTGTTAGGTGAACTGGAGATCCTAAATTGATGTGAGTGTGTGATTGAATGTGTGTGTCTGCCCTGCGATGGACTGGTGGCCTGTACTGGGTGTTTCCTCCCTTCTGCACAGTGAGGGCTGGGATAGGCTCCAGCACCCACCTGCAACCCAGACCGACATGCAGCTTAGAAGACGATGGGCTCATACAACCACTGTATCTTTTGTGGTAAAGGTTTCCTGCTTAAGTTGCTAAACTTTTGAGGCCATTTTTACAAAGTCACAAGCAGTAACATTTCGGACACGGTTTTCAAAGTTACTTAGTCCTCAATTTCATCCTTCAGCCATCACTGTAGTGCGTTACAGTACAACAGCACAGTCCCCCTGCCCCCACTTCCCTTGTTCCAGAGATAAAAAAAAACATGGGCTATTTTAATGACATATTGACCTCCGAACTTGAAATCTCCCCAGTTTTAATGTCAGAAATTTGGTCGCCTTGCTGTAAACAATCTTCTTCTGTCACGGATGTTTGTAGATCAAGCTCTAAATCTGGAAAACCTTTTCGGAGGGAAGAATTTGCTGTAATGTATTACTGTTGTAGTGGTGTGGAGAAGTTTTCATAGGCTCCTGCCTGATCACAGCCAGCCATCACAAGACCTCAGGGAAAGCAAAAATAACTGGAATTGTTTTTACTGTGCTGCTTCTGTGTTTGCACTGGATTCAACTTCATGAGAACAGCTTCGATCGGAGATTCTCTCATGTCTGCCTCATTTTGCATTGTCGGCATGTAACAGATGCCGTTACATATATAGTCACGTACTGTAGATAGTTATATTGGCACATATTGGACATGTTTACTCAAAGATTTCAGCAGCTGCCTAGTGGATTCTATTAAAGCAGCACTATGTAATGGTATCTGTTAAAAGCAGCATTATTAAGAATGGATATAACAGAACACACTACTGTAAGGTGAGTCTGCTTTGCTGTGCGTTGCCCAGTAAGCCCTGAAACACTCATTCAAAAGTCAGAGGTACCGGGACGGATTTGTCAGGAGTTTGTCAGGAGTTTTTGGGACCCTGTCATCTTACGTCTTTATGTATTAACATCACACACACAGGGTCGAAATGAAGATCTGACTCAAATGCAAAATCAAAATTATTCTGATGAAGATATGATGACATACGTACATCACTCACTCACGTCCTCAGAAGAGTTCTCTTTGGAAACTCTTTCAACACACTTGCAAAAAGGCAGATTCGTCCGCTTGTGGGGGTCCAAATGTATACTTTTTGATTGTAAACCATCTTTTCTTGAAGTTTCACATTTAGGGTATTCGGCAGATGCTCTTATCCAGAGAGACTTACAATCTGATCATTTCTTACACAGGTAGAGTGAAGGTAGTGTTAGGAGTCTTGCCCAAGGACTCCTTGGTGTATTGTGAGGATTGGTATAGTGTAGACTGCTTGCCCAAGTAGGGATTCAAACCCCAGTCTACAGTATGGGAGGTGTTACCCACTACACTATCCCAACCACCACAATGTTAATTCTATACAGTTTCAAAGTACCAAACACAAAAGCAGACGAGCACTGTGACTACTCTACCGTGTATCCAAGAACCCTTAAACCTTGTGTTGAGCTGTGTGAGTTTCCTCAAGTCAGCAAAAAAACTTGTGGCATGATCTGTTTGATCCCATTTGCCTTACTTAACATTGTATATGCTGCAATGTGACTACTGCATATATGCACACTGCGATGACGATGCTATTGCGACATATTGTGCAGCTCTATTTTAGACGGAATTGCAACACTTATTAAAGCAGTAAGTGACAAGATGCTTTCTATTATACATTTTGTATAGTGCTGTCACCTATACAGGAGCTCTTGTGGATACTCAGATATCGTAATTAGTCTCAATGCACATCCCTTTTTTGTAGTTTTGTAGCAACGGATTTGTGCTCTTTCTTCAGAAAAGCACTCACATTATTGTCTGTGGTAATGAACAACACAATGCAATCATGGCACACAGAGATTGGAGTATTCCTTTAACAAGGTTAAGGGCTCATTTGCAGCCATCTTTTCATATTTTGCATTCTCAAGCACAGAAAGCAAGGGCCTGCACATACACCCTGCCACCCAGCACAGGGCCTGACCCCTCTGTTGTACGACGTGTTCAGTCATGCGTGAAGAGACAGGCTGGGATGCTGGATTCAGACTCAGCCTTTCTGAATAAATCCTGTTCTGTGAATGAGGGAAGGCTATGCACAGAGGACAATCCAAGACAGGCAGGGACCGCATCTATACAGCACAGTCAAAATCTTTGGCATTCCAATGGAGATCATCCAGGCTTAGTTTGTTAAAGAATAGAGTGGCAAAGTGAGGCCTTTCCTTCTGTTACATCAGTTGTTTGGGTGGAAAAAAAATCACAGGAAATACCCCAAACGTCCCCACATACTGTTCACCACATGCACACTCACACAACAGCTAAATTAGCCCTCGCACTTTATCTCTGAGCAACCAACCAAAGCAAACACTGAAGCTGTATTTCTGTGTATTTGGCTAAAAGGGAAATTACACTGACTTTCCTTAATTCTGTGAATTTAAAACTGGTAAAAAGCAAAAGTCATTCAGAGGGGTTTGATGTGAAATGCTCACTGTAGCAGTGATAGGAACCAGACTCCAAGGCATTTAATGCCTCTAAAAGCTCGCTTATAATGAAACATGAAGAGGTGATGAAATTGCTGCCTGATTCCTGCCACATTGTTATACCGCTGTATCGAGATAAGGCTTAAAAACATACATGCGTATACAGACACATGGCCATCACACCTATCGCTGGACATCCCATTCCAAAAGCATGGTCATTAATAAGCCACTCCCACCAAACTTTGTGGCTATAACAGCCTCTACTCTTCTGGGAAGGCTTTCCACAACATTTAGGAGTGTGCCCAATCAGTCAAAAGAGCATTTGTGAGGTCAGGCACTGATGTTGGCCAGGAAGGCCTGACTTACTGAACTTGTTCCAGTTCATTCCAAAGGTATTCAGAGGGGTTGAGGTTAGAGCTCTGTACAGGCCAGTAGAGTTCTTCCACAACAATCTCCTCAAACCATGTCTTCATGGAGCTCACTTTGTGCACAGTGTTCCCCAAACCGCTGCTACATCAACGTTTACTGGAACTAAGAGCCCAAAACCTGAAAACAGCCCCAGACCATCATTAACCCCCTTCCACCAAACTTTACTATGGGTAATATGCATTTCCATAGGTCGTGTTCTTCTGGTATCCGCCAAACCCAGATTCATCCATCAGACTTCCAGATTCATGAAGTGTGATTCATGACTCCAGAAAACATGTTTCCATTGCTCCAGTGGAGTCCATTGGTGCCGTGCTTTTCTCCACTCCAGATGATTCTTGGCTTTGTTGGTCAAGAGATGTGTGGACTCTTGGTCAAAATGCTTGCCATTTTGATTTTAGGCTTGTGTGCAGCTGCTGAGCCATGGAAACCCATTTTATGAATCTCCGGATGCACAGTTCATCTACCGATGTTATTTCCAGAGGCAGTGAGTGATGCACTTTGTGGCTGAGCTGTTGCTGGTTCTAGACACTTCTAATTCACAACAATAGCACTTACAGTAGACCAGGGTAGCTCTAGCAAGGCAGAAATTTCACAAACTGACTTGTAGCAATGGTGGCATCCTATGAAAGTGGCACTTGTGAAAGTCACTGAGCTCTTCTGCGCAAGGCACTCTACTGCCAGTGGTGACTGTGTGCTTAATTTGAGTGTGGCTGAAACACCTGAACACAATAATTAGAAGGTTGTACATGTATCTATATACACATAAAGTGTATTTCTCCATGCAGAGCATGATAAAGCAACATAGAATAGAAATAGAATCAGACGTACTACTTTTTTCATTCTCTATATTACATATAAAGACTCAGAAGACACGTGTAGGTTCACTGGTGGTAAGACATTGCAACCCCTGGTTCCCATCACTGACAGGGTAATGAAATTTCAGCTGGTAAGCTAACCTACAGTTAAGCATTTCGTGTCAAACCGCTGTGAGTGCTTTTTACGTCTTAACATGTTTATATCTCAAAGGTAAAATTATGCAGAAATGCTCAAAAATCTGCGTAATTCTGCTTCAGCAAGATATTTAGTTAGGAAAGCATCATCACATTACCCGGCAGACACGTGATTTGCTATCTGCTGTACGTCTTAATTTCATTTTCTGTTTAGAGGAGGATCTACGCTCTCCGGCATTCAGCTGAGATTCACAACAGTAGACTCACTGTCTGCTGAAAACGCTAAAAACTGCACAAAGATGCTCCATTGTTGCTCATACTCACTCGTGTCCGACCTAATGTATAAGCGAAACCCCCAGGAAGACCCCCTCTTAGATAAGCCTGATCACGTGACACAGCAAAAGAGCAAAGCGGAAACTTTTTAATAGCAAGACAATAGTGTGCTAACTGTGAATGTGTGCGCTGAACCTGGGGGTGAACCTGTTAAT
Source organism: Semaprochilodus insignis (assembly GCA_034552555.1). Classification (NCBI taxonomy): domain Eukaryota; kingdom Metazoa; phylum Chordata; class Actinopteri; order Characiformes; family Prochilodontidae; genus Semaprochilodus; species Semaprochilodus insignis. The sequence goes on along the minus strand of CM067475.1, from coordinate 3,491,275 downwards.
CAGATTTTTGGCTGCAGCGCAAGAACAAACAGCATGAGTGATAGACACAGGACAGCTTAACAGAGATTTTCCATTTCACAGACACACCCACACACACCCCTGGCCTGTGATCCGGACCCAAGAGCACAGGGAGTCATTTTATCTCTGACTCACTCACACAATAAAGGCAACATGCTCACAATTTCAGCCTGTTAAGAGTTCCCAATTAACCAGCAGTCTACAGAACACCATGACCAGCACAGTTACGCCACCAAACAGCTGTACACCACGGTTACTGCTGCCTTGCCTCTGTACAGATGACTGATCATTCAGAAGAACCTACACAACCTATTCCCCATGCCTTTGTATGCAAAACTCACATTGGAAATGTGACTGCAGAACCAACTTTATCACCATCAGCACCAGCACTGTCTGATGGTAATCACATATCAGTTATAGCTGTAATGGTGGTAGAGACCTAGTAGAGTGGCCACATGTCCGGTTTTAGGCTGGACATCCCATTTTTTCAACTCCCAGTCCAGTGCAATACCTGGACGGACGCCTATTAGCCCTCTTTTCGGGATGAACTATTTGAAATGTTCACTCACAAACAATATGATGTGTGCCATTGACTCACATTGGTGTCAAAAGACATGTCTTGCATTTTATTGATTTAACAAGGTCATGTGACATTGTGATTCGCCTACCGGCTAACCGCAGGTCGGCCCTCTGAATGCTAGTCAATTAGTAAGCTCCCGTCTGACTCACGAATGTCATCCATTCCACCCAGTTAGGTGATTTATGTGTTATGTAGGTTAGGTTATGATTTTAATTCTGTTCTAGTATCGTGGACAACCACAAATTTTAGACCCAACATTTCTGACTGGGTCGCCTTGTGGCACATATCTATGGCAGCCGGGAGCACCAATTCCTCAGCCTTGCTTTCTTACTCTGTGCAGCATGTCTAGCTAGGAGGTAGCTAGCTTTCAGGACACACTTGGACTGTGGTGTTATAGTTTTAGCGCATCATTTCAAAGATTCAAACCACATGCCACACACTGGGCTTTTGGGTTAGCATCATCACCTCACCTCCCTGCACAAATCCATGTAGCCTGGGTTGTACTTTTTGTGCTTTGGAACTGTATCAACATTCTTTCTCAGTTTAAGTAACTTCTCCATCTTTGGTTAGCTAAATGTCAGAATCAGCAACTGCATTAAACCAATGATGTTTAATTTGCCTTAAGTTTCTTTTGCAATATGTCTTTATTTGGCCATTTCTATGAATTGCCATACTGTATAATGTGTAGTTTGAACACAGTCGATCTATATGCCTTTACCAGCCCACTACGAAGTACTGCCTCCCTGAGGATGGGCTTGCCGACCAGAGGTGGTTCACGGCCCGCTGGTGGTCTGTGGCCCACATGTTGAGAAACCCTGCTTTAGAGAACCTTGAACCTGTCAGTCTGTTCACAGTGGTGGTGATGGGAACCAGGCGTCCATCGTATTTAATGCCTTTGTGAGCTCCCTTGTGGAAAGTTATTACACGGAATGGTTATGAATACGTTGCCTCATGCCTGAGACATGGGTGTACAGTAGTTTTTAAGATTGAAAATTTTGGGCTAAAATGTCTTTTTATGATCCATTTGTAGTAGAGATGTACATGTATGTGGTTGTAAGGCAAAACAGAACCTAAAGAAAACTTATTTTGTTGCTCATCACTGCTATTGTCTAGTATTTACATTTACATCTAAAACCCAGCAAACACTTGTAAGGACATCGGCTGTTTAGCTATATTTGCGTTGTAGCTGTTCTGACTTCTGGTTCCCTTCACTGCCAGTATACTATCAGAGCTGCTAAGTGTATCCACAGTACAACATTTCCCAAAGCATCACTTTCAGCACATGTTCAAACAGGACATGCAGCTCCACTGAAGTCCTCACCCACCTGCTTTGAACTTGTCCACACGTCCAAAATTCCAGAAAGCCTTGACCTTACTTGGGCTGTGGTTGGTGCTAAGGCTGGCCTTTGCCTTCTTCTTGCTGATAGAGTTCCCCATGGCATTACTCCTGCCTCCCAGCAGCTCACCCAAGCGCACAAAACATCTGCCTTACTTCACTCCTCCCTGCTCTCAATTACTCTTCTATAGCTCCTTATTCGTCCGCCTGATGGACTGTCCTCCAGCTACCAGTGCAGGACAGAGCTGTCCCCTCTCCACGCCGTGCCGGTAATCCGCCCTGTGTGTTTATGCAGGGTGTGTGCGAACACCTCCCTGCCTCCCTCCCTCCCTCTCTCTCTCTCTCTCTTTCTCTCATTCAGAACACACTCTGCTTTCAGCGATGATCAGTCACAGCTCGCTCCAGCCACTTGGAATGTGGAGAAGGAGGGATTGCTCCTGGCTCCTGGTGGCTCTACCCGCCCCTCATACGCACTTTGGCTGTGATCAGCATTATGTAGAAGATCAGAGCTCATTCACACATGCTCCAGAAAGATTTCCTCTTGTCCTTCCTTCTCTTATAGACATAACCTTCCACGGTCCATGCTTTGAATCCTAACAGTGCCTGATCTTATCTGCTCTACCTCTCTGAAACGAATCCCGGGAATTCTGTCATAACAAAGTCTAGTTTATCTAACTGAACAAAGCACATTACCTCAGAGCTATCACGCATCTAAACCCACAACAGACCCCCTCATACTCAGTGGTATGAAGCCAAAAGCCTTGTTTTAGTTCTGCTATGATGAAACTCTGGGCTCGGGATCAACATGGCTTTTTTATTCCACTGCTGTTCCTGTTCATCCGTAGCCCCACCCAGGCTCTGTTTTTATCCACTCATTCTCTGTTTGCTGGAACGCTGCTGCATCTGGATCTCCTTTTCTTTATTCTCTTTGCGTGTCCATCTCGGTTACAGTTCTCTGGCATTTCCTTACTGTCAGTCCTTCTCACTTTCTCTCTCTCTCTCTTTCTGTTTGTCTCTGTGTGGTCAGGTAATCTAATATTCTATTCAACTCTCATGCATCCTTGCCAGGCTAAGCCTTTGCATGGTACTGCGCATCCTTCCTGATGGGAATTAAGCAATTATGCCAATGTAAACATAACACAAATAGAAATAAGCAGTGATTGTTTAATGTGGGCGTATATGATATTACCTCTTGGCCTGGGCCAACAAAGCCAGCATAACCGCTATTGAGTTAAGCTATTCTACTGAAGACAGTGACTGGGCCATGGGTTGTTTGCATGTTTCCAGGACTGTATTTTGTCTGTCTCCCTGTCTTCCTAACTACGGGGTACGCAGCCAACCTGCTGGTGTCCTACTGACAAAACAACCCTGAGCAACCTTGATATTAAAAAGGAGCACAGGCATAGACGGAACAAGCTTCCATGTGGATCTTAAAGAGCCCTGATCCTTCATCTTCTTGCATTTTATCTTCCTTAGGTCCATGTATGACGCTCAAGACCATTCTGACCAAACTTCTTTCATACTTCGTTACCGTGTATTCAAGACTTGTGTACTTGTGTACATGGCCAAAAGTATGTGGACGCCTATACATCACACCCAAGTGTTTGTTGGACATCCCATTCCAAAACTTATTAATATGAAGCTCCCCTCCCTTTATGGCTTTAACAGCCTCCACTCTGACACGTTTTTGGAGTATGCCTCTGGAAATTTGTGCCCATTCAGTCAAAAGAGCATTTGTGAGGTCAGGCATTGATGGTGGACATGAAGATTTGGCTTACAATCAGTGTTACAGTTTATTCCAAAGTTGGGTCAGTGTTCTCTGAGCAGTCCACTGGAGTTCCTCCATACCCGACTCATCAAGCCATGTCTTTATAGAGCTGGCTTTGTGCACAGGTGCACAGTCATGCTGGAACAGGAAAAGCATTCCTCCCCAACCTGCTCCCACAAAGTCAGAAACATATAATGGTCTAATATCTCTTTGTATGCTGTAGATTGTTGCTTCTAGGCTCTTCCATTGTTTCAAGTCACTGAGCTCTACAATAAGACCCATTCTACTGCTAATGTTTGTATTTTGAGATTGCAATGCTATGTGCATAATTGTATCTACCTCTTAGCAATAGGTGTGGCTGAAACACCTGAACGTAATAATCAGACACTGTGGCCACATATTTTCGGCAATATAGTGTATGTAAATGAACTCTGTTCTGATTAGCTGCTCTGTATTGTGCCTCATTGAAAAAGCAGTCTGGCCTGAAACAGCCCTTATGACTTCAGCATGAAAGGCGGTACTAAACCACTGGAGGCTGAATAGGGCATTTTTGTGATATCACAAAAAACGGGCAGCTTGTTTTTCTTTATATGGACTGTATGGACTGGGGAGTGGCCGATGCTTTTTGAGCTTTAATTTCCAAAAAAGCAAAAGGTATTCGTTTTCATTGATACAGGCCCTTTAAGCCCAAACTGTCACTACGATAAGGAAAGCTTTTGAATGCAAATGAGAATTTCTGTTGGTTGAATTGTACATTTTTCTCCTTGCACTAGGTACCTGACAGGTTACCAGATAGGAATCATAACTAAAGCAGCTCCTCTTTGGCCTCCATCAGTCTCTAAACCACGGTCTACCTCCAGCTGAGGTCAGTGTGACCTCCAGAAGATATGTAACACCATCTATGATTTATCGGAAGTCACAGCATCTGCCGCCTTGCCAGAGCAGGTAACACCATTCACTTACACAAGCACATTATTTTTATAGCCACTTCTTCCAGATCTTACAGGCAGTTTGTTGTTTGATGATTTGATACAATATGGTTTGAATATCATGAGCTACATCCAATGTGCAAACTACCCCCTGATATTCAGGGAGTCCAATGTTGACTTGCTTATGCAGCATTGGCTGGCTGCTCACTACCTATAATGGTGCTTCAATGGCAAGAAAGTTTTGGTTTAACAATTCTCCTTCTGGAAGAAGACTGATTTTCAAATATGTTATGCCATATTATAAAGTCTTTAGAGGTATCCTGGGCATAGTTAAGGTTTCTAGGTTATGAACTGGCTACACCAGTTGGCTACACCCTGAGGCAGACCATTGCTACAGCTCAAGCTAGTCAAGAAAGACCAATTCAATGGTAGAGAAAGTGAAGCAGCCAAACAATGACAGTATGACGTCATAATAATGAGACACTCCAGAATTTAGATTTTGTGACGTTCGGGGTCCGACAGGTTGATTGGAACGTCCTGTACTTAACACCTTGCAGACAGCAGGCAGGTCTCTTCTAACTGCAGTCTCAACTCTACTACAAGCCCCACAGGCCAGCACAGACTGGCACAACAACACATATACACATTACTGTGAGTTCGGCACTCCCCATGAACCTCCACGCATTCACGGATACACAGGCAGAATGCTACCTAGCCCCTCCCACCAGAGGAGCTGTCCCAGTGACCCCACAGAGGCTGAACAGAGTCCCTGGGGTATGCAGGGGAAATGACGGTGACCCCATCTAGCACCCTAACTGGACCCACTCACTGAAACTCAATAATTTGTGCCCATTCAGTCAAAAGAGCATTTGTGAGGTCAGGCATTAATGTTGAAAGAGATCTGGCTTGCATTCAACGTTCCAGATCATCCCAAAGTAGTACAGTGGGGTTGAAGTCAGGGCTCTCTGAGCAGTCCAGTGGAGTTCCTCCATACCCGACTCATCAAGCCATGTCTTTATGGAGCTGGCTTTGTGCACAGGTGCACAGTCATGCTGGAACAGGAAAAACATTCCTCCCCAACCTGCTCCCACAAAGTTGGAAGCATATAATGGTCTAATATCTCTTTGTATGCTGTAGATTGTTGCTTCTAAACTCTTCCATTGTTTCAAGTCAATGATCTCTACAATAAGACCCATTCTACTGCTAATGTTTGTATTTTGAGATTGCAATGCTATGTGCATAATTGTATCTACCTCTTAACAATAGGTGTGGCTGAAACACCTGAATGTAATAATCAGACACTGTGGCCACATATTTTTGGATATATAGTGTATGTAAATGAACTCTGTTCTGATTAGCTAGCAGTCTGCAGAAAAAGCAGTCTGGCCTGAAACACCTCTTATGACTTCAGCATGAAAGGCGGTACTAAACCACTGGAGGTTGAATAGGGTATTTTGTGATGTCACAAAAATGGGCAGCTTGTTTTTCTTTATATGGACTGTATGGACTGGGGAATGGACGACTACATTACTACATTAACATATTAACATTGACATATATCCAGGCAATCCCAAGCACACTGCGTTAAATTGAGGAATGGACTCTGGGGTGGCCAATGTGCTGAAGCCCTAGAAGATACCTTATTTTCTGATTGGCAAGTTTGTCTAATGGCTACTTTAACTGGATATGGAACTCATGAAGGGTGGTCTCTGAGTTTTGCACAGTACTGCAAAAAGAAAGAGAAAGTGAGTAGCATTAGCACGCTTGCATGCTAACACAGTCTTATTTTGGTTAGAGCCACAAAGAGCTTTTAGAGGGCAGCATTCAAAGCTAATGGCTAATTACACCTCAGTGAAATCCTTGCACCTAAATGCTGCCCACTTATGGGTTTGAATTACAGTGTTTCCAGAAAGGCACTGCTCTCAGGCCCTGTCACAGTCCCACTGCAGTCCTACGCTAAATTTACTCAGTCGCATTGATTTCTGTCCTGCCTTGAAAACGCGCTGAGGCGAGCAGCGGTATTTTAGCTGGCTCATGATCTGAAGAAGTTCCAGCATGACAAGAATACAATGCCCCTAGGGCAGCATGATATTACTTAGCACAGCTTCCTGCGTCCGAGTCATGTAGGCAGACTGCTGGCTAAAGGGAAAGCAATGCAGCCAGATACACTTGAGTGCTCTGGTTCATGCAGGTATGTGAGCTGTGAGGGGTCGATGGGTACAAAAGAAATGTAACTACTTAAAAAGGGGCTTATCTATTTAATTTGTAGTCTGTTGTGTTTATACTCATGCAATGCGATGCATAATGCAAAATAGGGAACACAGTCTGAGGGGGAATCCTTTATCACAGGGGCAATTGGGCTTCCATTTCCAGCTTATGTCATGCATCTGAACTCACATGCAAAGGAATGCTGCTGTTAGATACGTTAGTAATAATGAGCCTGGTTTAGTTTGTAGACACCTGCTTATCCCAATTCCTTTTTTTCTGAAGTCAAGGATATTAAATGGTCCTGGTCATGGAAAAGCAAAGTTATCAGGCCATACAGTCCATACATGGAAGCTAATCTGCAAAAACAGCCCAATTCTCTGCTGCTATGACGACCAGAAACAGTTACGTTTGTCAAGTAAAGGATTATTTATATGCACCTTTTACAACAGATGTTGTCACAAAGCAGCTTCACAGAGAATCCAAGTCCAAGCCCCCAATGAGCAAGTCAAGAGGAAGAGGAAGAAACCTCAAGTGAGTCAGTCTCAGAAGGGGAACCCATCCTCCTGTGGGCCATATATATATACATATAGACAGACAGATATATAGATAGATATATAGATAGATAGATAGATAGATAGATAGATAGATAGATAGATGTGATATGATAGATACCAGCAAAGTCAGCAAACGTCTGGTTGGTAGTGAGTTTAGCTTTCACCGGCTAACTTTGAACTTGAGGTCACTAACAAGAGCACAACCAAGATAGTAAGGTGGTTGGCAATGAGCTATCACCCCACGTGGGAGACTGGGGTTCCATTCCCGATCTGGGTGGTTATGCTGTGCTACACCAATAAGAGTCCTTGGGCAAGACTCCTAACACTACATTGGCCTACCTGTATTATGAATAACCATGTATGTCGTTCTGGATAAGAGCGTCAGCTAAATGCCGTAAATGTAAATGTAACCAAGAGCACCAACTGATTATAGGTACCGGTTTACTGTTTACATGCAAGAACAAGATTAACCTCGTTAAAACCCAGATTTAGGTTCCCTAGGTCTCCAAACATGCCAAACAAAAACCATATTAAGACTCTTAATGTGCATAAACCACATAAAAGTTACAAGTGGACCCAAAGGAGAAAATGCCATACACAAAAATATTACAACATGGACTCGTTTATAAGGTGCTCCCTTCACCCTGTTCTGGGAAGGCTGCTGCGAGCAGTCTGCGGCCCACAGGTTGAGAAAGCCTGCAGTAAACAACATCCAACTGAATTTAAAGTGCTGTTTTTCCACCATGATGCATGTTATAGCATATTAAGTCCATCAGTGGAGAGGTTTGAGCATCACATTCCTCAACACTGCCCTCTTGTGGTGGAGGTGGATACAGCAAGCCTGGAATGTGAACAAGACCAAACTTAAAAGAGCCTAAACAAATTAGGCTCTTCACCGTGGTACACTGCAGCACAGTGCACTGGGCTTACTTTATACTGCCCTCTTGTGGTAGACATGGACACAACCTGGCAGAGCGATCTAAGACACTGTTTTGCATTGAGTGCCCTTTTCTGCCCCAGAGTTCCTGTTTTGTTTTCAGGAATACAAAACTTAGCAGAAATCCTCCAAGGACGCTTTGGTAAACGGAATGTTCTGTTTGCCCAGAAAAAAACCCCACGCTCGTGTTAAATGTGCTAGAAATCCGCTGTGTAGGAATGTGGGGAGAAACAGAGCTGGCGCAGAAGCAAATTCCATCCAGCTGCATTCCAGCAGGTCCAGAGACTGGCAGGCACACAGAGCACTCACCTGGTGCCAGCCTGCCCTCTCCATGCCTGTTCTCAAAGGCTCTCAGGCTCTTGCTGTTTCTCAGTGAGTCTTCTTTTCCTGCTTTTTGCTGGTATATTCTTGTTCAGCAGTGTTTAGATTCACTCCGAGGTTTAGGAAGTGCAGAGTTAGACACACTGGCATTGTGGATCTGTGTGCTCATTGTGCTCTGTCTTCATTCCTAGCATGCTTGAGTCTGAGCTATGAGCAGGGCAGGTAGCAGAACCTCAAGGTTAAAGCGATATGACAAGTCATGATCCATTTCGGGAACAGCAAGGCATTGAGCGTTCAGCAGTTGAATTGCACAGGTGCAGGAAAAAGGAGTGAGTGAGTGAGTGAGTGAGTGAGTAGAGAGGTAGAGACCAAGTAAACTGAATCTTCCGTTCGACATTTAGTTCATATTCAATGAGGCATATGTTATATATTGTTAGTGTCTTTATCAGTTATCTCTTTACATCAATGTGAAAACAATTCTCTCTCTCTCTCTCTCTCTCTCTATATATATATATATATGAATATACTGTACATATACTATATGAGCTCACCGGACAAAAACTGAGTCACCTGTGACTGAAACATACTTAATATCATGCAGTACCTCCACGAGCATCAATAACAGCTGTGATGGACGTGTACTGGACAAGTTTCTGGATGTAGGCCACATCAATGTTCAGCCACTCTTGCATCAAAGAAATGGTCAGTTGGGCCAGATTTGGTGGATGCCGTCCCTGGCACAATTCCGAGGAGAATTCCCTGTAGACTGGGATTTTAGCCACTGCTGGTAGACCCGTATGACCGTACGCATCCATACACCTGCAGATTCAGCTACTTCCGTCACATTATGGTCTTTGGCACGCCCAAATGCAGTCACTCCTTTTAGCCAATCATTAACATCTGCTTTGGAGCCATTTTCCACACATGGAACGAGACATTCCCTGCACTGTAGCTCCTCTTCTCAATCTATGGATCCCGCTACTCACACCCCGCGGTATTTATAGCCCCATCATCCTCATGCAGTGCCATCTGTAGGAGCCTGAAGTTACTACCACCTTAAACATGCAAGGTGACTAATGTTTTGTCTGGTGAACTTATATGTATATATATTGTACATAGTATATAGTACACAGTGTATGGACCTAGTATATATTGATTGGTTGGCCTCCACCAAAGACAAATTCATCGGATCATTTCTGTCAACAAAGCAGTTGTTGGTCAACTACCTTCATATCTGTCTGAATTCTTATCAACAAATAAATCTTAATGTATGTTATACTAGTTATATACAGTTGGACATTCCGACAGTACAGTCTGAATATGGCAAGGCAGCTGTTAGTTGCAGTGCTCCATCTGTGTGGAATGATCTGCAGAAACAGATTTGAAGATAATTAATGTTAAAGGTCTGTATCATTCTGTTTCTTCTTGTTTCTAATTTGATTAAGATTCTGATTAGATTTTGTTGTGTTGTTGTGTTTGTCCTTTTGGTTGTTGTGTGTTGTGTGCCTTCTTGGCAAGGGCTCACTTGCAAGAGAGATTTTTAATCTCAGTGTGATTGCCCTGGTTAAATAAAGTACAATAAGTAAAGAAATAAATAAATAAATAAATAAAAAGTTGTTTTAAATTAAACAATTGTTTAATATTCTTTGTAAAATAAAGGATTTTATAATACCCTTTTGTCATTTATCTCCAACATATACTGTATTTATACTGTATAAACTCAAGTCTAAGACATAATAACACATTTTAAAACAATTAAAGAAAATACAAATAAACAGCTAAAAGCCAGACATTGTTATTTGTTTATATGAGCGTATCCATTTCCAAAGCTCTCTTTGAGGAAACCTTGTATTTACAGTCACTATCCAATTCCTGTTTTATCTATTCAGTCATTCGGTTCCAGAGTTCCCCAAAGTTTCTGCATAATTAAATTTGTAAACAATTATAGTTGTAAGCATAATTATTCAGGGTGGTTTGATGTGAAATGCGTCATTCTAGAATTTCTAAGTTTTTGTTTCAGAATTGTTCACAGCAGTGATAAGAAACAGACTTCTGAAACATACAATGCCTCTAAGGAACCCCCTCCCAGAGACGTATGACATGAAGTACTTAAAATGCTGCCTGATGTCTAAGACCCCTGAGAAAAGGGTTCGGCCCATTTTTACCATCCACTCATAGCAGAAATGTACATGCAGGGAGGTTCTTTCAGTTTAGCACTATTTTACTGCAGTTTACCACATTTTCCACCATTATTGACATTTCACTTGAGGACCTCATAGTTACCTCATAGACATTGTGTCTCTCCTGTCAACACCACTAGGAAGACAATCTGATTCTGGAAGTTTCCCCACACTGTACCTTTTAACATTGTACCTCTCTAAATGACTTCCAGTACCACTCAAATGTTTAGACACAGCTACTCACAGAAGGTTTTCCTTATTTTTAGAGATCAAACTATAAAATAGCACTCATGGAATTATACAGTCCACCTTAAAAAACTCCAAAATGGAACTTTACAGGAGGATGAAACAGCTTTCTTAACCTGCAATGGAGGCTGATATAACAAAATACACAAAGAATAGCAGCACTGATGCACCCAGAAGGAATTAACCGACGGGAATGAAACTTGGTGGGTAGCTTTGACATTGTGAGACACACTCGGCTGTGCCTGTGACGTAAGCAAGGACGGGCCTTATCGCTGTACCTGACTGACCCAACAGCCACGACAGCAGACATTCAGCGAGCAGTGATGTCCTCCATGAGTCGTCCTGTTAGTACCAGCACCGTTGGCAGACCGTTACAACGACTGCCCTTAACACCACGACAACGTCACCAAAGACTGCAATGGTGTCGTGCCAGACTGTCATGGAGTGACTCAGAATGGCAGCGGGTCATCTTCAGTGACGAATCCCACTTTTGTCTTGGTGGAGACGACCAACGAATCCTTGTGTGGAGGCACCGTGGTCAGCGCCAAGATGAACGGTTTGTTGTCACATATCACACGTCCAGAAGGCCTGGTGTCACTCCACCTCCACACCTACCGCAACATCTTCAGGAACTGTGTGGGAATCATCAAGCTGCATGGGATGGATTATCACAGAACACCATTAGGAACCACTGGGTTAGCAAATATGGCGGCCCAACGCCATACTGAGAGACACTACTTCTGTATGTGCAGCCCAATAAATATTGTCCATATCAATCAAAATTTATCATTATTTATTGTTCCTGGTAACCTAGGTAACAAATACACCTGGTGACATAGACACTCTCACCGCTTACCTCACCTCAAGCCCGTCCTCTCTCCCACCGGCTTGGCAAATCATTTGGACTGATTTGCTCTACAATCACATAAGAAGGCATTAAGTCCTTTTGTTACTATAAACCCTTCGTGTATAGTCTTGCACACCTCTTCTAATGCCAGAGCAGGATGAAACTGGCTATAGCTAATCTATTTATAGTTGGATTTTATGTGCCTTAAATGCACCTTCTGAACACTGGCCTGTGGACTGGCCTGTGCGGCCTTGGCGTTTGATGTAGGCCAACTACGAGCTGTGACGCCGGTCCAGCGAGACAGACGAAGCAAGAGTGCAAATGAATTGAAATTGAGTTCAGAACTGCAGGGTATAATCAGCGTGATGTGGAACAGGCATTAAACCAGGCGGCCAAGGTCACTGTCTGTGACCTCATACGGGGTCATAGCGGTTACACCCAAAACTGTATGAGACGCGCACACGCAGATGTGGCACAGACACTCCCAGACCAGACTAGACCCCTGTGACCAGCAATAACAACGACAGCGTGCAAACCCCACAGAGAGAAGAAACTCTCTTCCTGTTGTCATAGCAGCTAACCCGTAACCTCACAACCTCCCTCCATCACACGCTCTTTATCTCTCCCTCTCTGTTATTTTCCTTTCAGTAATGCTCTCCCACTCCGCTGTCATTTGAAACACAGTGGTTGTTAATGAAACGGGCACGGTGCCAGAAAGCCATGGAGAAGACATCGCTTATACAGTACTGGGGAGAGCATGTGGGTTCATACAGTACAAATGACCGTAAATACATTAAAGCATAACAATAATGTATAGATTTGTAGTTAATGTATTTTTTAAATATATTAATGTCTTGATAATACAGTTTAGACACACCCATCTAAATGTATTTGGTTATCACAAAGACTCTACAGGCTTACACTTAACAGTTCCAACTGATGAGAGTCTGAAACAGTACATATTCTGACATACCACATATACTCTTGATGTACCCTAATATTATACTGTATTTTTGCCATATTGCCACCTCTAATATACACTCATCATCAAAATAATAGCTGCACCCAGAAGGAAGTGTGGGATTACAGTGCTATTGGGAAGGAAGATAAAGGTTACCAAATGATGATACATTTAGACTGATATGGGCAATATTCACTGAGCTACACATACAGAAGTCTCTGAGTATGGCGTCGAGCCATACGTAACATGCAAACGTCTTGGCATGGGGTTGTAGAGGTTCCTAATGGTGTCCTGTGATAATCCATCCCATGCAGTTTGAATATTCTCACACAGTTCCTGCAGATGGTGCAGTAGGGGTGGAGGTGGAGTGACACCAGGCCTTCTGGACGTGTGATATGTGACAACAAACCGTTCATCTTGGTGCTGACCACGGTGCCTCCACACAAGGATTCGTTGCAGCTTGAATATTCTCACACAGTTCCTGCAGATGGTGCGGTAGGGTTGGAGGTGAGACACATGAGATGGTCAGACTGATTCAAAACAGCACACTAAAGGATACACAGACAGCATCGAGGCTTCCATCACTGTAGCCTTCAATTACCGGAAGCACAAGCCCATTAAAAGAGAAAGAGTGCAAAAGGTATTCCGAGGATCAGCCCTTGTTTTTGCTGTGATCTGCTGTGTTTCTCGCTCTTCCCTCTTTTGTCATATCAGACTTCTTTAAAGAGCTCAAATACTAATGCTATGGATTTAACGGGACATTTTTGTTACTGTGCCTTTAAAGCAACATTATGATTTTACCTTAAAACAACAGCTTCAAAATCATTTTAATGCTAGTGTGACTAATAGGGGGAATGGCGTCTCTGTCATTGCCACTCCTGGCCCGGAACACCTGCTGTAGTGCTGTGGAACTTTGGATGAGCAGGCACGAGACCCTCTTGTGAGAACTCTGTAACGTCATACACCAAGAGCTATGGGTCTTCAGCAAGTAATAAGAAGAAGTTAGCTCGGTATTCCCGGATCAGCCGGGAATCAGCCTCATTCACTAAAAAGCAGTCTAGGCTTAAAGATTCTTAATAACAGCATGAATGGGCGAAGCTAAGTTGAGTTGTAGGCTAAAATGTAAATATGGTTTTTGTGACAGCACAACACACATGTGGATTGTTTGGACAGGGCAGTGGACATGCATTTTCAAACTTTCACACACTACAATCATTCAAAAAAAGTAATAAAAATAGAGATTTCCATGATATAGGCCCTGTAATGAGAGAAATCTGGAGTTGTTGAGAGATGAACAGGTGGTGGAGTGGAATTGTGGAGTGGAATTTTAGGGTCTGAATCAAAGGCCTTCTAGACAGTGCTGACCAGGAGATATATTGTCTGTATTGGAACACCTGGATTAGACTCACACAAGGACACTGAATTAAGCATTTGTGTTTTTAGTAGTGAAAGTTTTTAGGATTGCTTTGAGAACAAGCATCATATCTAGGTTAACCAGAATAAGCACCATATCCAGGATATCCAGAACAAGCACCATATCCAGGATAACCAGATTAAGCACCATATCCAGGATAACCAGCAGAAGCACCATATCCAGGATAACCAAAATGAGCACCATATCCAGGAAAACCAGAGAAGCACCATATCCAGGATAACCAGAGAAGCACCATATCCAGGATAACCAGAAGAAGCTACTCAAAACAACATACTATATGTCAGAATTGTAGATAATTCTATAGCGTAGGGTGTCAGTACACCAGGAAGCACCAGGAAGGGTCCATATACTTTATTGAGGCAAACTTACAGTAAATGTCACCTGATACCACAAATTCCTGTTATTTCCCGAGAATAAACTGTGATAATATACTTTTATACTAGGGGTGGTGCAGTGGGTAGCACTGTCGCCTGGCAGCAAGAAGGGCCTGGGTTAAATTCCTAGTCAGGGTGTCCGGGGTCTTCTCTGTGTGTAGTTTGCATGTTCTCCGCATGTCTGCATGGGTTTCCTCCCCCAGTCCAAAGACATGCAGTCAGGTGAACTGGAGATGCTGAATTGCCCCCTAGGTGTATGTCTGTGTGTCTGCCCTGCGATGGACTGGTGGCCTGTCCAGGGTGTTTCCTGCCTTCTGCTCATTGAGCACTGGGTTCGACTCCAGCAGCCCCCGTGACCCAGAAGGATAAAACTGATACTGAGTGAGTGAGTGAGTGAGTGAGTGAGTGAAAGAGTGTCTATCAATACTGGTGCCTTTTTTCAATGTTGCTAATATACTAAACATAATATTGTACACATACTGTATGTCTGTAAGCCATTCCCCCAGTGCCTAAAGACCAAGCTTTATGAGCACTGGTTAAAATGGACCATGTTAATACACATGGCAACCTTTCGCAACAGTACTTAACATAGTATCTCCAATCCGTGGTGTTCTTTGTTGAGGAAACTGATTTCGATATTCCGTGAAAGAGTGAGAAATGGCATTGGTGACGTCGCCAAGGTCTTTCATCTCTTCTCCACTGTCACATGTGTGATTCATTGACGTGTGGAGAGCCTGTATATCACTGTCTGGATACATCATTAAAGATTCAGCTGTTCGTTTTTCCAGTGTAATTACTGAGCGGTCATATTTCACCCTTCTCCTCTGCAGTGACGTCCCAATAGGTGATAACAAATGGACGATGCATTTGCCCGTGACAATAGCCATTAACAGCCCTCAGTTAAACCTTCTGTTTGACTCCAGTTGACATTTCCACCACACTGTTGATAAGGCAAAGCCTTTTTGGTTGCCAGTCTTAACCAACATGTACTTGTGAGTGCATCAGCTCTGCAGTTGTTGCAGCAGTTACATATCACCCCTGCCGAATGAAAAACAAGTATCTCCAAAATGGTAACTTCACAGGAGAGGGCAAAAACCTAATTTCATTTAAATGTAAGTCAATGGAACACACTACTGCCTCACGCTTCTGTGGGAGCACAGGAGGTGTGACCACAGGCACACTCTACTGGGAGCACCACACCCGTGGTATCTGTATTGAGTTGATTGTGGGGCAGTCAATTGGGGGGGTCGTTGGAGTGGCTGGGTGGGTTGTGTATGAGCCTGTATGGTTAAAAGCTTGAATAGCTCTATGGTTTCTGCAGCTTTGTTCATTTAAAGAGCATTCATTTGAAGCCCAGTGCTTCCCACGTCATACCTTCTATACCAACATTAACAAAGAGCTGATTGGACATCAGCAAATAAGAAATTATCTCATATATTTTTATTTTTTCTACCAGCTGTATGTGTATACATATATATATATATATGGGTGTGGGG
>CM067475.1:3459670-3474996 GCA_034552555.1 Semaprochilodus insignis | reverse complement strand
TATATATATATATATATATATATATATATATATATATATATATATATATATATATATTGTGGCAGGGGTGTGGGGTGGAGTCAGTGCCATTCTCTCCAGAAGTGGGCATGTCCCCACTGATCATGCACAGGTCATCATGCTCTTAAGTTGGCCCTCTCTCCAGTGTGAGGAGAGACGACATGTGGCCTACATGCCATTCGCTGGAAAGCGAGCATGGGAAGCCTCATTTAAGTTGTGTTTTTGGTTTGTTTGGCACGCTATGTATAAATAAAGCAGTCTGGTTCACTCACACTGGGCGTTTGTGTGGGTGTCTTTGGGTCAAGTCCACTGTACTCGACCCCGCCTCATCGATCAAGCCACAATATATAATTAATTCATATACACATTCTTATACATGTATAAATATATATACAGTATATATACTTGACAATTCTGCATGCAGTTTTGCTGCTGTATTTAGTTCATTACAGTTTATTTGCAAACCTCACAAAAAACATACATTGTTTATTATTGTGTTTATTGTGAGCATGAATTTAAGTAACATTATGTTTTTGCCATATTCCACCCCTTAATGAGAATTCCAGGTTGTTTTTGTTGCATAATTTTGGCATAATTCAGATGTAAACAAAGTTATTCAGAATGGTTTGTTGCAAATAGTTATAATAATGTAATAACAATGTAAGGAAAGATTCTTTACAGTGGTGGTGACGGGAACCAGGGCTCACCACATCTACCACACACATACAGTCATTTTATTTGCTATCCAAAACCACCACTGAGTTTTTATAGGCGATTTTGATGACGGTTAAACAGTGGTAACTCTAAATGGGCTTTACGATGACCTATATTAAAATAAACAGGCTATAACTTTATGTCTAAACTATTGTAAAACAATGTTTCAGGCTTTGCATCTAATAGCCATTTCATCTAAGAACTCTTTGTCTGAGGGGGCTTTTAGAGGACTCTAAAATGTCTCACTTTCTGAGGATTTGACTTCAAACCACTCAGAAGGACGTTTTGTTTACATCTCAACCATTTAATTATGTCGAAAGGTGGGTGGAGTTCCCCTCTAGCCTGGGTTACGTAGTAATGAGAGTAAGGAATTGAGGGCCACATACAGGCCCTTACACTTTAAGAAGTTCAATAACAAACAGCAGACTTGACTTCGGCATCACATCTCTGTCTCCAATCACACAGTAACGGTTATACGGACATGTGTGGGCGTGTGTGTAGTATGTCTTAATCAGGACAGAGACTGAGGGAATCCCACGCACACGGTGATCTCACCCCTGAAAGAGCCTCCAGACAGAATAGAGCACCCTGGGGGGAGGGAGGGGGCGGACAGAGGCAAAAGCATAACGAAACATGGGTGACGCAATACTTCAGAGCTGCGCTATCGATCCCTAAGG
Source organism: Semaprochilodus insignis (assembly GCA_034552555.1). Taxonomy (NCBI): domain Eukaryota; kingdom Metazoa; phylum Chordata; class Actinopteri; order Characiformes; family Prochilodontidae; genus Semaprochilodus; species Semaprochilodus insignis. Next base: position 3,473,587 of record CM067475.1, on the reverse strand, counting down.
TTGGAGATGTGCTTATATCAGCCTGAATCAAACGGTCTGCAAACTAAAGACCCATCTCTGTGTAAAGCACTGAGGTGAGTAAACACTAATAGGTGTATGTACTGAAACACTTTGTTTTGGCACTTATACTGAGCTTATCGTTTCTTCTATCTTGGTATGAACGCTGGCTTGGGGTTGCCAGGTAGTGCACTTATGCTGTATGCACTTATGAACGCTGTGTATTATAATCTTCTTTCGGTAACACTGTACTTGAAGGGTGTCTGCATAACACATTCATAACATCTTACATAAACACTTCATAACACATTCATGAATGCTTAAATCAACATTTGTAAAGTGTACATATTTTACATGATGTTGATGTTTTACTGATAGACTTTTTTTTCAAAATAAAAGTCCAGATGTATTATTTTGACAAAACTATACTAATTTTAGCAAAATGTCTCATTTCTAGACAGGCAAAATAAGCAAAAATAAATAATTAATGAAGACTTTTATTTTGAAAAAAAAAGTCTTTCACTAAAATGACTTAGTATTCCATATTAATATCATGTAAAACATGTATACCTTATAAATGTTGGTTTAAATATTTATGAATGATTTATAAAGTGTTCATGTAAGATGTTCAAGTACCCTTCAAGTACAGTGTTAGCCTTCTTTCTAGGTATCAACACTGGTCCTTGTCCAGGGAGCACCTAAGCTCAAGGCGAGTTTTAGACTCTAACCTTCTTGTACTAGCTAGGAAACATTCCCTGAAGGAATACTGAGCACGGTTGTAAGTCTCTCTGGATATGAGCGTCTGCTCAATGCCTTAAATGTAAATGAATCAGGATAGTGATGGGAGATCCGGAACAAAGCAAGTCAAACTAATAGGTAGAGGCTTTTACACAGTGCTCGGAATTTGTAAGCAGTTTTCACTTCCTGTCTTCTAAACTTTGACCTATCGAGAGCATTTAGGCCTTATAGAACACTATAATCACTACATGGGGGTTCAAAGTATATGATAATGAGCAGTGGGGTTCATAATAAAGCGTAATTAGCAGATAATGAATAACTGAATGGGCTAAACGTACGTGTGTAATTCTAGCCCCCTGTAATTCTGGAGGAGAGGACTGCGGTCGCAGAGACTGTGAGAATATGCGGGGTGGGCGGGGGCGGGTTGGGGGAATGGTGCTCTAATTAAAAAAGCATTTAATAAAGAATCCGCTCTCTGTCATCTCTCCAGCTCAATACAGCATTGTGTCTCTAATCTCCCTCCCTGTCCGCATTCTGGCCTGCTCTCTCCTGCATGCCTTTGGATCAAAGTTTTCATCCTGAAAAAAAGAGGAGGATCAGAATTCTTTAGGAAAGTAGTGAAAGCCGCGGCTAAATATCTCTGAAGTGGCTTTATATTCACACAGTGTCCTCTTATGACCATATCCTGCTGAATGTTGCTTGTTTTCCAGGTCTAGGGACCAATACTGCCACTCTAAGCTTCCCGGTCCAAAACTGAGTCCCCTCTGTGATGTTCTGGGGGTGTTTTAATTATGTGGAAATGGGTTGTTTTGGGTTGAGGTGACTGTAGATTTGAACCCCAGTGCCTATGTTGAGCTGTTGGATCACCAGGTTTTGCCTTTTGCTCAGCATCTTACTGAGGAACATAACATTCCTATCCCAGTATTCCAAGATGCCAGTTGTGACTGACTGGCATGATGAACATTCAGGAGCATTCCTGTGGGAACTACCTGGAACAACCAGTAATACTCCAGAGAAGGCATCCACCAAATCTGGACCAACTGCCCAATTCTCTGATGCGAGAGTGGCTGAACATTGAGGTAGCCTACAACCAGAAACTTGTCCAGTCCATGCCAAATTGAGTCCCAGCTTTCTGAGAATATGCAATGTAATGTTCAGTTAATGTTTTCCACTGGATGTTTTCTTTTGGTTCCCAGAATTCCCAGTTCTTTCTGAAGGTAGGAAAACGTTCTTTAAAGACCTTTCTGTCCTTTCAGGTCTCAGTAACATCTATAAAACATTTTCAGAATGTTGCGCTGAGAATATTCTTCTTTTGTTATCATGTAGCGTAATCTGTGGCCCTGACAACATCCTCCAAACATCCTCTGAACGCTGCAGTTAAGACGTTCTGTCTTAGTTAACATGCAACCTTTAAGCAAAGTTAAGCAAAGTTCTGGGAATGTTCCCTGCTAGCTGGGATAACATTCCTATCCCTGTATTCCAAGATGACAGTTCTCACATTCACAGGGCTGCCAGTTGTGACTGACTGGCATGATGAACATTCAGGAGCATTCACACATCTGGACTGGCCTGCAGAATGCCCAGATTTGAATTCCCTTGGGGAAACCTGTGGGAACAACCGGTAAAAGGCCAGGGAAAGCATGCACCAAATCCGACCCAACTGCCCAATTCTGTGATGCAAGTGTGGCTGAACATTGACGTGGCCTACATCCAGAAACTTGTCCAATCCATGCCAAATCCAGTCACAGCTGTTATTGGTGCTTGTGGATGTATTACATGCTATTAGGTATGTTTTTGTCTGGAGAGCGTATATGCCTGTTATCATTTTGTGTACAAGAAGTTACGCTTTGGAGGACAAAAAGAAAAGAAAACAAAAAAAAAGCTTTAGCTGTCATTCAAACTAGTTTTCTGCTCTTCTGGTCGGAGCACCAGCCTCAACTCACCAAGCAGGTTCCAAAGAATGAATGAATTTCAAGGAAGAATGTGATGCTTGGAATACTGGCCTTGCGTTTCCCATAACAATACTTTCTAGAGACGTGACGTGAGGTAAATATCTAGTACAAGGCTGAGAGATTGAATCAGACTAACACATGACTCAAATGACAAGCCAAACTTCACGTCAAACTTCAGGCTGTCATTTTCCCAGACACTGCCATGACGGATAAAGATGACAGCTAAGAAGCTGACGAATGTCACCACTGAGAAATCTATGCCTCCAAACCAGCACATCATTATGTATTCCACTATGTAGCATGTAGGCCAGTGTTTCTCAACCCTGGCCCTGGAGGCACCCTGCCCTGCACATTTTAGTGGACTCCCTGCTTTAACACCCCCCCCCCCCCCTCCTGCCCGCAGCTCTAAAAGGGCTTGTTAATGAACTGATGATTTGAATCAAGTGTGTTGGGAGCAGGGAAAGCTCTGAAGTGTGCAAGGCAGGGTGCCTCCAGGACCAGGCTTAAGAAACACTGATCTAGGCTACTCAATATTGAGCAAGACATGAGCCCTAGAGTTCATCAAAGAGAGAAAAACAGCCAAAAGAAAACACAACACGGAGACAGCGGAGACATGTTCCTGCACTGGCCACATAATCCTCCATGATAATGCTGAGATGACCCAATGATAACCAGGCGCGTAATAATCCAAAAATTCCAGATTTGAACATTTCCAGACAGATTGGCATCTGAGAACTGAAGATAAAAGTCTCCAGGAAGAAGCAGCATGAGGGGCATTAATGGTACTTAAGCTACACCTTTACTATAAGAGCTGAGATTAAGAGGGGTTAGCGCTTTCTTTACCTTTGGAGGAGTCATGGTTGGCATGTCCCTGTCCCCTGATGGTGGCACACTCTGCTGTCCGACTCTGACCATTACTCATGCTCCTCTTTTGCTTGCTGCCCTTAAACCAACTGATCGCCCGTCCCAGGGATGAGCCACGCTTCTTCTTGCCCTTGCTGAACTTACTCTGCAGGGCCAGGACTTCTGTGATATCCCTGGGCACCAAGTCCCCCGTGGAGCTTCTCCTGGACATCTTCAGGTGCTCTGACTCCAAACCTGGGGGGAAAAACATAAACATAAACATTAATATCAAAATGAAGTGAATGTAAAAAGCATGAGAGCCCAACTTTACTACATACGAGATGAAGTGGTTGGCACACTAACAGAGCAGCCAAAGCAATGGGAGGATTTAGGAGTCCTTGAGCTGAAATGGTAACTGCGTCCAGTTCAGACGTCCTCAGATCATCAGTTTGTCACATGCAGGTAATAGCAAGCCCCTGTTCTGCCTGTTCCTTGTCAGTATTCAGGTGCAAATGTAGCCTCTTTCTTTAGCATAGAAAAAACAATGCCTTCCTGCTAAACCTCCTAGGCTCACTCATGGGGCAAGTACTGGGAAACAGATGAGAGAGAAAACAGAAGGGCAGAAGCGCAAACGTCATGCAAAAGCAGAGTCAGTAAAGAGCCCCTCGCTATCCTTCGCTCTGACAGTAGCACGCAGGAGAAAACTCGCGGCGCAGTCAGACTCGCCCACCAGCACTTTGTGTTTTCGCAGGCTAGTGCCAGTGGCAAAACTCTCTCACTGTTCCATTCCCAAACCCAGCGGATGGATGCTTCTTTTAGACAGTGTGGCTGCTCAGCAGCGTGGCTGCAAACCACTGCTGTGCACTTTGGACAGGGAGAAGAATGTCTGCGAGCTGACAGAATGCACCTCTAAAGAGACCCCCGGGGCAAATACCCACCCATAGACTCTCACACCTCTGTCTGGACAAGCATACGCTAAACTATGAACCCCTTAAACTGCAATAGGCACTCATAGACCTCATACCCAACTACTGTGCATATTAGCTTCATGATAGTCAACTAGTATATATGCTTATATCACTATTATCTTTTTCCAGTTTTTCCCTTTCCGTTAATGTGTTGTAGCTGTTTGTGCATGTAAACATTCTGCAAAGTTATAAAGCCCAAAGTACCCACCAGAGGGAGAAACTCTCTCCCACAGAAACCACTTTTCTTAGCTGCTTAAAAAGTGTTTCAGTGGAATTCGAGCACTTTTCTCTGTTACAAGGTGACATCATCTCGTAACACAGTCCTTATTGCCCGTCTAACAGGATGCTTGGCACTTCTACACGACACACAGAGAGCTAAACCAGTAAAAACGGACCGCTCTGAAACGTCCTGCTCCAGTCTAGCTTGCAAAGGTGGCTCTACCAGGCTCTGAAGATCGGACTCTGGATCAAACTAATACGGCAGAACCGACACCGTTGTAAAAACAGCCACAGCAGTGTGGAAGTGGAGTTTGTAGCAGGATAACGCTTTCGCAGTTCAGTGTGGGCAAGCTGACCAATCACAGCACACTGGTCTCATTGGGAGGCGGGGCTTAAAGATGCAGGAGCTCTAACTTTCTGTATTTCAGACAGTAAGTGAATATAGATTTACTGTGTGAGAACAATACTGTGTTTTGAGGTGTGCAAATCTATTCTAGTAGACCCCAAACATGAAATTATGAACATGAGCATAATATGTCCCTTTTAAAGGATCAATAAAAAGCACATTCTGTTCACTCCATCAGTCCATACAGTCTATATACCCAAACTGAACCATGATTCACCACATTTGTGATGTCACAAAAACTAATGCATTTACATATCTCAAACTATTCAGCCCTCGGCATCTGAACCCATAAGGAGTCTTGGCAGGCCAGTCGATCTGAGAAGAATAACATCTTAATAATAAGCCTCAACTGTAAGGGGTTAATAAATGCACTCACAGGCATAAACTGCTTTCCACACATTCACATACAACCGCACACACACACGCACTTACATACAATGCGCTCCGGAGGGGATCTTCCCTTCTCTTCTTTCCTCCTTCTGTCTTTCTTTCTCTCCGTCTATGTCTGTTCCCCCCTCTGAGCTGAGCCGTGCTGGGCTGTTTGCTCAGCTCTTTCGGGGTGACTGGAGCTCCATGCTGGTCGGTCCTCCCCCCCCCCGTCCGCTCTAGGCTCGGTGCTGGCCTCTATTCAACTCTGCAGAGAGCAACTGCAACACACGTGTATTCCAGCCAGCGTTGTTTCACAATGACAAGCTCCCTCCCTCCTGCTCTCTCTTTCGCTCTTTTCCTCTCTCCCTGTGCCTCTCTCTCACTCACACACCCACACCCACGTACACACACACACAGTGCTTCACTCCTCTCCGCCCTAACTCGTCACTCTCAGACATAGCTTTCTATTCTTCCATCTCCTTGTTCTTCTTGTTCTGGAAGCTGGAATGCGCCTCTTTAGGCCTCTGGTGCATGATGAATTGGCTTGATTTAAATGATGTACACATTTGAATGGAATGAATGCACCACTTTCTCCACTTTGCATTCACTCTGATGAAGCCCCCTAGTAGCGACAGCACTGGCAGGTGGGGTGGTCTAAAAATGTCAGCTTCTTTCTTGTTTACTTCATTTAACTAACTTATTAAATCCAAAGGCTTATTATGGAGTAACTACATGGACTGGATTCGAAATGGCATATTACATACTACTCGTGTACTAAATCTGTCTAAAAGTAATATGTAGTATGCAGTATGTGACTAAACTGAAGATCTGTAGTGCACTGGAGATACCTGGATGGTGTTCTACTCCAGTCAGAGTCTCTAGTATACAGGGGGAGCTATCTTCATGGTGTACCACATCCCATCATGCACTGCGGCCTCACCAGCTCTCAGCCTGCTTCAGCCAGAGAAAGTGGCGGTGGGTAACACTGGGGAGCAAAACGCAACCAACTCACAGAGTATAAATGTGGGTGTAGTGATTGTAGTGGGGGATGTTTTCTTCAGAATGAGCCTCAGAAAGTTAAATATACAGGTCTGAAGATTAATAAAAGATGAACTCGCTTTAGAGGTTCAGTTTTAGAGTGAAATAGCCGAGGGTAGCTAACAGCTAGGCTAAACGTATTTCAGGTGAACTGAGCAGCGTTAGCAGCAGCTAGCTCTAAACAGTGATACAGTAATAACAGCTCTGAGGTAAATGTGAGGTAACCGGTCATGTGACTGTATTAGTATACTACACTGTAGGTCAGAACTTGTTACTGTACTGTATACTACACACAGGGGGCGTATACAGTGTGCAGTACATACTAATGTAGTATACAGTATGCAGTATAGTAGTGTGCCATTTCGAATACAGCCATGGACTAAGGTGCAAACTGGCTGAGTTGTTCTTAAGTCATAGAAATATGTACATTAATAAGTAAATAGGTATACGGACTGCCCAGTGGGGAGGTGACGCCTATGGTCATATGCAAAGGTTTGATTGTGTAAGAAATCACTTGTGCATATTTAAATACATAATTACTTTTTATTTGAGGGGGAAAGAAGAAAAATGAAATCTGGCCTGTGCGGATGTTATAGTGCATTTTATGTTTTTCCAATATACAACAACAAATACACAGTCGAGTCACATTATTATGACCACTAATATCCAGCGTAGCTGCCAGCTAGACGGGGCTAGACGGGGCTGGGAGTGACTCAATAAGGTCCTGGTTGGGTGTCACAGGTATCTGGAGCCATGCTGACTGCAGTGCATCCCACAGCTGCTGGAGGGTGCATGGGTGAGAAACACGACAATCCAGGTGGTCCCACAGATGCTGAATTGGGTTCAGGTTTGGAGAATTAGGGATCCAGGGTAGTACTTCGAAGTCTTGGTCATGCTCTTCCAACCAATGTCGCACAATTCTAACCGCGTTAGTCTTGCTGGAAGATCCCATGCGCCCCAGGGAAGACAATCAGCATGTATCGCTCCTTTCACCCATGACGGCAATGAGGGATATGTGTGCAGACCTTATATACCCACCAAGCCAGCTCATGAAACATTACTTCCTTCATGAGCTATGCTCTCATAAAGGAAAAGTAGGAAGTGGTCATAATAATGTGACTCGACTGTGTAGAAGTTGTGCACTGAAATGTGCAGGAAAATGCCATATTTTTGTATGTGTTATATATGCTTAGAAAATCAGAGACAGTCAAAGAATGTCATTTGATTGGGGCTATTTAAGCATTTGCATATTCCAACTGACATAAACCTACATAAACATTTCTAAAGGCAGATTCTAATAGGTGACTCTTGTCCTGAAGTCTGCTCTTGTCAACTTTGACGTCAAGTTGACATAACCTTTATATTAGTGATGTGGAAATACTTGTCAGTTTTTGACATAGTTTAAAAGTGCCTGTGGCCATTTATACGGTATGTGAATTTAGTGATAAATGGACCAAACTAAATGGGCTACTAAAAATTCTGGTTCCATTGACTTACATTAAAAGCAAAGCATGTAAAGTCCTCAGTGTGGAGGCCTTTGTTTCTACAGCAGTGATATGAATGTTGTGTCATGTCACTTTCTTGACTTTGTGGCTTAAGGTGTGTAACACAGTGACATAATGGTGAAAATATGACATAAGCTCACCTGACAAAAAAATGAGTCACCTTAAATGTTTAAGGTGGTAGTAACTTCAGGCTCCTACAGCACTGCACGAGGACAATCGGGTTACAAATACCTGCGGGTTGTTTGACAATGATCATAGATTGAGAAGAGGTGGTACAGAGCAGGGAATGTCTCGTTCCATGTGTGGTAAATGTCTCCAAAGCAGATGTTAATGATTGGCTAAAAGGAGTGACTGCATTTGGGCGTGCCAAAGACCATAGTGTGAAGGAAGTAGCTGAATCTGCAGGTGTATGGAAGCGTACAGTCATATGGGTCTACCAGCAGTGGCACAAATCCCAGTCTACAGGGAATTCTCCTCGGAATTGTGCAAGGGGAAGGCATCCACCAAATCTGGACCAACTGCACAATTCTTTGATGCAAGAGAGTCTGAACACTGATGTGCCCTACATCCAGAAACTTGTCTAGTCCATGCCAAATCCAATCACATCTGTTATTCATGCTCATGGAGGTATTACACGATATTGGGTACGTGATTAGATCATTAACATCTGCTTTGGACCCTTTTTCCACACATGGAACGAGACATTCACCGCTCTGTACCACCTCTTCTCAAGCTATGAATCCTGTCACTCACACCCCGCAGGTATGTATAGCCCCATCATCCTCGTGCAGACGTTACTACCACCTTAAACACACAAGGTGACTTATTTTTGTGCAGTCGGCTTATACCTTAATGTAAATGTATTATATGACCGGCTTATATGGGTATCACAAAATGTTATGAACTCTGTCCTACAGGGAAGTGTTACCCAAGATAGCTGGGGAAAGACCAGGAGGACTGTGCGCATCTTATTGTGTAGGAAACAAACATGCACACGCGCGTCCTCTGAAACATGAGCTACAGCTTTTCACCTGACATGACTGAGACCTTCCATCCTTCACAAACACAGAACAGACTCTGAGAGATCGCCAGAAAGAAGGAAAATACTTCCTGCTTCTCTTCCATAAACAGGCCTTTCACCTCAGTCCCACCTGAGCACACACACTCTGCACCTGCTAACTACTAGCAGTGACTGGGTTTTGTGTGTGTGTGTGTGTTTGGTGTGTTTGGAACTCTTGTAACTGTTTAACCTCCGTTAATGAAAATCCCTCCCAGGAACTTTCCCTTGAACTCTGACTGCTTGGTAGCACCAATAAGCTTTTTCTACTGTTTCACAGCGGAGAGGAGCCATGAAGCGGAAACTAAGAATAGCGCAGGCGTAGTGATGTCACGCCACATGGGAGTCAGTGACGGGGGAACCGGAGCAGGGCTCATCTGGTTTCAATAGGGCTGTGATGGGGTAGAGCTGAGTGGGCTACATCCATCCGTTGGGGTCCCAGGGACCGGATTAGCTGCTCTGTTGTTTTTCTCCTCCTCCTGCTATTAATGGTACAGAATTAAATGCACGTATAAAACATGGTGTAGCCCGTTCGGTTGGATAACTGGATGATGATGCCGTTTGTTTTTGTTGTTTTCGCTCTGTAGGCTGGTCCATTACGCTGGATGGGCAATGATGGTAAATGATGGTCATTGACAAACTGGTGATTTGTATGTAGATCTGTATTTGGCGAAACATACACAGATTAACAGTCACTATGGTTCAACCTTTCATGCGTAGTCGCCCAGGCTATCCCCCGCTCAGGGGGATGTATAAGTAATTGGATAATTGGTCGGTGGGCTGCTCTTATATTTGTCAGCTTGATGTTATTGATAATATAACCACTACGACTACAGCAGCAGCAGCCTAAGTATTCAAGTGCAGTCATAAAGTTAGGTAATAAGTGAAGTTTTGGGGAAGGAACGTGCCTGAAACCCCTCCTCCTTGTTTCAATCTGGCGCCTGATATATTCACATTATTACCTTTTGTCCTACGTTTTCCAAGTTCTCACTATCCCCACCATCACTACAACCCCATCTCCTCGCTGTACCTCAGTCCTATGGGAGTCCTACCAGTCACAAGTGAGGTCCAGCCTACATAACTGCAGCCCAAGTGTGCAATGTGGTTTTCGACTGGTTTTGAGTGTTTTGTACTCTCCAAGTTAGCCACCATACTTAAAGCCCAATGATCAAAATCATGAAAACAACAAGCCACCAAAATAATGGGAACTGACAATGGCTGCTTATTTAGACCTGATAGTGCAGCAATACAGTGGTGACATGGATGACCTCAAGGGGTCATACATGTCACCACTGTATAAACGGTCTTAGATTTTTCCAGAGCTGTATATATATGTATACAGCTCTGGAAAAATGTAATAGACCATCTCAAAATGATCAGTTTCTCTAGTTTTACAGTTTCTAGGTTTGTGTTTGACCAAAATGAGCAGTTCTCTTTTATTCTATACACTACTGGAAACACGTCTCCCAAATTCCAGATCAGTTATTGTATTTTAGATCGGTTTATTTAGAAAATCACTAATGACCCTCCAGAAGCCTGTTTTTTGAACCACGTTCGCTGTGCATTTCACCCCAGCCACCGCTCACCAGTCTTTCTGTAGGTCACTTGAGGTCATCTTACGGTGGTTAAGTGACATTGGAATGAGGTGGCGTTCATCACGGTCAGTAGAGAGTGGTTTTGGTCCTCTGCCAGTCTGTAGCTGTGTTGTCCTGTGTGTTTGCTGCTTGACCTTGTTCATATGAACCAGACGCTCACTGTATCTGCCAGTAAAGCTAGAACCCAACCTTCTGTTCCTCACTAAGAACCTGCTGTACATGTGGAGATGCTGATTTAAGAAGAAACTGGAGTGGACTTTTATTATTTCCAGAGCTGTATATATATATATATGTAAGGGCTGTGATCGTTATATGCTTTAGTCAATATAAACATACACATAGTGACACAAGCATGTGTCCTATAATCAGGAGAAGTTCTTCAGTTAGTTTCACAGGGATGCCATAGTTATCTGTGGCTGAGAGTCCAAAATCAACCTTCGCTCTCTCTGGAAGGGTTGGCGTGATACTAGCTGATTCTGACCTTCCTAATGTGGAATTTCTGAGGTAACGGTATTGGCAGTTAGCATTCTCCAAGGATATCAAGCATATTAGGCTGTCCAGTGGCATTATGTTAGCTACAGTTTGGAAAAAGACTTCAGCTTCCTGTGTTTAGGAGGAAGCATGTGCTAGCCCTTTAAGCAAATGCTCTTTTATTACACTACAGAGATAGAGATAGAGAATAGAGAACTGCCGCCCACCATTAACCAAAAGGCAGATTGAATAGTGGATCCAACTAAGTGTGGAATTGCAATGCTATTGGGAAGGAAGATAAAGGTTACCAGGAACAATAAAGAATGATAAATTTAGACTGATATAGGCAATATTTATTGAGCTACACATACAGAAGTAGTGTCTGTATGTGTAGTATGGCGTTGGGCCGCCATGTTTCCTAACGCAACTGTCAGACGTCTCGGCATGCAGTTGTAGAGGTTCCTAATGGTGTCCTGTGATAATCCATCCCATGCAGCTTGAATATTCTCACACAGTTCCTGCAGATTGTGCGGTAGGGGTGGAGGTGGAGTGACACCAGGCCTTCTGGACATGTGACATGTGACAACAAACCGTTTATCTTGGTGCTGACCACGGTCCCTCTACACACGGATTAGTTTGTCCTCTCCACCAAGACAAAAGCGGGACTCATCACTGAAGATGACCGTTCTGAGTCACTCTATGACAGTCTGGCACGACACCACTGCAGTCTTTGGCAACGTTGACGTGGTGTTAAGGGGAGTCGACGTAACAGTCTGCATGCACGTAGTCCTGCGTTGGCAGCCATCTGCCAATGGTCCTGGCACTAATAGGATGACTCATGGCGGGCATCACTGCTCGCTGAATGTCCGCAAGCATGGCTGTTGGGTCAGTCAGGTACAGCGATAAGGCCCATCCTTGCTTACATTACATGCACGGCAAAGCGTGAAACTTGAATCATTCACATGTCGCATGATGTCAAACCTACCCACCACTTTTTATTCCTGTTGGTTGATTCCTACAACACAACCTATTTACACATTATTTAAGTATTTCTTTCACACTACTGTGAAGCTCCACCTTTGGCCACGCCCTACTGAGATCACACTGTTATTGATTACTATTATTATTCCCTGCCACCTCCCCTTCACTGGAAAACAGAAGGCGTTTTAGAGGTGGGTAAAAGCCAAAACATTATATGGAAAACTTTATTATGGAAAACCAAAAAACTTGATATGATGCATATTCATGTAACTAAGCACATGACCTAACAAAGTAGAAAAGTTCATGTTGGTTTCACAACAACTTTAAATGGTGTCCATTATGAGTCTTCAAATAGGCCACTTTTGTTTTCCAGCAGCTTGAAAATCATGTAATTCTGCTCTTGTCATGGTCTCAAACCTACAGAGACTTAGCTGACCTCAGCGCACTGAAATAATAGCGTCAGGCATTACAGCTTAATGACTGAATCTATGGCTGGGCGTTGACCACTAACTCTGTTGCGAACGCAACCATGTAGGTTAATGTATTTTCTATCATCTGGTGTTTGGTCGGAGGAAATGTAAGTGGTTTTAAAGCTAAACACAGATAAGGGAGATGTGTGGTTTGGGATATGCATCTAGGAGGATTCAATATGCACTGTAAACAATGGAGGAGCTTTTTTTTTTCAGTGTGCTTGTTTGACTTTCCCCTCTGCTTTGAAAAGCACAGATGGAGCTCTTCTCCTGCTCCTGGCCTCTGTCTGCACTGGGCCGGACTAGACGGGGTCCAGCATATTATACAGTAAATCAGAGCTGTCTGGGGATCGCTATCTAAGTCATTTTATCAGGGATGGAGAGTAAAGATGTGTGCACACATGGAAGATTTCAGAGAAACAAGACCAGAAATGACACAAGATGGTTTGGCAGTTCAGTTATAAATATTCAGTCGCAGGATGCTGCTCCTTGAGTGTGCATTAGGCATGTAATGTGGACACTTTGCATTTGTTATTTCAGTGAGAAAGAATGAAACAACAGAGAGAGAGAAAGAGAGAGAGAGAGAGAGAGGGAGAGAGACCAAGTACATGAACGTTTGGGGAATCGGGTGGGGCCGGAGTGAGTCAAACTCAAGTTTACTCACTCCGAACACACTGAAATGTTTAAATGCTACTATAGCAACACTGAAACAACAGTGATCCTCTACTCGATGCAAAAATATAAGGATCTCACTCTCTTCTGTTGTAAGCACTGACGCTGTGCAGGACCATTAACCACCAGCACATCCTAAACCCACCATGCAGTCTATATTCTGACCATGCCAGCTCTCTCCAGGACCCCTGAACAAACCAAACCAGCCTCAACAGTGGAACTGTGGAAGTGCGCATTTACTTCCAGCCACACTCTGCTCCTTCACCTGTCATCCATTACCACGGATGGGAAAGCTTCAGTAACTGTGCTCCATCTGTACTGTACTTAGCAAAGTTGCATGGAAATGTTTGTTAATGCAGTTACTTTATATTTGTCTAACTTTTACTACTTTTGCTAACTAATACTAGTCATTGTTGCATCGAACATCCTACTGAGTCTTACACATAAACAGCCACTTTGGAAGTTAAAGTGCCTTGCAAAAGTATTCCCCCCTCTTGCAAAATAATACTAGTAATTGTTGCATTGTTGGACACCCTACTAAATCTTATTAACAGTATTAACATCCGCTTTGGCAGATACAGCGCCTTGCAAAAGTAACCCCCCCCCCCACCCCACACACACACACACACACACACA
>CM067475.1:3437277-3459598 GCA_034552555.1 Semaprochilodus insignis | reverse complement strand
ATTCAGATTCAGAAACTAGCAATTTCGTATTACCTCCTGGACTACAAGCACTAACAATTACAAACACATACACACACACACACGCGCACACACACACACACACACACACACATGGATATAGGACTGAGCGTACATTCATGGCAAGATGTTTGTGGTGTGAGGTGGAATGGTGGTTGGAGGAGGTGAGGTGTGCAGAGCCCTGATGGCTTGGGGGGGTTCCATAATCTAACAGTTCCATAATTTGGTGGTCCTTGCTTAGAATGGTTTTGTTGTGAGTTTGTATCATTTGATCTACACAACAAGCCCACCATACATATGCACTCAGAACATTACAGATTTTAATTACTAATACTATTTTTTAAACAAGGTATTCCCTTCATTCCACCTCAGCAGTTTAGACTGATTTGTTTGGTCCATTACATCAATACAAAATAAAAGTCTGCTTTAATTAAATTAGCTGGAAATGAAATTAATGTGTCTGACTTGGCACAGTACGTGTCTTAGTTTTCATTGAGTAAGCTTGTGACACAGAACCCGCACCTTCACGTAAGGAGGGTTTCTCTGTGCTTTTTACACCTCAGTTCATTACCATGCACCTGCATCCGTGTAACACGTTCTGCTCCCTGGTGCGCAGCTACACCCTCCTCCCCTGTGTACCATTCTCCAGTGAAAGGGAGAATGGTACAGTGATTTGTTTGTTTGTTTGTTTGCAAAGTTTTATGGACACCAACTTCTTCAGTGCGTGTACACTTCACAAACGTTTTACCCTGAGATGTTCTCATGTGTAGCATTTTAGTACCCCAATCATCTTACACTTTGTATCAAGCAAAAAGTGAAATGAAGAACATGCTCAAGGTCAGTGTGAAACTCTGTTGTGGCAGATAGCTGTAAAGCCGCATCACAGAGGGCTTTATTTAAAGAAAGTAAGACATATACTCATCATCAAAATAGTTACACCCAGTAGGAATCAACCGACAGGAATGAAACTTGGTGCGTAGGTTTGACATGGTGAGACATGCGAATGATTCAAATGTCACGCTCGGCCGCGATTGCAGACATTCAGCGAGCAGTGATACCCTCCATGAGTCATCCTGTTAGTGCCAGCACCATTGGCAGATGGCTGCACGACCCTGTGGACTACATGCACGCAGACCGTTACAACGACTACCCTTAACACCACGTCAACGTCACCAAAGACTGCAATGGTGTCGTACCAGACTGTCATGGAGTGACTCAGAATGGCAGCGGTGCTTCTTCAGTGAGATATCCAGCTTTTGTCTTGGTGGAGACAACCAACNCGTACATTCATGGCAAGATGTTTGTGGTGTGAGGTGGAATGGTGGTTGGAGGAGGTGAGGTGTGCAGAGCCCTGATGGCTTGGGGTGTGGGGTTGAAACAGTTCCATAATTTGGTGGTCCTTGCTTAGAATGGTTTTGTTGTGAGTTTGTATCATTTGATCTACACTACAAGCCCACCATACATATGCACTCAGAACATTACAGATTTTAATTACTAATACTATTTTTTAAACAAGGTATTCCCTTCATTCCACCTCAGCAGTTTAGACTGATTTGTTTGGTCCGTTACATCAATACAAAATAAAAGTCTGCTTTAATTAAATTAGCTGGAAATTAAATTAATGTGTCTGACTTGGCACAGTATGTGTCTTAGTTTTCATTGAGTAAGCTTGTGACACAGAACCCGCACCTTCACGTAAGGAGGGTTTCTCTGTGCTTTTTACACCTCAGTTCATTACCATGCACCTGCATCCGTGTAACACGTTCTGCTCCCTGGTGCGCAGCTACACCCTCCTCCCCTGTGTACCATTCTCCAGTGAAAGGGAGAATGGTACAGTGATTTGTTTGTTTGTTTGTTTGCAAAGTTTTATGGACACCAACTTCTTCAGTGCGTGTACACTTCACAAACGTTTTACCCTGAGATGTTCTCATGTGTAGCATTTTAGTACCCCAATCATCTTACACTTTGTATCAAGCAAAAAGTGAAATGAAGAACATGCTCAAGGTCAGTGTGAAACTCTGTTGTGGCAGATAGCTGTAAAGCCGCATCACAGAGGGCTTTATTTAAAGAAAGTAAGACATATACTCATCATCAAAATAGTTACACCCAGTAGGAATCAACCGACAGGAATGAAACTTGGTGTGTAGGTTTGACATGGTGAGACATGCGAATGATTCAAATGTCACGCTCGGCCGCGATTGCAGACATTCAGCGAGCAGTGATACCCTCCATGAGTCATCCTGTTAGTGCCAGCACCATTGGCAGATGGCTGCACGACCCTGTGGACTACATGCACGCAGACCGTTACAACGACTACCCTTAACACCACGTCAACGTCACCAAAGACTGCAATGGTGTCGTACCAGACTGTCATGGAGTGACTCAGAATGGCAGCGGTGCTTCTTCAGTGAGATATCCAGCTTTTGTCTTGGTGGAGACAACCAACTAATCCATGTGTGGAGGCACCGTGGTCAGCACCAAGATGAATGATTTGTTGATATATGTCACAAGTCCAGAAGACCTGGTGTCACTCCACCTCCACCCCTACTGCACCATCTGCAGGAACTGTGTGAGAATATTCAAGCTGCATGGGATGGATTATCACAGGACACCATTAGGAACATCTACAACTCCAAGCCGAGACGTCTGGCAAGTTGGGTTAGCAAACATGGTGGCCCGACGCCATACTGAGAGACACTACTTCTGTATGAGTAGCTGAATAAATATTGCCCATATCAGTCTAAATTTATTATCATTTATTGTTCCTGGTAAGCTTTATCTTCCTTCCCAATAGCACTGCAATCTGACACTTCGTTCTGGGTGCAAGTATTCTTTTGATGATGAGTGTGTTTTTATAATTGGCGATAGTTAGTAAATATTCTTAAACCCAAATATTCTTTCTGGCTGCCAGAGTGATACCAAAACAAGCCCTCCACATACCCCTGCTGAAAATGCCCCATGAGTCTCAGTGATGAGAGCTGAGGCAACAGGCAGGAAATCCCACGTGCCGGCAGGGCTAAGCCACCCTTTCCCCGCTCCTCATTATCCTGCTGCTCTTCTCTTTGTCCTCTGCAGACTGGATTTCCTTCTGCACCAACGAGTCGCTCCCCCAGCTAACAAAATCACATGCAGTCAGACTCAAAGTACTCACCACGTTTTCACAATAAACCATCTAATATGCACAACCACACACACCTACGACATATAATAGAAAGCACAGCCGTTTATCTGGAACTAGCACACAGACCCGAGCGCAGTAAGCATGTAGTACACACACACTGATTCTGTGACTTGGTGTTTGCGGTGTAGAGTAATATCAAAATGCTGCAGGCCCCAAGCCAAGGGTGCCATGCTAGACATGAAACCTTATGGGGCACTGCATGGAACGGTGGCAGGGGCGTGTCTATGGGTGGGCTGGGAAGGGTGTCGCCCAATCAGACGCCATCTGTGCCCACCCAGTCGCCAGGAATTATCTGCCCATCCAGTACACGTTAGTAATCCCAGCTTTCACCCTGTGGCCGAAACTGATGGACTGCGCTGCTGTGTAGTGTTTTAATGGGAAGTGATAAAAACAAAGATCCAAAATTCCCTCTGTGAAACACTTTGATTCTAATATGGCAGCAAAATGAAACGAGCATTTTGCACCTGACCTTATCCAGTATTCAGATTTCTGTTCCTGAAATGTATACAACTTAGAGCACATTTAAGTAGATGTAAGCCTCATTTGCATATTTAAATATAACATTTCAGACAATTTGTAATACAGATAATAAGTGTCTTGATGCAAATAACCAACCGGGGAAACTGAATTGTGATCTCTAGTAGTTAAAATGTTTTCCCTGAGTTATTTTGCTCTGCTTTCGTATTAGCGGTTTCCTTAAACATGCCTGTAGTATTCCTGACATTAGAGCGATGTCTGCATAACATCTGGACATGAATCAGTCTGTTTCAGAATTTGAATGGTTGACCGCAGACTGGTCCTGGAATTAATTACTATATGCTGGAAACTGGCATCCTAGCTTCCCACAGAATCGACTGCACTGTGCGGTATTTTACTCTTTTAGCTCCCTTGTTTTCATCATATGTTATATGTGGTGCTCCACACATCATCTTAGAGATAAATGCTGCTAATTGCTCTCAGTTAGCAAACAGAACATAACTTTATACTACTCTCCATTGTAGCTGACTTACTTTTTCTTCGTCTTCTTTTTCCTGTTTTACCATGTGCATCTCTCAGTAGTGTGTAATACCTCCACAAACATGAATAATAGCTGTGATTGGATTTGGTATGGACTGGACAAGTGTCTGGATGTAGGACACATCAATGTTCAGACATTCTTGCATCAAAGAATTGTGCAGTTGGTCCAGATTTGGTGGATGCCTTCCCTGGCGTTTTACTGGTTGTTCCAGGTAGCCCCACAGTCTTTCAAGAGAACTCAAATCTGGGGATTTTGCGGGCCAGTCCAGATGTATGAATGCTCCTGAATGTTCATCAAGCCAACCAGTTACATCTGCAGTCCTTGGAATACAGGGGTAGGAATGTTATGTTCCTCTGTAAGATGATGAGCAAAAGGCAAAACCTGGTCCAGCAGCTCAGAGTAGGCACCGTCGTTTACATTTAACCAAAGAACCCATTTCCACGTAATTAAAACAACCCCGAACATCACACAGGTGAGTCTTTTTGTCTTGTGTGCTCATATTATAATAATAATAAGAAGAAGAAAAAGAATTGTTTAATTGCATCTGTTAATCAAACTGGGCCTAGACATCATTCTGTCCAAGGTAGACGTTTCCTGGTTCATCATACAAATAGCCATCGTACAGGCACTGCTACCTGACCCTGTACATTCTTGTCTATTGAAGTGAACTGAAGATCCAAATCAAAATGTGCCCAAGTTTTCATTGGCTAACAGCGTCTGACCTCACTCCACAAAATAAAATTGAATGCTGTAACAATATTCCTGTCATCTCCTCCTGTTAAAATAAAACTCTGTCCTTGTTTACATACACTATTTGGGAATATTTTGGTTGTTGCCCAACCTGTGTGGTCTGATGCGGAACTACTGCCCATCCTGTGTGGTCTGATGCTGCTGCTTCGTCTGCCTTGACTGGGTGCCCACTGCTTGCTTGTATTTCCCGAGGATCCTTCTATCTAATTACAGCCTTTTTTCCCCTCCTGCTTCACAAAACACTGAAAGCTTCTCATATTCTTACTAATAGGTCATCACTGTAGGCTTTTAGCATCAGTTATTAATGTTCATGGTTTTTATCCTGTGATAAACTTCTTACTGTGGTCACTGGTTTCCCTGGTAACAGTGACTGAGCTTGATTCAGACTTTCAGGTCTGTTTCTCATTGCTACTCTCCTAGGATTCTAACAGTTAACAGTTCGTCTATATTCATTATTGTGAATTACTGTAAATCCTGATCCTTTTTGTGTTCGAGGATAGGTTCCCAGTTTGAGTCTTGGTTCCTGTCGAGGTTTCTTCCTCTTGCTCTGAAGGAGTTTTCCGTGCCACTGTCACCCTTGGCTTGCTCAGTGGGGGCTTGGACACGGATTCTCTGTAAAGCTGCTTTATGACAACACCTGTTTTAAAAGGCACTAAACTTTGACTTGACTTCAGCCATCGTTGCATTTACTCTTCCTTTCATCGTCTACCTGTCCTTAAATAACCTAACTGGGAGCAGCACCTTCGACAAGATTGATAAGAGGTTAGAATATGCCCTCAGGGCAGCAGTGCCGCTTCTTCATCCTCTCTCGTTGGACTGATGGCAGACTTAATGCTTAAGGTGCAAAGTGGTATTATGAGACAGGAGAGGATGAGGCTAGCTGATTAGCATGCTAAATTCAGTAGGTATCTCTGCAGCACCATACATAGATGTCTTTGACACACAGTCAAAACATTCTGTATCAGCAGGGGGAGAACCACCATTTAGTGCTACCCCATATGGTGAGCTGAAAACTCACACACACAAAGCCCACCCTCCATGTGCTGAATCTAAATCTTGGCACTAATCCATAGTTTATTAAGCATTCGAAGTCACACACCGCTCACTTCCAGGAATGAAGAGTGCAAAGAGACTGCAGTCCGCTAGGAGACACTTTCACTTAGAAGCTTCCGCACTTCATGCCTCCATCTTTAATAAGGCCTCTGATGTGCCAAGTTCACAGTTACCGCAGGTTTAACGCTCAGTGCCATCAGTACAAATTAATTCCAGTATGCCTTCCAACAGCCAGCCCAAAGAAGTACTGAGGTCTTAATTTCTGGGAGGCGTTCATGTTTCCTAAACAGTGTTAAATACATGTTCTCTATATCAGCTAAAGAAATGGAGAGGAGAGACTGACCAGAAGCTGAAAAAAGAGCACACTGAAAACAGCCTCTATGATCCAGTCTCTTCCAGGTCACAGGCACTCAGCATCTGGAGGGATCCTCAAAAATAGCAGGCGCCCCAGGACTCAAATCTATGACTCTGCTTATTGAAATGCACCTAGAAAGCTGGCTGCAGGAGGGCAGAATACAAACGAAGGCTCCAAATCATCTTCATCCTATCAATAACATCTGCTGCTAGACAGACAGAAATAGCTGCAGCCTGAGGTCAGAGGTGTGTCTTACTGTTCTAGTGGGACTGTTACTGAAGACAAACTGAGATCAAATGGACCTTTTCACCTAGTTACTTCATGTTGCAGGTTAAGAACAATATAGCAGGTCATTTAAAGGGGAATTCCACCAATTTTTCAACAAGTTCACCACACCAAAAATTAGTCAGCTGTGACTGAAATTTACTTAATAGCGTGTAATTCCTCCACAAGCACCAATAACAGCTGTGGATTTGACCTGGGCTGGACAAGTTTCTGGATGTAGGCCACATCATTGTTCAGACATTCTTGCATCATAGAATTGGGCCGTTGGTTCAGATTTGGTGTAACCACTGCTGGTAGACCCGTATGACCATACGCTTCCATACACCTGCAGATTCAGCTACTTCCTTCACACTATGGTCTTTGGCACGCCCAAATGCAGTCACTCCTTTTAGCCAATCATTAACATCTGCTTTGGAGCCATTTTCCACACATGGAACGAGACATTCACTGCACTGTAGCACCTCTTCCCAATCTATGGATCCCGTCACTCACACCCCGCAGGTATTTATAGCAACATCATCCTCGTGCAGCGCCATCTGCAGGCGCCTGAAGTTACTACCACCTTAAACATGCAAGGGGATTAATTTTTTGTCCAGTCCATTCCAAATGGAATCCCAGCTGTTGGAGCGGTGCTCGTGGAGGTATTACATGCTATTAGGTATGTTTCAGTCACAGGTGACTCATTTTTTTGTAGGGTGAGCTTATATTATTATGCATATAGTACAATCAGTAGTTTTACAAATTTGTCACTGAATAAATACATTAATGTACGCATTACACCAGTAATATCTCCTACTATATTTAACTCACTACATATGAATAAGGAGAATAACAGCACTCCATAGTTCAGCATATGTGCTATGATTCCAAGTCATGTCGACTATGCAGTAAGCAGTGGAACTGAACTGAGGCAAACATAAAGATGTGGGCCATATGGGGAGACTGAGATTACATAACGCAGCTTATGGCAACTGTTAATGCAAACAACATGTAGAAGAAGCAACAGTTAGAATCAATCAGTCACACCTCTCTTTCCCTCTCAACACGGACACTCACTATCTCTCTCTGTCTTTTCTTCTTCTTCTTCTTTCTGCTGAGTGAGCAGTAGTTCAGAGGATCAGACAGACAGGCAGTCTACTTCATTATCCTTTCCTCCTGTTCTCTCTGTTCAGGGGAACAGGCACATGTCCAGGCATGGTGTTTGCCCTCTCTCTCCCTCTCTCTCTCTCTCTCTCTCTCTGTGTCTTTAAACCCTCTCCGTCCTAGGGGCACGCTAAGAGGCTGAATGTTCTGGAATTCCTCGACCTTGCTCCATTTGCGCTACACAAAGGACCGGAACAGAAAAAAAATATTGTTTGTGTTCGCTTTTCGTCCCCGTCCCAGCAAATGTGGAGCTGAGTGAGTGAGTTTGGGTGTCTGGAGTTCAGTCCTGTTGGCTGGGCTCGGTTCTCTAGGTGGTTTAATTATGGCCTGAACACACAGTCAGCTCTTTCAGGCAGCCTAGACCCACATGAACGAAGACCTGCAGCCTTCATCTGAAAGAATGCAGCCAGTCTGTCTTTATTCTGCACATAAGGAGGGCCCATTTAATGCCCAGGGGCCCCAAGTAATTCAGGGCATTTGATTGGCCCTTTATGAGGTATGGAAATATTATTATGAGAACATGATTTGAATAGGGGTGGCATGGTGATGCAGTGGGTACCAGTGAGTGTGTGAGAATGTCTGTGTGTGTGTGTGTGTGTGTGTGTGTGTGTGTGTGTGTGTGTGTGTGTGTGTGTGTGTGTGTGTGTGTTTGTGTGAGAATGTGTGTGTGAGAATGTGTATGTCTGTATGTCTGCCCTGTGATGAACTGGCAACCTGTCCAGGGTGTTTCCTGTCTTCCTCCCAAGTGCTGGGATAGGTGTCCTAAGTGGTTTAGATCAGGGTTTCTTAACCTGTGGGTCACAGACCCCCAGGGGGCCATAAAGCACTCTCGAGTGGTCTGTGGGCCTGTACTCAGGGGGAGGCAGTAGTTTGTAGTGGGCTGGAAACTTCATATATAATCACTTAAGAGTTATATTATGTATATTAATATAAATATATGTATATTCATGTACACATGTACAGCATAGCCAGTGGCTAGCCACTGATGGAGAGGTT
This sequence comes from Semaprochilodus insignis, assembly GCA_034552555.1. Classification (NCBI taxonomy): domain Eukaryota; kingdom Metazoa; phylum Chordata; class Actinopteri; order Characiformes; family Prochilodontidae; genus Semaprochilodus; species Semaprochilodus insignis. Next base: position 3,450,799 of record CM067475.1, on the reverse strand, counting down.
TGGGCTTGGGCTTTCACAGCTATCTTGTTTGAGTATGGACGTATCATAATTCTTCTTTAACCAGATTTCTTGGAGAAACTATATTTATCAAAGTTGATCTTAGTATTCTGGTGAGCCGCTGTGCTTCGTAGTAATTATCAGGTGGGCCTTGTTGGGGAAATAGTTGAGAACCCCTAGTTTGGCTGATGCACTGCACAAAATGATATGTTGGCAAGTAAAATGATTATATATCTAGTTTAAATATCTTTGTAAGCTACTTTTAAGACTATTTAGCCTATTTCTAGACATTTTGCTTGATTTAAAGTATTTTACTCACATTTTCTTTAATTTACCTTGTTTCAAGCACATTTCTTAAGATAAGCAAAGTTATTTGCCAGTATAGTGAGAAAAGTACAGCTAGACTCGAACCGCCATCCCTGAAGTCTCATGGAAGACAAGTGTCCAGACTCTTCTCTGTCCTGGCTCCCAGATGGTGGAATGAACTCCCACTGGGCGTCCGAACAGCGGAGTCTCTCGCGGTCTTCAAATGCAGACTGAAGACCCATCTCTTCGTAATGCACTTAAGTGAGTAAGCACTAGTAGAGGTGTAAGCTGTGTATGTACTTGTGTTGTGTTGCACTTATAATGACCTTATAATGACCTTTTCTTTTCTATAGGTGTGAGCACTGGGCTGGGGTTGCCAGGTAGTGCTCTTTTTGCTCTATATATGTGTGTGTATTGATCTATCTAGGTATCAGCACTGGCCCCCTGTTCGGGCAGTGTCCGAGCTCATGGTGAGTTTTAGGCTCTAAACTTCCTGTACTAGCTGGAATATTATCCAACGGAACACTAAGCACGGTTGTAAGTCGCTCTGGATAAGAGCGTCTGCTATAGGCCTTAAATGTAAATGTAAAATGTGTCTTACTAAAATCACTTATTATTTAGCTGAGAAATTCCGTCGACCCTTCTGGAGATAGAATGTTTTCTTAGAGCTAAGACAATCTGTAGAATGAAAACATGTTTTGAAATAAGACACTATGGATTTGAGCATCGATCTGTGTTGCACGAAACTGATAAGCGCTAGTAAGAGTGGGATGGAAGTACAACTGTTATGAAAGTCTAATGGCATGCCATGAAAATAGTGACATTATGTAAAGTATAATTACCATGAAGAGTGTATGTACAATAAATAAAGCATAAAGCATAAAAATTATGCAGGAGAACAGTGCAGCTGTGTATTTCCACATTCACAAGTCATCTAAAACCGTCCAATCAGAAAGCCAGATGACAGTAATGGGTAGCTATACACTGTAAACAAGAGCCTCACTTCTTGGGCAGCTGAGGACGGTGCAGGTATACAGTGGACCTGCTAGTAACGCCAGGAAGAAGTAAAGAAGGGTGACGAGTCCTTTATTTTAGGAAGGTAAAAATGGACATTCAACCAATAACAATTAGTGGAGACAGTGTAGAGAGGATCACAGACTTCCGCTTTCTGGGTGTTCACATTGTGGAAGACTTAACCTGGGGCATGAACACCACAGTACTGATAAAGTACTGATTATTGAAATAAGACACTATGGATTTCAGCATCGATCTGTGTTACACAAAACTGTTTAATGGAAAGCCTCACTTCTTGGGCAGCTGAGGACGGTGCAGGTATACGGTGGATCTGGTAAGACCGCCAGGCAGAGGTACAGAAGGGTGCAGTGTGATGCTTTGTAATGTAGCCCTCTTTCTACTGTTGTTCTGTTATTATGACATTACAGTAAGTGGTAGGCTCCAATACAGCTCAGTACAGCCCAGTTCTTTGCAGCTAGTCATCTCACATGCTGTACTGTAAGCTGATTAGCTGTCCACCTGAACGCTGAGCTGCTATTCTCCTACCTGCACTGTACACTTTATATATCTTATACTGTTTACAACCACATACTTACTGCACACTTCGCTACTTCAACATACTGTACCCTCCTACACGTACACTTACACTGAGCTGTTTTTGCCTCCTGCATATACTAACCTCACCTCACCTAGTATTCACATTCAGACATACAGATACTGTATACTGTACACACACACACACAAACACACACACATATATATATACAGCTCTGGAAAAATTTAAGAGACCACCTCAAAATGATCAGTTTCTCTAGTTTTACAGTTTCTGGGTTTGTGTTTGACCAAAATGAGCAGTTCTGTTTTGTTCTATACACTACTGGAAACACGTCTCCCAAATTCCAGATTAAATATTGTATTTAGATCTGTTTATTTAGAAAATCACTAATGACGCCTCCAGAAGCCTGTTTTTTGAACCATGCTCGCTGTGCATTTCACCCCAGCCACCGCTCGCCAGTCTTTCTGTAGGTCACTGGAATGAAGTGGCACTGGAATGAAGTGGCACTCATCATGGTCAGTAGAGAGTGGTTTTGGCTCTCTGCCAGTCTGTAACTGTGTTGTCCTGTGTGTTTGCTGCTTATGAACCAGAGGCTCACTGTATCTGCCAGTAAAGCTAGAACCGAACCTTTTGTTCCTCACTAAGAACCTGCTGTACATGTGAGAAACGGATTTAAGAAGAAACTGGAGTGGTCTCTTATTTATTTCCAGAGCTGTATATATATATATATATAGAAGAGAAGGAGCCTGTGTTTTGTTTTACTGTACAACCCTATATTGGTATAATGACAATAACATTGACTTGAATTGAATTGAATTGAATTGAATTGAATTGAATTGAATTGAACTGAACATGCCTGACACAAAGCCTTTTTAGGTTCAGGATTCTAGCACTAAAAATGGAATTGCATGGTAATTCATTGTATATGCATAATAGTTCTAAATGCACTCTTTCACCAGAACCCAAATATATCCCAAAGTTGTCACTCGTTCCCACATCTCTCTCCGAAACACAGTAGTTGAGAGTAACTCTATAACTATAACTTATGACAGGGTATGACAGGGTGAACCTCCTGTGATTTTGTGGCAGTGTGGCGGAACAGCAGACTGGTCAGTGAGTTTGCGTGTAAAGTGAAGAGCATGGGGAATCTCTGTGTGCTCCGAGGTCAGGGAGCGGCTGGCTGAAGTGAGTTATAGCTTTGCATGGTAATTCTCAAACATGGGCCCAGTAATTACACACATACCTAACAGCCTCTTTTGTGGCGCAGAAGCAAAACAGTCAGAGTGACAACTCAAAAAGGGAAACTGAGAGGGTGTATTCCTGACTGGAAAAAGCTATTTATATGCTCATTAGGCCGGGAGAACCGAGACAGTGCATATTTATGGGTTCTCCTGACAGCGTCTGTAATCACAGTAAACGACATAAACTACATATGGCGGTATCTGTTTTTCTTTAAGTGAAAGGATACGTAGTGAACCGGGTTCTAAGTACTCAGTCTGCTAACTTGTAACCGAGAATTAGTCCAGGATGGAGAACACAGCCAAGCTCTCAGGCTGTACAGTCCTGTGCAAAGGTTTAGTTCAGCCAAAAACATTGCTATAGAGTATTAAGCTGGGCAGTTAAGAACACTTATAAAACACTCTATAACATTAGAATAAATACATATTAGAATAAATACTAATTATTAATACATATTAATACAATAAAATACACTCACTGAGCACTTTATTAGGCACATCTCCTTGTATCTATCTCCATTGTCCACTTTATCAGCTCCACTGACCATATAGGAGCACTCTATAGTTCTACAGTTATAGACTGTAGTCCATCTGTTTCCCTGTATACTTTATTACCCTGTTCTTCAATGTTCAGGACCCCCAAAGGACCACCACAGAGCAGGTATTATGTGGGTGGTGGGTCATTCTCAGCACTTCAGTTAGTTAGTTCAGTTAGTGTTAGTGTGTGTTGTGTTGGTGTGAGTGGATCAGATACAGCAGTTCTGCTGAACACCTGAGTGTCACTGCTGAACTGAGAATAGAGTTACAGAGTAGACAGTAAGTGGACACAGCGTGTAAAAGCTCCAACCACACTGCAGGAACACAGGTTCAGTTTGTCTTCCAGTATTTGCATGTGTTCATTACATTTCATCACCTGCATCTGAACTTAAAGGGCCAATAGCAAGAAATATATATATATATATATTTAAATAAATATAAAGTTGATACAGTATGTACATGTTTTGATAGTTTCAAACTGCGCAGTCTACATAGTCTATAATGAAACCTAAGCTTCTGATGTCACAAAAAATATCTGCCTATTTAGTCTAGATCCCCATCCACTCCTGTTGAAGCCATAAATTGTGTTACAGCCTGGAATATTTTTGAATGAAGGAGGAAGAGGGATCGTGCATGTCCTTGTTTCTTACAATAGGGGTGGACACCACGATTTTCTGGTGATATGGAGCCCCCTGTTTGTTTGGCACATGAATTCTACACTTTATCTTACATATTGCTCCTTTAAAGGCACTTCAGGAAAGAGAAACAAAATTAGGATATGAGCACTTTGATAAAGCGTTGATTATGTCTACCATACACTAAGTAGTAATTCAAACACTGAGCTTTATCGAGGAGAGGTTTTGAACAGACATAACATGAATTATATTATTGTATTAATGGTTATTTGCGTTAAGCAGTATTGTCCATAGAAAATAAACAGGTACATGGCTTTTAACACTATATTCTCTGGCTCCTAAAACTCCTGGCCAGTACTGTATCACTCTGTGAATGGCTGTGGAACAGGAGACTGTAATGAGATGGCACGTGTGGCTCCAGCAGGGTGTGGCTCTGTTGTTTTGGAAGTCTGATGGCTCGCTGGGGGATAAAATGGATTTTCCCTGTGCTCCACAGCAGAGCTGAGCAGGGCCCCTCACGGTGAAGTCAGGACCTTCTGGGAAGCAATGCTGAAGGCACGTCACTAGTAGTGAGACACTGTGCCTGAAAGTGTGGGACAGCATGGACACCCCTTTGATATCAGTGTAAACCCTTAAACCACAGGCTTCTTTTTGGTCATTAAAGGAGCAATGTGTGAGATTTTTAGTTTAAAACATTCTACAATTAGCTAAAATTACCAACAGAGTGTGAAGAAATAACAGTTTTCACAGTGTGACATAGATGCCTGTGGATGATGTTGCAGAGATATCTACTGAAGTTATTGTGCTAACCAGCGAGCCCCGGCCTGCCCTGTCTGTAATACCACTCTGTACCTGAAGAGGCAATAGTGAGTCACATGGAGCAGAATCAGTCCAACATGAGAGGATAAAGAAGTATCGTATTCACTCTAAATGACTTTGTTTACATCTTAACCATTTAATTATGGAGAAATTTAGGTCTTATAATCAACCATCTACTATGAAATCCAGAGTGATTGCGGGGCTCAAGCTTGTTGCAAGCCGTTTGGTAATGTGTGCTAAGAATGAATGGGAGTGTATGGGTGGCACAAGGGATGAAGAAACGGCACATAGAGAAGTGCAGGTCAGTGTGTCTATGGATTAGAGTTCGGGGATCTGCCCTGAGTGCAGTTTGGTGGCTGTAAGTTAAAGGAAACAGTAAGGTTTGGGTAAGGCCAAGAAGGAATGCGACTCTATGAGAGGAGCGAGTAATGGGAAAAAAAGACAAACAGATGAGGGTGGGTCAAACCAACATTGAATTTGTACCTGAGGGTCTGCTCTGAGATAGTGTATGTGAAATTCTGTCTGTCTGTCCTGCAGTAGTACAGTAGATGAATGTGCACTTTGCCAACCTATTCATTCTTAATGGGAAAAAACTTGGAAAACTGTACATCGGATCAAAATACTGTGCACAAGCACATCATTCCCGATCAGACTGAACATTTTGAAACTGGAACGGTGTTGATTCTTAAAAACCGCAAGACTAATTAGTGGACAAAAAAACGCTTGACCAAAAAGAAGAAGAAGAAGAAGAAGAAGAAGGACAACAACAACAACAACAATAGGATTACAATAGTGTTGCTACTACAAAGCTACTAGACTCTACTAGATAGCTATTCAGTTGGCTATTTTGAACCACACTTTTAGGATTCTCTGAGACAGAGAGAGAGAGAGAGAGAGAGAGAGAATACTTGCTTACATAACTACATAATTCACTGTCACAAGTCTATAGCACATGCACCTCATGAACATGTAAGCAGTTTACTTCATATGCCAGTTTAGTCTTCTATATACACTTCCTGCCGATTTATAGCTGCTAGTGCACACACTCGTACTGAGCTTTGCTTACTGTAAATCATTCTTTTGAAGACTTACATGAAAACGAGTCATCACTGCACTTATTAAATTCTAACATCAATCAAATATGGCATAGAAAGGGCTTTAGTGATATCACCACACCATCACACATCTCTCTGTCCAGGTCCTGTAACCTCACTGGTCCCTTTTAATCCATCTTCATTAAGAGAAGCTGGGAGTCAGTTGGGGGGGGGGGGGGGACAAATGATGCTAGTAGACATGACCGAAGCATTGACCGAGTCATTCCTTTTACTCAAACTCAAGTTCACCTATCCTTGCTCCACCCACCAAAATTCCATAGCAAACGTTTTGAGGAATGTTGACTAGAATCATAAGCAACCCACTGAAATACAGTAACTCGCTGCTTAGTGTCACTACATAACACTGAGTGTCTAGTTTAAGATGCTACGCTACTGAGCTGGACTGGACCGTTATCATAGCTGATCTAAACCTAGGCAGGTTGGAAACCGCAACAACAAATTTGCCAGATTACACCCACCCAGAAAAACAACATCTGATCATAAGAGTGTAAACATAGATCCGTATGACCGTACCACTCCATACACCTGCAAATTTATTATTTTATTTATTATTATTTATAGCCCCGTCATGCTCATAAGGACCATCTGCAGGAGCCTGAAGTTACTACCACCTTATATATATATATATATATATATATATATAATTGTAGGTTTATGTGTTGTGTCTCAGTAAGTTATGGCAGTTTTACGACGTATGTCTTTTACGTTACTTGTGTATTACAGTACGTTTCAGACTCCTCATCCCTCTGAATCTTGTATGTTTTAAACAGAACCCGCACTTTAGAAACGGTCCCTTACTGTATTCGGAGCCTGCTGCAACGATTCTGGCTATAGTAATCAAACGTACTCAACAAAATGAAAGATTGGGAACTCTGAAGAAATGTAACGACTGTAGTTTGTTCCCTGGTTTACCACGACTTCAGTGATATCAGGAGGTTATCTGTGAGCAGTACGAGGCGGGAGACGTGAATATCCACCATATTTTTGATATCCACCATCAGCCGAACTTTACCAAAATATATCAGCCGAACTTTACCAAGATATATCAGCCGAACCGAGCTAGAGAACGAAACTTAACTGATTCCCCTCTCAGGTTAAACAGCAGCAGCAGTTCTGTAGGGTTACAGCAGAACCGTGACTGTACTCATGGAGCAGGAGGTGAATGTGGAGTCTGTAGTTTTGTTACTTTATGCGCCTCCCTGCTCTTTTCATAAGCTAACATTAATGCTAATCTTCGACTAGTCAAACGACACCGTCACGTACGTTTCTGTGTGGGGTCTGTAGTGACGGATGAAGTTGGTGTGGTGATCGAATCACTGATGTTTGACATGCAGAGCCTCCATACCGCTGTTCTCTCTTTACTACTTCATCCACTACATCATCCTCTAATCCAAACCTCACTTTTTCTAGTGTAGCCATCTTCATCATACGAGCTACTTCGTAAGTTGGTCTCAGCTGGTCTCTCGTGCTCTGCTAGGTTGCCAGGTTTGCGTGCATTGCAACTGAAATCAAAAATGCAAATATTTAATATAAAATCAAGTCATTTCGAGTCATCTGTCTCAAGTCTAAGTCAAGTCTCAAGTCATGAATACCAAGTCAAAGTCAAGTCGAGTCTTTCATCAGTGTTAGTCAAGCAAGTCTCAAGTCCTTAAATTTACAACTGGAGTCTGACTGGAGTCAAGTCATGTCCCCCAAACTCTGGTCAGCAGTCACATCAGCAATACATACAAGGAAACCAGTTCTGTCGGCAGCCTTAGTACTACCGTCGCCATGCTTCACAGATGAGGTGGAATGCTTTAGAATGCTTCCTGGTTTTGAGGCTTACAAGTATGCTCCGGCAACCAACTAAAACAACGTATATCACAGAGTTGACAGCAAATCTTGCAAAAATCTCTTGAAGATGGACCGTAAGGTGTTTTGGAACGAAACCCTACAACTGCTGTTCTAAACAGCTTTATGCCATTCTGCTGTGACTGTGACATAGCTTAAAACTTGTACAGCAAGTCCTCACACCCGTTATTCACCTCCCTCTCACCCCCACCCTCCTAACACAATTCACTTTAATGAAATGTATGTTGTTCATTTTCCCCTTATCGTTGTCAGGGACATCAAAAAAGAAGAAGAAAACATAAATGAAGATTGATTCAGTTCATAGTAGCGGCGCCACTCACTGAGCTTGACTGACTTCAGTGTTTCTCTGTTCAGGTCACATCCCATACAAACAAATATCTTCATAGAATCAAGCTATGCATGGCAGGCGGTTATGATGCTTATCATTTGAGGCAGGCTTCTTTATCACGGCTGTTGTTCCTTTGCTATATTGGCTTAATGTTGTAGGTTTAGATGTATGTTTGTTATGTTTAGACTTATGGTGTAAGTTGTTGGGTTTCTAAGCTCCATTAGAAAGCACAGAGCGGTAATTACTTGTTGTCAGTTCTCACTAGGGCTGTGTATCGGCAAGAACCTGGTGATACGATTCATGACACATACATATATATAATCATTAACATATTATAATTATTATTAAACATATTGCAATTATTCTTATTTTGAAAGTTCTTATTTAGGAACAGCATCATAGTATATGCATAAGTCAGTTCATGCTAACATTAGCAGTGTGCTCATATCCCACTTGTTTATGTTAGATGTCTAACTTTAGTCTAATGGCTAAAGTTAAGTGTTGTGATCTACAACACATGTTTTTAGCAATTGGCAGCTAATAAACAGAAGAAAACATAAACAAAGCTTAATTCAGACCATAGCAGTGGGTTCATATTTACTATATATTGCGATACTGTAAAAAGACAACATATTCCAATTTTTAAATTATAATTTTAGGAAAACCGTTATAGTATAAAACTACACCACCTATGCATTAATATGGTAATGCTAACATTAGCAGTGCACTCTTATGCAGCTTGTCTATGTTGGAGTGGAAGAGTCTAATGGCTGAAGGCAGATTACAACAGTGCTATCTAGTGGTGGGAGGCTTAAAAGCAACACCACATGATCCAACCAATCTTTACATTGTTTTTAGCAATTCAAGTCAAGTCAACTTTTCTTTATATAGCGCTTTTTACAACGGATGTTGTCACAAAGCAGCTTTACAAAGAATCTGGTGTCCGAGCCCCCAGTGAGCAAGCCAAGGGCGACAGAGGCAAGGAAAAACTCCCTCAGATCAAAGGAAGAAACCTCGAGAGGAACCAAGACTCAAAAGGGGAACCCATCCTCCTCGGGTCAACACCNCAGTGGGTTCATATTTACTATATATTGCGATACTGTAAAAAGACAACATATTCCAATTTTTAAATTATAATTTTAGGAAAACCGTTATAGTATAAAACCACACCACCATATGCATTGGTATGCTAATGCTAACATTAGCAGTGCACCCTAAGGCTACTTGTTAATGTTGGAATGGAAGAGTCTAATGGCTGAAGGTAGATTACAACACTGCTATCTAGTGGTGGGAGGCTTAAAAGCAACACCACATGATCCAATGTCTTCCACCAATCTTTACATTGTTTTTACCAACTGACAGCAAATAAAGAGAAGATAACATGAATGAAGATTGATTTGGTCCATAGCAGTGGGTTAATATTTGATATGTTGCAATACTCTAATAAAGGCGACATATTCCAATTTTTAAATTCTAATTTTAGGAAAACCGGTATAGTATAAAACTACACCACCTATGCATTAATATGCTAATGCTAACGTTAGCAGTGCACTCTTATGCAGCTTGTTTATGTTGGAGCCTGAGGTTTATGGCTGAAATAACAACACTGCTACTGGAGGTCAAAAGACAACACAAAATGATCCAATGTCTTCCGCCAGTCCTTGCATTGTTGTTAGCGTTTGACAGCAAATAAAGAGAAGATAACTTGAATGAAGATTGATTCGGTCCATGGTAGTGGGCGCCACTCACTGAGCTTGGCTGAGTTCAGTGTTTTTCTGTTCAGGTCACATCCCATACAAACAACTATCTTTGCAGAATCATGCTGAAGTACGTATAGCAGGCGGTTATGATGCTTATCATCTTCCTGAAAGGCTCCTTTATCACTGTCATCTGTACTGTGCATGTGTTTCATGCACAAGGTCACATTGTTTCAGAGAGCGTCACAGCGTGAAGTCACAATGAAACATTTGCTTAGCAGATAGCGTGTCATCAAAGAGCACTGCTCCGAAGGGTTCATGTAGATGAGGATTTACTGATCACCAAACCTCGCCAGTACAAAAGATGGAAGACAGAAAACTGATGGCTTGTTTACATACTCACAGAATACTGTAATGTAAACTTGGCAAGAGATTCAGTGGAATATGAAAGGACATGCATTGACCTGAGTGTTGATGTTGGATGCAAGCATAAAGTTTCAAATCATACCATTCACTCGTCGGTGGTATGGTAGTTCTGCCAGATCCTGCCGGATATGGACGGCAGGGGCGGAGCCTACTCCCTGGACAACAGGACCGGGGCCAAACTGGTGGTGGCGGGGAGGTAGGAAGAGAACGTAAAACATTTCGGCACCTTTTAACGTAAGTTGAATCCTTTTAGAGACAGGTGGCGCATTGTGATTGGCCAGAGTAATGAATGATTGAGTGACGTAGTAGTGGAGTCTTCCTGGCAGAACTTGGGCTAAAGCTTTCATTTTTTGATCCTGGACTGAAGACCGTAAATGACTTATCTCGGTCGTCTTGAACTCAAACTCATATGGGCTTCATGGATTGGTCTCGGGATGAGGAGGACTCGGAAATTGAAGTACTACTACTGAACATCAACTAAACCGGAGTAAACAGAACGAAAAGTCCTTTCCTTGCATCAGGGGAACAACAAAAACGGCCACAAAGCCTCTGCAGGATCTCGTTTAAGAGATACAAGCCATTACAGCAGTTACATTCTGGCACCTCTACAAGCTGCAGCATTTAAGGTGGAACTGAATATTCGATTAAGAAGCTGCATGCTGTCGCACCTACTGAACAGAAGTTTGACCGCTGCGTAGTGTGAACATAAACTGCCACTATGGACGAGTTTATGAGCTACTACAGTTTAATCCGCTGCACCAAGTAACATAGTTCCGACGTAGCTTTAAGGTATGACTTCATATTTGTACAGACTCTACAGCAGGTGTAGGTTCTCCCGTAAAAACCCTTTCAAATGGCTGGTAGACTTGATCGATGGGAAAACGTACAAGAAAACAAAATACATATTGTTTGCAATATTATTTTTGAAGGTTTTGATTTATATCCACACTTCCGTTTTCATTGTTCAGAGGTTGAAAAAGGATCGCAGCACTCCGAGCCACAGATTTCCAACACGGCACAAACAGGGACGAAGCCCTCAGTCCAACTTTACAAGAGTGTCTGACAAAGAGATATATAATACAGAACTAACACAGCTAGTATTAGCATAGCTTTCTGTTGTTCAGTGAATTCAAATAGCGATTACGTTTAGTAGCAGCATCGCTAACGTTAAAGACCGTTCATTACGGTGCTGTTACAGAACTGTTACTGGAACCTCAGTGTCAATAGCGTAAGAGTCTGTGGTGCAGCCAAAATCTGTGTGTCGCTAGTTTCAAATGAACTACTCTCAGCATGAGGACGGTTAGGATATTAGGGTGGACTTTATGGCCCAACATACAATCAAACGTATGTTTAGCAGGTGCAGCTGGCTGCCGAAGAATAGGAAGCAGCTTCAGCCTTGTTTAAAGATGAACCATCAACATCAATCCTTCCGCTACTAGTTTAACTTGGAGTTGAAGAGTCTAATGGCCGAACACAGCATTCAAACAGCAGCCTGTAACTAGCAGCCATGCTGTGTGGTTGTGTCCGTGCTTGCCGGTTGAAGCAGATCATCTTAAACCGAGAGTTTCATAGTGAGGAACAGCTTTAATCTACTATGTGTTGATGTCCAGATGGAAAGCCAGTAGCTAGTATAGCGAATGTTAGCTACTAGCGTTAGCTCCAAGTAACTAGCATAGCTAACTAAATAGTATAAGGGCAGAGCTTATTTACACTGAGGTTCCACATGTTGCTTCTGTGTGACCATTGCAGCGTCTCACTGTAAACCAGCCAATCAGAGCAGAGCTCATGTACATATTCCTTAAAAAAAAAAGAAAACAACTTTTCATTCTAGGACCAAATCATGGGGTGTAAATGGGCGTATTAAACCACATCTGGCGATTTCCCTTCATACCAGTCACATACCTTCTGTGTAGAACATCAGAGAAGAATTTAAAGTACATTCTATGGCACTTTTATTTTAAGTCAGTTTTGCATATTGTTCCTTTGATCTTTGATTTATGTGCCAATGTTGAAACATCAATGGATTTCATCTTTAAATAAAGCAAGATCCAGGCACCTTGGTAAGGCCATACCACATCACATACGGCATGTCTGCCAAGCGCTGCCAATATATGAGAACGTGGGTGCTGCTGTCTGTGTACCCTGGTAACCTGTATGATGTCATGTTTTATGTGCTCATTATGTGGTCATGCACTTCAGGACCTTGCTGTCTATTCTCATGGGAAAATGTAGGAGAGACTGTGTGTTATTGCAATAATCAAAACATTCATTTCAACAAAAGATAATCTCTGTAAGATCGGCTGTGATGGATGTGACATTCTCATTATGAAACACATGGTTTGGATCACTGACAGCGTTTAGCTCATACTGCACTTCAGAGACACAGGTGGCAACTTTGTATTCACAGTGCGGGAAATGTAACGTCATACACAAATCAAAGGAACAGTGCATGCGGTTCTCCACATAAACAGGAGTGAGTTCTGCTACGATGAGCAAAATTTTTGACCGGTTTGGTGGATATTACTGTGTTAAATCAGCCAGGACGTCACTCGGCGCAGGCTTGGCATTACACAGTCACAGGCCCTGCATTCCACAGAGCTTTCATTACTGGGTCTGTCTCAGGGAGACAGCAGCGGACTCACACTCCCTGACCTTCATGTAAAGAGAGGAAAACACAGAACCTCCTGCACTCATACCACTCCACATCTCTGAACATACTGGGTAGGAGTGAGGCAGTGCGGAGGGTCCGAGACCACCAAGAGATCTGCTATGCAACATGGTGGGGGGGTTGAGTGGGGTGGGGGGGTGCTTTTCAAACAACGCTACATTCTTATAGAGAATGGGCTCCTCCTTATGTCTGAGTCTCCATGGAGATCCGGGCAGAGAGGGGAGGACTGAGATCTGTATGTGACTTTTGGGGGAATCTGAATAGTGTGGTGAAGCTGTGCTGGATAAATACGCAGAGATCTGATATAAGCAGAATATAGTTATTTATTATTACAG
>CM067475.1:3388038-3437091 GCA_034552555.1 Semaprochilodus insignis | reverse complement strand
TATTTATTTATTTATTTATTATCAGTCTTGCATATTTGCAGCTCTCTGAGGCGTTCCGTGATAAGCAGCACCCTCTTGTGGTCATACCGCAGAAGCACACCTGGGAACAAAGTAAATTTAGATTGCAGGAAAGTCCCTGGAAGTCACTAACAGCAGTGTTTTCCATGTGCTCATGTGCACCTGTTTACTGATCTCAGCACAGCTTTCTACTAAACCTGTCATACCAGACAGACACAAACAGACTGGCAGTGTTTCTGAGGTTTGGACTGATGTAAGCTACTGTTTACCATGCAGCTTACAGCTGGAGCTCGGCCTCTGGGAGAAAGCATCAGTATGGGTTTAGGTATAAATGTAGCTCACCAGACAAAAGTGAGTCCCCTGTGACTGAACCACACCTAATAGCGTGTAATCCCTCCACGAGCACCCTCGACAGATGTGATTGGATTTGGCATGTACTGGACAAGTTTCTGGGTGTAGGCCACATCAAAGTTCAGACACTCTTGCATCAAGGAATTGGGTCAGATTCGGTGGATGCCTTCCCTGGTACAATTCCGAGGACAATTCCCTGTAGACTGGGATTTGTGCCACTGCTGGTAGACCCGTATGACCGTACGCTTCCATACACCTGCAGATTCAGCTACTTCCTTCACACTTTGGTCTTTGGCACTCCCAAATGCAGTCACTCCTTTTAGCCAATCATTAACATCTGCTGTGGAGCCATTTTCCACACATGGAATAAGACCTTCACTGCACTGTAGCACCTCTTCCCAATCTATGGATCCCGTCACTCACACCCCGCAGGTATTTGTAGCCCCATCGTTCTCGTACAGCGCCATCTGCAGGAGCCTGAAGTTACTACCACCTTCAACACACAAGGGGACTCGTATTTTCTGTCTCTGGAGTTTATGTAAATGTAACCAGGGCAGCGTTTTGATCTTCGCACTACAGTCATGTGCTATAAACCCTCAGAGGCAGATTTACTGCGACCTGCTCTAAAGCGCTCCTGCAGGAATAGTTTCCTGATGGGATCAGGACAGACTCAAATGTTCTACCTCTGTTCTCCTTACCCTCGCTCATGATGCATCAGCCTGTAACAGATGACTCCCTGTAGTACATCACAGGCCAGACTGGTAAACTCTCATCGTCTGATTCATTTCTCAGACCAAGGAGAGTCATCATACGGTGACAAGGAGATGCCTTCCTACATAAACACTGGTGGAACTGATTTAACGGATTTAAGTTCACTGGCTTCAAGGGGATCTCCACCGATTCTTCAAAAGGTCTACATAATTAAGTGGCTGAAATTTAAACTAAGTCAGATTCAGAGTGATTTGGTGTGAGATGCTCTGTTCTACACAGCTTACCGGGTCAGAATTATTTACAGTGGTGGTGATAGGAACCAGGTGTCCACTCTTAAAAGCTCCCTCACAGACAGTAAAACACATGAACACATGAAATGGTTATTCTGCCCTGAGACAGATTGGTGGCCTGTCCAGGGTGTGTCCTACCTTCCGCCAATTGAATGCTGGGGAAGGCTCTGGCACCCCCTGCACAACCCAGAAGGATTAAGCAGGTTAGGAGATGAGATTCGGAGTGAGAGATGAAGTGGTTGGGAATATGTTGTCCGATGTCTGACGTTGTTTTATGATAGATGTGTGATACGTTTTGGGTTTAAAATGCTTTTTAATGTATTCATATTTATTTTAATCCATTCTTGGCGGAGGAGTACATGCGGGGTGCTGAGAGGCAAAATAGTCCCCCAAAGAAAACTAAGCATTTTCAGAATTTGCCATCATCAGCATAATATATTTAATTAAACTTAATTGATTATTTTATTTTTATATGTATTATTTGTTTTATTACTATTATTTATTTACATGACTTTACATTATTATTTTTACATATCTATTGGATTATTAATGTATTTACATACATTTATTCTTCTTCTGCAACTTATTTTTATTACTATTATTATTACATCCATTTCTGTATGTTATTATGAGTTGAATTATTTTATTATGTTTATTTTTATTATTTATTTAGTTGTTTATATTTTTCAGGGTTTTTTTTGTATTTTATTTTATATTAATAATGGTTGATTATTAATATAAATCAGAAGACATGTGTAGGTTCACTGGTGGGTTTGGATGGTAAATAAAACGACTATATTTGTGTTGTAGACATGATGACGCCTGGTTACTATTACCACCACTGTAAAGACAGCAGGGTCTGTAAAGTGTCAAACTCACTCTGACTCTGAATTATTGAAATATTGAATTATTTTGAAACTCTGGATTTCCCCCTTTAATTGCCTCAAAACTGTCATAAAACCTGATACTCCATTATAATCAGTAAAGAGTGTAAGGATATTTCCATAAAACCTTTTGGGTCTTTGATCTTCAGTGATGGTCAGGAGCCTCTTGTATTGCTAATGTAATTGCTTGTATCTTCTTGTGTTGCTAATCACTGGACTGCCTTTATTATGGCACATTATCCGGTTTGGCATTGTTTCCAAAACCGTATGCAACGTCACAACATTTGCTTCCGTTGCCTTCACTTCTGGCTGATATCTTGTATTGACTTCAGGGAAGTCTAATCACTCCAGAAAGTCCACCCTAGCACATCCCAAAGACTTCCAGTGGGATAAATGTCAGGACTCTATGGTGGCCAACTCATGTGTTTCCTCATGCTCCCTGAACCACTCTTTCCCAGCCTGAGCCCTGTGAATCTCGGCATTGTAGTCCTGGAATATGGCCGTGCCATCAGAGAAGCAAAAATGTCCTGGTCATTCAGTATATCCTGGTCATTCAGTATATCCTGGTCATTCAGTACATTTAGGTGGCCAGCTGACTTCATTTTATTCCCACATAACGTTGCTGCTAACATAGTCTCAGCTGGACTAACTGAAGCAACTCCAGATCATAACACAGTCTCCAGAGGCTTGTACAGTGGACGGTAAGGCATGACAGAAGCATTGCTTCATGGGCTTCCCTTCTTACCTTGACGTGCCTATCGCTCTCTGGAATATGGTCAGTCTAGACTCATCAGACCACATGACCTTTTTTCATTGCTTCAGAGTTCAGTCTTCATGCTCCCCAGTCGGACTAACAAGTGGCTTTCTCATGTCTACACAGCTGTTTGGTCCCAATCCTGTGAGTTCTGGTCATGTGGGAATGCTTTTACCTTCACTGTACCTTCATAGCAGTGAGATCTACTGTCCATTTTTTACCCCTTAACTTTACCAAGAGTTTAAGTGATCTCCGTTCATGCTCATTTTAGACGTTTTCTGACAATTGTCTAAGGTTTAATAATGCGCTGGACAGTTCCGAACCAAGTCCCTTCAGCTTCTCCATAGTTGTTTTCCTTGCTTGATGCCGGACAGTAATTGGACCTTTCTGGAACACAGTAACATCTTTACCACATGCATGGGATGCGTGTTCCCACATTGCCCACTGATACATATTAACCACAGCAGTAATTTTCCAATCAAAGACTCTTAAGTATTTGCATATTCGAATCCAAGCTGTGCCTTTTTATGGGCAGCCAGTGCACACTCGCATATCGAATATCAGTTCAAATTGGCTGGTATACGCAATCTATCACGTATCAGTTCATCAGAGGGATTCAGAGCCAGAGTCTTCTGATCCTCAAAGTCCTCCTACAGGCCATCTAAAGTGCAGGGCCTATTTACAGCATGTGTGGCAGCGAGCAGAGTATGGAGGGAATTCAACACCGTTGCTCCCACCACAAAACACACACTGTACGCTGTTCTACTTTGTCTTCATGGCTCCTCTGGCCTTTGATTAATTCTCCCTTACACTTGATGATGCTCAGGCTTTCAGGTCATGCCAGAATATAGGTCAGTGTTGTTTGGAATAGTTCAGAAGTGAGATCAAAGGTGTAGAGCTTCTCCCATTGGCTAGCACGCTAAGCCACTCTCTTCACTTGAATCCTATTTGATAGTTCTGCATTGTCATGAGCAAGTCCAGGGTCCTCTCCTATTGGATGCTGATCATGGTCATTTGCATAAATCATTCTCTGCAGGGCCCTCATTGGTCAGGTTATCTCCCAGTGGGGGTCTCAGTGCATGAGCGGCTAAAGCCGGGTCTATGGGGTCTAAGCCGAGCTCATGTTTCCTCCTCCCTCCTACTGTTTATTAATAAATGTAAACAGATGAGTTGCCCTGGTGACTCCAGGCAGTGAGCTGGAGCTGGAAGACAGAAACCAGACAGACGCAGGCTCTCGTGCACCTTCCAGCTTCTAGCACAGCTTGGATATTATTGTGAAGCCTGAAGAGAGAGGAACCCCGATGAGATCAGTGAGTATCTGGCTTTTTATTGGACTTAAGCAGACAGAAATACATTTGAATACATGCGTTTCACTGTGGTATATAAAGTATACCACTTTGTGATGTCATGATGGTGGTCTTTTAAGGGTCTCGGAAAAGTAAGGCTCAAACAGAGGCTAGTGTAACGTGTGATTCATACTGAAGCTCCATTGAAAGACAATGGAAGTCTACATTTCAGATGCCCTGTAAAATACAGTGTAAGCGCGAGCAGCTGTTCCTGATGGAGTGTGCCGCAGTTGGAATGTGCCCTGCCTGTGCCCATGGCTAGCAGCTGCTCTCTTTGCAGTCCCCCTGAGCCTGTCTACAGACCCTGTTTACCAGGGAGATAGACCCTCGGACCATTTAGGGTATCGGAGCCAGTAATATCAGATTTTCCCCTTAAGGTACATCAGTACCTTTTACCCTTACACAGTACTGCAGAATGGTGGCCTATAGCTGGGATTCAGGTTGTTCAGTCATGGGCTCAAGGTTAGGGAACCAGCTGTGTGACCGGAGGATTGCCGCTTTGATTTCCCGAACCAACAGGCTTGACTGAAGTGCCCTTGAGCAAGGCACCTAACTCCCAACTGCTCCCAGAGCACTGTGGATAGGGCTGCCCACCGCTCCAGGCAAGTGTGCTCACTGCCCCTAGTGTGTGTGTTCACTAGTGTGTGGGTCTTTCACTTCACAGCTGAGTTGAATGCGGTAGACGAGTTCGTCTGGGTGCAAACACAATGGGCAAATAGTTCTAAATTCTTATTCTAATTGTCCCAAAGTGGCCATGGATCAGCAAGAACAACAGTGAGGTCTTTTTGTCTCTTGTTGCTGTGGTAAGTAGATGTCTGGTGGCTAGCCTCTGCTCTTATCTTGATGTAGCAGGACTCATAAGCTGTTTTGGAAAGTCGTCTGCTGTGCTTCACCTCTCCAAAAGAATTAAAGTCCCATACAGTAAGATAGGGGACCTACTAAACCCATCTAATGCCCTCAGTGACCCTTCTAATTAGTTCATTCAGATGCTTTAAAGCACACGCGTTGCTGACACAGGTTTTACGATCCGCACACCCAGACCTAGATTCTCCACAGAAAAGCAGTGCCAGTTAAGTCGAGGCAGTATAGAGGTCAAGATGCCCACTGCTAGGGGCCAACTAGTCGGGTGTAAAGCTCCCTGGCATCGGACTCTGGAGCACTGGAATGATGTTCTATGAAGCGATGACGCACCATCTGATACCTTTGGGATGTGAGGGCGTGCTGTTTGCAAGCCAGATCTAAGCATTGTCAGTAACTGACCTCACGGATGCTCTTGTTCACCCCTACCTAATGACTGACTCCAAAGGCTGAGACCACCAGTGGACCTGTTTATACACTGTATTCCTTTTTTTTCAATGCCAGTGATTCCCGAAAGAATTTGAGTGAACTGAAGTAGAATCTTTGAAACGTTCACATGAATTGTTCGACTGAGCTGCACATGGACATGCAAAACATCTAATAAGTCGACTGAAGCCATGTTTTTATTTTGTCTGGTCTGTCCACAGGTCCTTACATGGTTAATAGCAACGTGTGTGATTGCATTTGAATTGTGCATGAATCATGAATGCCTCGTTCCTCTTCGTTTTACTTGCCATGACTTTTTAAAACTGTTTGTAAAAGTAAATCAAAAACTTTCTGTTGTTTATTTTCAGATTTAAATATATAAAAAATCAATTTTCAGTCGGACCTTAGACTTTTTGAGCCCACTGTATTTTTGTGTTACAGTATATTTAACTTAACAAAATGTTTTTCCCCTTTAAAATAGCATTTCCAAAGCGTATTAGTGACACATTACAGTGTAGTGTCCTACATTTTTGAAAAAGCCAACTTGAAACATAAGCTAACCGGACAAAAAATGAGTCACCTGGCATGTTTAAGGTGGTAGCACTAGGATGGTCATTCTATAAATACCTGCAGGGTGTGAGTGACGGGATTCATAGACTGAGAAGAGGTGCTACAGTGCAGGGAACGTCTTGTTCCATGTGTGGAAGGAGTGACTGCATTTGGGTGTGCCAAAGACCATAGTGTGAAGGAAGTAGCTGAATCTGCAGGTGTATGGAAGCGTACGCTCATACGGGTCTACCAGCAGTGGCTAAAATCCCAGTCTACAGGAAATTCTCCTCGGAATTGTACCAGGGAAGGCATCCAACAAATCTGGCTCAACTGCACAATTCTTTGATGCAAGTGTGTCTGAACATTGACGTGGCCTACATCCAGAAACTTGCAAAGTCCAGGCCAAATCCAATCACAGCTGTTAATCACACTTATGGAGGTATTGCACGCTATGAGGTACGTATTAGTCACAGATGACTCTTTTTTTTTTGTCCGGTGAGCTCACATACCTTTTTTATTAGTATAATTTTGGACTTTTTGACACATTTGGCCTCCACAAACATGGCATGCTGGACCACATGACAAAACCTTTGGGGACCATATTGATTTTTAATTACTAGCTTAATTTAGAGACCCCTGACAGCTAAATAGCAGTGTTGTCATCTATTTTCTGCCATTAGACTCCACTTTAACTTAACAAGTAGTGGAAGGCTGCACTGCTAACATTAGCAAACCTATGCCTGTGGTAGTGTGATTTTTATACTATGACAATATCGCAATATATAAAATCTTAAATATTAAAGAAATATTAAATTCGTTGCAGTACACAGCCCTGGTGTAAACCCTGCCCAGAAGAGTAGAGGCTATATTAATACCTGTGATTTTAATGTAGCTATGTGGTTCATTCAGTACTTTAGCTGTCCATCAGTTGGCTGTTCATTAGGTGTGGGCAGCTGCCGCTCAGTGACATGGATACCACGGAGACTTTTGGATTCCCTCCAAATAACCACATTACCTACCGTGTATCAGGCACTGTACAAGAATCCCACACCCGCAATGCCCAACACATACAGACCAACAGTAAGGTTGTTTTACGAGGCCTCTCTCGTCACTGAAGCACCAAGCAAATGGTTGGCACACCGTTTACCAATGACACAGAACAGAAAATGATATTCTAACTCTTTTTGCAACTACTGTCCACAGTTGGTCAACTGACAGAAGATGGAAGACAAAGATACTGAGTTTGCTGAAGCTTACGGGCCTCTCTCACAGCCTGAGGGAAAACTTGAACCCTTGTTCATAGAGGAAGAAGAAGAAGACTACTTTGAAGATTGTTTGGAAGAGCTTGAGGCCGCCTTCGCTCTTCCCGAGCAGTCCTTACCCTATTCACAAAAATGTCGGCAAGTGCTGCAAGCTGAATTCAACGGACTTATGAGGCAGATGTTGGCACAGCTAGATGACTTTGATGCCACCCATGAAACCAAGTCCACCCTACCAGCCTTCTTCGCAGGAAGTGATCGCATGTTAATAAGAAATGGCTTTGAAGGTTCCAGCAAGTATGAGGACTTTGTTCCAGAGACAGCAGTATCCATGGCAGTAGATGAGTCTGAAGGCTGTACTTTGGAAGTGGTGCCGAAGTTGTCTGCAACCACGATGATAAAGGAACTTGGGACATCATTTGACAGTTGCATTGATGAGGTCGGTCAGCTGGAGCGCAGGAAGGAAGAGCTGGTGCAGGAGCTTCTGGAGCTGGAGAAACCCATGGCACAGGAAGTGGAGGCTTTGAGGGCGGAGCTGAGGGACGCCAAAAGCCTCCTTTTCAAGGCCACGATGGAAAGACAGGATTTGCAGGAGGAGGTCCGGGTGGTCAAAAGACGCTTGTTCGTTGCGGCCAGAGACTGTGCACAGAGTCAGGTGGCCTTGGCCACCCAGCAGAAAGAAGTGGAGCAGTTCAATCAAGCACAGGTACTATTGTTCTAAAGGTTCTAGAGCAATTAAAGGGTTTTCATAGCCAGGAACCGCCAAGGAACCTGTCGTTGTCTATAAAGAACCCCATAGCAAATCTCAACAATAGCATTATTACCAATTCGTTTGCCACTAACATGTTTGTGAAAATGTCCCCTCCGATAATTCTTCAACACAGGACGAGATGAAGGCCCATGTTGTGAAGCTGACTGAAGAGATTGACCAGCTTCATTCTGAACACCAGGACCAGCTACAGGCCCTGCAAAATGAGAATAACAACATTAAACAGAAGTCCAGCAAGGGCAAGACTCGCTCATACCTATCCCAAGGCCGACGGGCCTCCGTCGACCTACAGCAGTACCTCCAAGATGGCATCAAAGCGCTGGAGGAGTGGTATGAGCCCCGGCTGGTGGCCTTATTGAAGAGACGAGAAACCAGTGCCGATACGTTAAGTACATTTAGGGAGCAGTGCAAGGAGCTAAAGAACCAGCTTGGGCCCCTGAAAGATGAAGAGCAGAGGCTGGGGCTCGAACGGGCCCGTCTAGAAGAACGGATTCGTCTGATGGAGAGGCAGAGGAAAGAGAATGTGGAGCAATACCGGGTATGTAACTTAGATACTGTGGACTGTGTTTGTGAATCTGTCATTTGTTCATTCTCTCAAACCAAAATTACAAAGGTACAAAATAGACAAATTTAGAATTTGATGTTTACAACAGACAGAGGGGTGGACTTATTGTCCGTTCTTGCTCAGTGCAAAACTTCAGCTCCTCAACAGTCCGATCCGTATTTGAAGTTTCTGATTCTCCTCTTCATGATGTGCAATACTTTGTTCAATAGGAGACCACAGGCCAGCCCAGCACAAACACTCTGTGTCAATGAAGCCACGGTAATTGCAGCAGAATAAGGCCGGGCACTGTCCTGCTGAAACAACCATGGACTTCCCAAGTACAGAGTTAATCTTGATGGCAGCATGTGTCTCTCTAAAATCCCGATATCCACCTCATCCACCCATGCCGTGGGCACTTAAGCCCCCCCCAACACCATGACAGACATCTGAGTTCCTTTCACTGATAACAGTCTGGACGCTTGCTTTCGTCTTACTTCGTCAATATTCGTTTTTTCCCCAAAACCAAACCAAAGCATGGACTCATCTGGCCACAGCACATATTCCCACTGGTCTTTCATACCATCTGAGATGAGCTCAGGCCCAGAGAACTCGGCGGCGTTTCTGTATAGAGTTGTACGGCTATTTCCACGCGTACTAAGAGTTTCAGTCAGCAGACTGCGTTCAGTGACAATGTTTTTCCGAAGTATTCCGAGCCCATGTGAGTACATTTAACAATATAACAAGACCGTTCTTTTGCAATGCCACCTGAGGGCTGGAAGGTCACATGCATTTAACAGTGTTTTTCAGCCTTTTCCAACACAGGCTAAGAATTCTCCAGAGTCCCTGAATCTGTTCACAATATCTTTTACGGCAGATGTGGGAAAAAAATTACATTCTTTGCAGTGTTGTGTGAAGAAATGCTCTTTTTTAATGCTTTGGTAATTCCCTCACAGTCTTTGGGACAAAGTGGTGAGCCACAACCCATCTTCGCTGCACTCTGGAGCTTCCTTTTCCCCAATCACCTGTTAGTTGTGAAATACTTTAAAATGTTGTAACTTGAATGTTCTCTAAACTTGGGCGTTTAAATCCAACTTTTTTTAGGGTGCTGCAGGCATCAAATTCTAAACTTGTTTATATTTACAAAAACACAATCATAATTGGTCTGCCACAAAATTAAAAGTCATTTCCTGGTCCTTATCAGTTGAATAAGCGTACAAGAGAACAGACAAATCACAGATTTGCAAGCTTACATTTGACAAAATGTTCCCATCTTCCCAGAAATCAGGTTCATAATTAGATATACCACATGAATTTGCTTCCAGGAGACAATAGATCTCCTTGAGGAGAACAGCCGAGCACTGAAGACCGAGCTGCAGGTTCAGATCAACAAGATCAAAGAGATGGAGACGATAAAGAACAGCCTGATCAAGCAGCTATACTTTTATAGGCAAGTGTGACAAACCTTGAGGGTGCATTTGTATTTGAAGTACTGCATTTGAAGCATTTGTGAGATTGTGTCATCTTGCACACTGACAAGTACTTCTGTTTTACAGAGAAAGAACAGAAGAACATCACCCACAGGAGATCCTAATGGTGGAGGAGAAAACATGATCGGCGAATCTGAGTTTGGCTGCATTTTGCACTGTTTAGTGATCTAGAAAGCCACTTTGTATTTGAATGTCATTTGTGTAGTATAATCACAGCAGGTTTGTTCTTTAATGTAAATAGCTCCACATCACACTACCACAAATCTAACAAGCTAACCATGCATGTGGGTGCAACCCAACGCAGAAATATTCCAAAACAGTATGCAGCATGAAATAGACCAGCACTTAACCCGCATGTCACAGAACCAAGTGTACGTGTGACAGAGACTGCCCAGATTTTTATCTGCCCACGTGTACTGCCTGAACGCTCTGGATGTACCTGTAGTGTTAACAGGGAAGTGAGTCAGAGTCGAGGAAATAAAGCTTGTATATACACAATAGTCTGAGTGCCAGTGATTTGTCTTCATGCCATGAGGTAAGACAAAGAGAGACGGCAGAAAGCATGGACATATTAGGGCATCATGCTGGAACTCTCAGAACATGCTGACCGAACGATGCTGGGAAGGTTTAGATAAGCAGCTATTACAGGACGTATGAAGCCCTTTCTTTAAATCATTTTGAACACAAACAAGAATTAAACCGAATGTGTTTACGAGACACGCAGTACAATCACTCTAATGGCTGGACCAGTTCAGTGAAAAACAGTTTATTCTGAATGTTCTGTACAATAACATGGACATAAAAGAGAAAGACACTGAAAAGCCACAGAAGGATTTTACAATATTAAAGACGTAAAACAGATGACATCACCAGACCATTGCTTGGTTGAGGGGAGAGGGGGGAGGAATCGGGGTACAAAATAAAGAGTACACAAGTTTCCCCATGCACCCCTGACACATGAATGATGTTTTCGCAGACATGTAAAAAATATTTTCTCCATATTCTCCATTGACAGTCACCATTATTTGACCAAGGCAAGTAAGTACTCAAGACTTTAAGCTGCTTATGATACAGTAAAATGAAAACTTGCTTTTTAGAAAACCCACAGGACGTGGGGCGAGGCAGGGATTATAATTCTCATATTTCAATCAAAAATCACAGAACAACCAATTTGTCTTAGAAAAATAAACCTTTCAGAAAATTAAAACAGAAGGAAACATTTCTGGTCAGATTTTTTTCCCATCTTTTCTTGGGAACAAGAACTTCCGTTCGTTCTTAACTTTGAGAATGTGTAGGTGGCTGCTGATGTGACTGATGCAGTTCACAGTTTCAGATGTGTGGAAAAAACATGGTCATATGGAGACAGTAAGGTGGTAGAGACTGAAAGTTCTATTCTTCTTTACCCTTGAACTTCTGTATCTGCAGCTCCTTCTGGGTCTTCATCATTGTAAATGTTTTCAGCCTGAAAAAAAAAAAAAAGCCACAAAAGTTTAATAAATAAAAAAAAATAATTATATATAAACAGCTGCAATTTACACCATCCCATTTGCAGAACAAACTGACAAGTTCCAGAACTTAAGAATGCTTTTCCTTCTCCTGTAAAGTTACCTTTGGAAATACTTTAGCAGATACATCATACGCTCTACCAATAACGATGAACTGTAACCATGGACACATTTATTAAACAGACAAACGCCACCACCTTTGGCTTTATAGTACATTACATGTTACATTTTATTCTGTGAGAACTTCACAGCCTGCTTATATCAGCTTTAGCATCTGATTTACACAAGACTCAGTCTGATACAAGATTTACATGTAAAGCATATTTACTCACCATTTGCCAGACTTGCATGATGTTGTCCTCAGACACAGAGCAGATCACCCATGGCTCATTGGGGTTCCAGGAGAAGTCAGAGATCTTTGCTGTGTGACCACCATGGATAAACTAACATTGAAAGAAAAAAAATTAACTAGAATGATTCAAGGACAAAAAAAGGATCACCTTTCCGAATTTCATGTGCCTCTTAAAGCTGGACACACACTATCCAATGTCAACCCTGATATGCCCCTTCCAAGACATAGGAGCTCCTTGAACACAGATCAAGAAAAGCCTTTATGTTCATAACGTACATATTCAGGCATCAAGGCACCTTGTAGCTCTTCCAGTGCTATGAGTGTTTCTCGATTCCACTCTCACCCACCATTTGACTTTCTGCTACCCATTTTTACTGTGCAAAGGAAATTCTATCAAGGGCTGACCTAGTTTATGATGCTCTTCATTTTAGAAAACTACCGGGATTATGACTGGTGTGATGCATGTCCAGCCTAAAATATCTGACGGTATTTTTAACTTCTCACCAGTAACTCAGGAGGCCCATCTTCAGCATCTTCTGGCGACTGCTCCTCACCAATTTTACTAGGAAAAAAAATATGTAATTTAAAAATATGAACAAATACACACGATACGTGAGAGAGAGAAAACAAAAAGCTAAAATGTGTCCCCATTCTTAGGAAGTAATCCAAGTAAGAAGAGCATGAGCTTATTCACCTGAGATCCCACACATTGAGTCGTCTGTCTGTTCCACTGGATGCCAGGATGGTCTCATTATGAGGTGACCATTGAACCTACAAGCATCAGAGAGGTCAGACACTGAATACTGTCAACTCTTGTAATAACATAATAAGTATAAATGACGAAGAGAGCCATTCCCACACCTGGAAAATTTCATCTTTGTGCGACTCAAAGGAATGCAACTTCAGTTTGAGGTTCCTTAGATCCCACAATGCTACAGTCTGAGAGAAAGAAAGAGAAAAGTATATGATGAGAACAAGGATAAGAACTGCCATATTAAACCTACATGCCGGGGGAATAATGCTTGCTTTAACTGGAGACAAGAGTAAACCACTGTTTCATACCTTGTCAGCAGAGCCAGTAGCCAGGATGAACTCGCTGTAGGGATTAAACGACAGGCAATTGACCTCTGCAGTGTGGGCGTCCACTGCATGACTGGGCTTGGATGTGTTGTTGGAACGAGTATCCCAGCTAAAACAGGACAAAGATATATTTAGGTGTTTGTTTATTAAACATACCACTCGAGTCTGCCCAACACCCATATACTAAACAACATTTTAAACCAGCAGAAATCAGACAAACAAACAAACATGAATCGGGAGTAAATAAATAAATGTTTAATAATAATAAAAAAAACACACACACACACACACACACACACACACACACACACCACCAGACTGTACACTTACATCATAAGCTTCTGGTCATCAGCCACAGATCCAAAGAGGGACTCATGCAGTAGATGCCACGAAACATCCTCTACCACAGCAGTGTGACCAGTGAAAATGGTCTTGGCATCAACTATCTTCCCCTCCTTCGGCACTGTGCTGATGTCCCAAAGACAGATTGTCTAAAGAAATACAGAACTCCTCGTAAGGCCACCAGCAGAACACAAAACCAGCCCTACTCAATACAAGGTCACATCCAGGAAACAACAAAGACAAATGTCAGGATGTGTCTTACATGATCATCAGATGCACTTAACAGGCAGCCGCTCAGGTTGGGATTCCAAGACAGGCCATAGCCCTCTTTCTGATGCCCCCTTAGTCTTAAGTCAGGAGTGCACTCGCCAGAGGGGTCTAAAGGGAAACAAATACCAGAATACATATTAGCAATAATTAATTTTCTATTAGTATCCACTACAAAACCTGGGGTAAAACAGGTTGTATATGATTTCAGGAATAATCAATAGTAACCAAGCAGTGAGACTTTTAATAAGGTTAACAATTTGTTGCGGGCATGTACAGAACGCAGTACTGAAAGGGTTCTTACCAGGTTTGGATGGGTGCTTGGTGTAATCAAAAACAAGCACATCACTGGTGGGAGTCTTGGTGGCAATGATGCAGGGGTTCTGGGGCATGTAGCGGGCCCTGTTCACCTCTCCTTCATGGTTAATCTTAATCTCAATCTCGATTTTACCACTGACTGAACCAAAACCTCCAAACTCTGAGGAGAAAAAACAGTAATTAATACAAGACCCAAAGTATTTCTGGTAGCTTACGACTTTTGGTAAAATCCTTACCTCCTTTCTCACTATCATAATGTGAGGCATCAAACTGGGCATCATCATTCGGGAGCTGAACGCTGGCAATGACGAGGTGGTTCTGCTCATCAGAGGTGTGGGTTCCAAGGACCAGTCTGTGGACGCTATAATCCTTACCCTCAGGCCTACATGAGACAGAGGTACCGTTCTTACTTTGAAAGGAGCAAAACATTTAGACCCCATTTACACCCATAACATCCAGCATCTTAAGATTTTAACCACAAGCGTTTAAGTGAGAATCCAGTTAGTCAGACTGAAACCAGATTTCTGTGTGGGACTAATGTTATTCCATGGCGACCACTTGCCAATTGTTCATCCATCATGTTGAATTTGTTTTGCACAGCAGTGTCTGACCATATTAACACTAGATATTTTGTTTCATTTGGTCCCCAACCATGTGCATCCTCCATGAATATCTTTCTCCTAAACATGGATCATGTGCCCAGCAACATACTGCACAGGGAGTAGTTTTGGCTGTACTGGATAGGGGGTTTGTGTGTTCAATACATCTTGGGAGGCTTTGCATTCCCCCCTGTATTCTGGCAAACCCCAGCCCCTGCGACTAGTACTGGCAGGCACTTCACTCGCCTCATAAACCCAGGCTGAATCACAAATGGCTCACTATGGTGAACTATTAAAACTTGACCTCTTCGTTCCCCTAGTGCACTCAATTTCCCAAAAGGCTCTTTGTTGCACGCATCATCCACTGTTTGTGTGCAACTGTCTAAGATTTAAGATCTAAACAGGGAGCAGGAAGTCATCTCAGATTTAGCCATACCAGGAAATTTTCTCGAAGGCCGTGACACGCTAAACACCCATCCTAGTGGAGGAGGTGGGGTTTGACAGAATACAGGTGGGGAAACAAAAACCTGAGATCAGGAACTGCAGAGAGGGCACCCTTTTTCAAGCAGCTTTTAAGTTTAGTCATTTTAACTTTTAAATATTTGATATGCTTGGAAGACGGATGTGTTTACACTGCTATAACGTGCCGCTCAAATGCCTCCACCACCCAAAGCGGTTTGCACAATCAGTTTGTATCCGTTTTAAATGCAGTGGCTTGGCCTTTTCCAGATACAGCCCTGCTACTCAGGAAGCACGAAGTGACCAAGTGTAAACAGGGTCTTGCACTGTCTTGTAGGGTCCTGTACTTCTACCTCAGTAACTGCTGTGTTTCACACAGATCACAGCATGCTAAATCTCTCTGCATCTTATTCCACTACCTCATGTCCGAAAATGAGTGCTGTGTTGGTGCTGCACTGTCCTGTCTGTTTACTGTATCTAATGTCTAATTAATTTATCGTATTTATTGTGTTGCTTTCTAGTTTAATTTTTTGCTTATGTCTGCACGTTTGCACTCTTTTGTTCCATGTTGCACCTTGTTCCTGGAGGAACGTAATTTCACTCCACTGTGTACTTGTGTGACAATAAAAGCCTCTTGACTTGCAGCAGTGCAGTAACTGGACATAGCAGATATCCAATATCCCTGAGAACTTTAACTAAGCAAAAAAACTTCTTCAGAGCTGCGAGGCTGCTTGCAAAATAAATAGGCTTGGACTTCACGTTTTCGAACTTACCTGGTGACATCTGGCAACCACTGAGCAGTGAGACTTGGCCACTCCAGTGCATGGGTCATCACCAGGTCGTACAGAAACGGGGTGTTTTTCTTCCATATCTTGTACTCCTCGTTAATCACCCTCTCTTCAACAGCATCATCGAAGGCAGCTGCAACACAACAGGAAAGGGAAACTTGAAGTCAGCTCTGAAGATGAGAACTGTCAAAACTCTCAGGTGGAGTCAGGAATACCCACTTACCTAGCTAGCAATGTTATGTACAAAAGCATTTCCGCCAAAACCTTAGAGCAATAGCAAAACAGCCTACGGGGTACGTTTCAACCACCAGACCCACAAATACAGACACGCAGGACTAACACAACACGAAACCGTGGTCTACTAAGTGCTTTGACAATTTAGCTGCACCCTTATTAACAAAACCGAACCTAGCCTAACTAGCCACATGCTAACTAGCTAGCACTAATTCATTCAACAGACTGACGCCAACTAAGGCTAGTTAGCCACATTAGCTAGCAAGCCTGTAATTTGTCTGTCTTATTAGCTGCACGTTTAAAACTTCAACTTAAACCAACATACATGTTTGGAAAGCACATTTCCTGCTTAGCTAACGAGCCTATCGATTAAACTCTCCAGCGTACACCTGAAACTCTAGGCTTATAACGTGGGTAATAATATGGCGGGACCCGGCCTGTGTTGATTTGTCAATGGGTGCTAAAAAGCTAGCTGCTGTATTAGCAACGCTACCCGAACACCTAAATAAAGAGTCCGCGTTTAATTTAACAAGGGAAAAACAAGCAAAACGGCGTTCACCGGCTACACAGAAGCGGCCGCTTACCATCTTTATCAGCCATGGCGAGTCGTTAACGGCCGCAATCCAGCCAACTTTCAGCAACGCAGGCGATTATGCCGCTCTTCTTTGTCTCGCGCACCGGCGTGCACGTTCGCGCCAAACTCTACAGCAGTACCAGTGCGGACGCGCGCGCCGCCCCTGGAAAGCGCGAGAGTGCTGAGGTGGGCGGGACTGTTGTGTTGTTCCTACCCGTATTCTGACAAGCCCCGCCCCCTGCGCTTGCACCGGAGGGTACGTCACTCGCCTCGTAAACACAGGCTCAGTCTTAAATAACCCAAGAAGTGTCATCTAAACGTATACATAACATATGTCCAGCTAAATAAATAAATAGAAAATAAAAATAAAGGTATTGTTAAATTAAATAAATAAATTAAATATGCCAACACCTCAGTGCCTTTATCGTTTATAATATTGATGAGAAGTATTGTTTTGTTTTGTTTACTTTATTGTTTATTTATTTAAAATTTGTATTATTTTGTCTTCTGTAAAATCACAGGGCTGAATACACACATGATACGTCTTATACTTTGAATGGCTAAGTTTTATATCCATATATACAGGCCTATTTTTGTTGCCTTTAAAGTAGAGTAAGCATAGATCAAACATTACAAAAAAAAAAAAAAAAAAAAATTCCGAAAAGCTGTTAAAACTAAAAATACGGAATTGTTTTATGTATATGTGCACTGTTATGTGTAAATTTGTATATATGCATCTGAGGTTGTGTAGGATTTTCATTTTTAAAAATGGCAAAAAAATAAATCAGAATAACTCTATACACGGGTTACCCTGTATGAATTATGAAACGTATTCATCCAGTTAGTGCACAGTGATTCCAGACGGGAATTGTTCTTTGAATCCCAAATGGCTCTTTGTTCTGTCATATCATACACTGTGTCACATCATATACTTCGTGTGCAGGAGTCGCTGTTTTAAGACCTACGTTGTCCTCTAAGTAGGGAGTATAAAGCCATTTGAGACTGAGCCAAACTTACTACAGACACTACAAACCAATCCCAGCGCGGGAAAGTGTACGGCGCCGACATGTTTCCCACCAGTCCTAGTGAAGGAGGCGGGGCTTGTCGGAATGCAGGCGGGAAACAAAAATCCGGCGCTACCATCAGGAACTGCAGAGAGGGCGCCGTTTCTTTGACCACCGATTGGTCATATAGTGTATCACGTGATCTACAATACCGGAAGTGTCAGGAGCCCCATTGCAATAATGGCAGGGAATTTCTATGAGCGGCTTTTAGCAGCTTAATGTTATTTTAGTATTTTAATATTAGATATAAGGATAACAAGTAACAGAGATAATTCCAGATAAAGTCTTTACATCTTATTACTTGTTGTAACTATGTAACATTACAAGTATTTGTTTCTATGAATAATTTATTAATCTAATAGTTATGTTATGCCAGCAAGTACAAGAAAAAGTAAGAAAAGAAAATGTATGAAAAATAATGTGGTGTTGGCGTAGAAGGAGGCATTCCTCCATTTCTTCCTGAGGGCAAGGAGGGCCCCAGCTGGTGCTAGGACATCTAACCCATGTATGTATGCATCCCGTAAGGGTGTGAGCAAGAACTCACGTCCCCTTGGCTCAGACCCCCAGAAGACGACCGAGAGCCATTTTCTCCCCCTGGGTGGACTTGGCTGTTGATGACTGACCTGACCTGAGATCTGTTCTTTACTGTCCACCTACCTGAAGCACCGTAAAACACTGTTTTTGCCACTTTTGACACCTCTGTGGCATCAGAGTAGAAGCAGACGTGGGAGAGGCCATGCTTTCTGCCATGAGAAGTGCCCATTCGAAATGACACACTACTGTACTGCATACTACAATACTATGTACTGCATACTGTATACTGCCCCTTGTGTTTATTAAACTTCAGGCCTGTATACTTTAACACTCTACAGCTGATTCTGATTAAAACATACCCCACTACAATCACTACACTCTTTTTAAATTTATATTTTAGTTTCTAGTATACCGGGGGAGCTATCTTCATGGTGTACTGTATCCCATCCTGCAACGCGGCCTCACCAGCTCTCAGCCTGCTTCAACCAGAGAAAATGGCGGCGGGTAACACTGGGGAGTAAAACACAGCCAACTACCTGTATAAATGTGGGTGTAGTGATTATAGTGGGGTGTGATTTCATCAGAATGAGCCTCAGAAAGTTAAAATATACAGGTCTGAAGATTAATAAGATATGAACTCGCTTTAGAGGTTCAGTTTTAGAGTGAAATAACCGAGGGTAGCTA
This sequence comes from Semaprochilodus insignis, assembly GCA_034552555.1. Lineage (NCBI taxonomy): Eukaryota > Metazoa > Chordata > Actinopteri > Characiformes > Prochilodontidae > Semaprochilodus > Semaprochilodus insignis. The sequence continues at coordinate 3,418,045 of CM067475.1, read as the reverse complement.
ACAGCTAGGCTAAACGTATTTCAGGTGAACTGAGCAGCGTTAGCAGCAGCTAGCTCTAAACAGTGGATACAGTAATAACAGCTCTGAGGTAAATGTGAGGTAACTGGTCATGTGACTGTATTAGTATACTACACTGTACGTGTATATAGTATTTTATTTTATTCATAAATAAATGAATATATAATTGAATAGACAGATACGTGAGTTAGTACATAAAAAACACTTTTATTAATAAAAAGCAATAGCATACATACACGAGTGAACTTGATAAAGTAAAATCTACTGCAGAAGCTGATCTTTCACACAGTACCTGAACAGGATCGGTAAAGAGTGTATGTGTCTGTGTGCTGTGTCTTATTAAAAGGCTGTCTATGTGACGTCTCCTGTACTCTTGACGTAGAGCCCAGAGGTCCATGGCTTTTCCCTGGTTTGTGCTTGAGTGTCTAGGACTCCTCTCACTAGGCAATACGCATTGACACGGAGACTACAGTGCACTAACAGGCTGGCCACAAAGAGTAGACTGGAGAGTCCTCAGGACTGCTAATCCTCCTCCTTCTCAGACTCTGACTCTGCCGGAGAAAATGTCATAGTCACACACTGAACATTTTAACCTACTAGAAGTCTATGGGCAATAAAGCAAAGCTGAGCATGGAGTGGGTTTTCTATATCCCACTTCTAGATGAACTATTTGTAAAGCTCCCATACCCTCCTCTGCGTTCTGAAGCCACTCCACAAACTTCTTCATCTGCTCCAGAAAGACGCTCTTCCCTTTGGCAGCATGGGCATCTTTGTACCACTTCAAAATGGCTTCCTCACTAAGGACGTCGGCTACGAGACACAAACCGGAGACAGTGCTATAGTGCATTGTTCATGCTGTTATAACTGCATATTATGAATACTGTTACTACTACAGATCTTGAATTTTACTGTAATTGAGCAAAGTGATTACAATAAAATACTACTCTTTAATGGCGTGGACCCCCTACAGGACCACCACAGAGCAGTGCTGGTAAGAGTGGATCAGAAACAGCAGTGCTGGACTTTTTAAACACCTCAGAGTCACTGCTGGACCGAGAATCGTCCACCAACCAAAACTATCCAGTCAACAGCGTCCTGTGACCACTGATGAAGGACTAGAGGATGACCAACATAAACTGTGCAGCAGCAGATGAGCTATCGTCTCTGACTGCACATCTACAAGCTGGACCAGCAAGGTAGGAGTGTCTAATAGAGTGGACAGTGAGTGGACACAGTGTTTAAACATTCCCGCAGCACTGCTGTGTCTGATCCACTCACACCAGAACTGCTCAGATTGTCATCATTTTGGTCTTACACTCAGCAGAGTGATAGACTGCGTTCTTCATTTAAACTGCATGCCATTCATACATGCTTGCCACCGTTAGGTCAGAATGCACCTGATATGCACCTTTGTAGAACAGCATCACTATCTTGGAGAATGATTTCATGAAGTGGATGTTGTCATAGCAGTACTCCTGAATCTTGATGAGCAGGATCAGTTCCGACTGGCCCTGAGTACTGAACATGGCCAGCAGAGGAGCGTAGTGCTGCAGAGAAGACAGCAACCATTAGACAGTGGCTACAGTACGAGGATGTCATGGTCATTGAAAACACTCAGAATACACACAGAACCAGGAACGTGCACAAACATCTTGAGAGACTGTTGCTGTAACCTGAAAGGTCCGGTCCTGACCTGTGCGTTGCTTGGAAGCATATGTGGAGAGTTTTGGGAATCCCACTGGTTATGCCATTCACTTTTAATAATTTCCACAAAACCTCAAAAGACTCACCAGAGCCCTTGCATAATGTCAGCTATAAGTTTGGATGCTACAGTGTCACATGACAGGGCATCGTTTTGCACCACAATTAGACTTTTTCCAGCTCTGAGCCGGCCCATCGCTCCCACCGAGGCATGCCTAGTAAAAAGTAATAAAAGTTTGAATGATGTATTGATTTAATGTGGTCTCAATTTAGCAATGATGGACTACTCGTATTTATGCAGCCACAACAGCAAAAGTATTATTATTATTATTATTATTATTATTATATATTTTTTCTTCCAAAAGAGCAGCTCAGCCAAAGAGGGCAAACGGGCAAATTTAGCCCGGTCTTATGCACGTCCTTCTATAGAACATATCTACACCAAATCTTGATGCCATTTAATGCCATAATTAAAAATAATTCAGAATCATAATGAGTATCGTAGATCTTGTTTTTAGACCTTTATCGTTAAGTTCATACAAATGCTACAATGTTGGGAGCTTTTATATTTCCTACAGCTCTTCAAACTGTATCTCTATGCCCAATTTTTTTTGCTTTACCCTCATGCATTGCGAGTTGATTATAGCTAAAATGTGCACTGTCTGATGTAAAAATCTCTGTGTGCTATTTCAGTTTATGAAAGATTAGAAATCATAAGCTCCCTGGACAAAAAATGAGTCACCTCTATGTCATTCTGGAGTGGGGGGGTTATTACATGGAAATGGGTTCTTTGGTTGAGGTGACAGTAGATTTGAACCACAGTGTCTGCACTGAGCTGCTGGACAACCAGGTTTTGCCTTTTGCTCATCATCTTACCGAGGAACATAACATTCCTACCCCGGTATTCCAAGAAGAGAATTCTCACGTTCACAGGGCTGTAAATGTGACTGATGGGCATGAGGAATATTCAGGAACATTCACACATCTGGACTGGTACCGCAGAATCCCTATATTTGAGTGCTCTTGAAAGTCTGTGGGACTACCTGAACAACCAGTAAGACTCCAGGGAAGGCATCCACCAAATCTGGCCCAACTGCCCAATTCTTTGATGCAAGAGTGTCTGAACAATGATGTGGAGTACATCCAGATACTTGTACAGTCCATGCCAAATCCAACCACAGCTGTTATGGGTGCTCACGGAGGTATTACATGCTATTAGGTATGTTTCAGTCACAGGTGACTAATTTTTTGTCTGGTGAGCTTAGTTACTGAAATAGTATGTCAACACATTATTCTTAGAAAGTTCCTCTAGTCTTTGGCAGTACCTTTAGGTGTTTGAGGGCCTGCTCGGTGACCAGCTCCTCCTTCTTATTCCACTCCACAGCATTCATAAGGCAGGTCCACAGTAAGCCAATCACGGCCTGCTCCTGCAGATCATTCTTCTTCATCTCCTCCTTCACATACACCATAATCTGACAAACAGTATCGACATCTGGTTAATGCCTGGCCTGCACTTAGAGAAGACACAGATGACAATGACACCAATTATGCAATCCAGCATATGTGAAATGAAATCTGAAACCTGTTGTTGTGGCTGCTGAGCCAACAACATAGACATAATCCAGGAACGAGGTGTCAACATTTCATTAGCAAGTGAACAGATATGGAGTCGCATTCACCTCTCTGATGGGACACTCCTGAGACAGACGCTCTTGCAGTTCTTTCTGCAGCTCCTTACGGGTGCCCAAAGACTGCTGCACGCGCAGGAAGTCCGACAGCTCTTTCAGGCCAGCCTCGTTGAAGTACTTGGAAAAGTGCTCCACGTTCTGCTTGTTGGCCGGGAAAAGCTCCTGAGCAGATTGCAATACCGGATTCATTAAAAGCAGGAACATATTAGAAACATATAGTAGAAACATCTCATCAGGGTTACAAATGGAATACACTGGAAGTGATAAAAAATTCAATAATAATATAATATATAATAAGCTCACTGGACAAAAACTGAGTCACCTGTGACTGAAACATACCTAATAGTGTGTAATACCTCCACAAGCACAAATAACAGCTGTGACTGGATTTGGCATAGACTGGACAAGTTTCTGGATGTAGGCCACATCAATGTTCAGCCACTCTCGCATCAAAGAATTGCACAGTTGGGCCAGATTTGGTGGATGCCATTCCGAGGAGAATTCCCTGTAGACTGGGATTTTAGCCACTGCTGGTAGACCCGTATGACCGTACGCTTCCATACACCTGCAGATTCAGCTACTTCCTTCACACTATGGTCTTTGGCATGCCCAAATGCAGTCACTCCTTTTAGCCAATCATTAACATCTGCTTTGGAGCCATTTTCCACACATGGAACGAGACATTCACTGCACTGTACCACCTCTTCCCAATCTATGAATCCCGTCACTCACACCCCGCAGGTATTTATAACCCCATCATCTACATGCAGCACCATCTGCAGGAGGCTGATGTTACTACCACCTTAAACACGCAAGGTGACTTACTGTTTGTCCGGTGAGCTTACTATAATTTATATAATAATACTGAGTTGCTAGTTATCTTTTGTTCATGGTGCAAGCTGTACCAAGGGTAGCGATACCTACCAAACTCTGAGCGGAGCTAATATTTAGAGGCTGTCAAACAGAAAACCTTAAGGACCCAAAAATAAAATGCTCAGGAAATAAGCATAATGAATAGAGTCAGCAGCCTAGAGTACAAGTATGTTTCATCTTGTGCTATAGAATTAAACAGCTTATTTCTAGAGAGAAGATCTTTCAGCAGAATATGCCTCAAGGTCATGAATGTTTATAGGTGCTAAAGCATGACGGGCTGACAGGTGATGAAGGTTTCCATGGAAACATCATCACATCCTGCTTATAATCTTGCAAATTTCACACCTTTACAAAATCAAGCATCGTGCATCCTCCTCGAAAAGAGCAGGCAATCTCACACATGCACTCGGCATACCAGCAGTTTCTTATCCAGGCTGGCCTTTCGCAGGGCTGAAGTCACTGCATTGGCATCTTTCTCAGCTATCCATGCTTTGAACAGCTTCACCGCAAACGAGGCAGCGATGCCTGCGTAACAAGACAAGAATAAGAATAAGAAGGAGTGAAAAAACGCCCTGGGTCATATATTAGGCCAACAAACAAACATACGCAGACATACACAGAGATCTTCACTACACTAGTTAAATAAACCTGAGCACAGAGCAGCTGTCAGCTGCCTTGAATGTCAATTCAGTTCCATATATAGAAAACAATGAGGGAAGGCTCTTTGATGGTGTGCCAAATGTTTTAGAGAGGGTACGGAGGCAAACCTTGCAGGGAGCTCCATTCCATTATGCAATGTGAACTCTCAGAATATTTAATGTAAGACTTTTTATAACAACTCAAAGAAGCAGCCTTGCACTGCGAGGTGGAAACATTATTGGTGTCACATGGTGTCTGTATGCTGTTTAGATCTGGAGAACTTTATACCGATGAAGACATGATGACAAAAGCAGATAATTCACCCACATCTAGGACTGCAACAAAGCTATTTTGATTGAGTGCAATTATCTGTTTCCTATTAACCCAAATAATCGATTGATTATGAATGGCTCGATTACCATATTACAATATCTTTTTCCTTAAATCAGTTTTCCGTTAATCAAGTAAATAGTTAAAACTATTTTAAATGTAAACAGGGCCTTCTGTGCTTTGTGCACTGTGCTGTCTGTTCACTCTCTGTTGTGAAACTAAATTCTATAATCTGAGTCTTTACCGAAATGGAGGAAATGATGTCACAGACTAATCGGCTATTAAATTANAATATCTTTTTCCTTAAATCAGTTTTCCGTTAATCAAGTAAATAGTTAAAACTATTTTAAATGTAAACAGGGCCTTCTGTGCTTTGTGCACTGTGCTGTCTGTTCACTCTCTGTTGTGAAACTAAATTCTATAATCTGAGTCTTTACTGAAATGGAGGAAATGATGTCACCGACTAATCGGCTATTAAATTAGTTGGCAACTAAACTGGTTGAGTGATCGTTGCGCCCCTACTCACATCCATAGATGACGTGTCACTTACCAAGTTCTCTTTGAATTCTCTATCAACACTTCCAAAAAACTAGGACTGCAACAAACGGCTATTTTGATAGTCTAATTTTCTGAGGCCTATTAAAATCAAATAATCATCGATTATGACTCGCTCATTTAACAAATAACCCTTATGTAGCTATCAACTTTTGAATTTAGTTTGAGGTTCTTTTAAGCATTTCCTAACCAACAATGAAGACAATAAAGATGAATATCCTGTTCAAAAATGTACTGTATTAATGAACAAAAGATTAATAAAACCCCAATATATTTTCCTTAAATTAGATTTCCCTTAATCGAGTAAATAATAAAGAAATACATTTAAATGTTAAACATTTTAAATTTAAACAGGGCCTTCTGCGCTTTGTGTATTTTGCTGTCTGTTCACTCTCTGTTATGCAACTAAATTCTACAATCTGAGTCTTTACCGAAATGGAGGAAATGATGTCACCGATTAATCGGCTATTAAATTAGTTGCCAACTAAATTGGTCACGGATTTTAGTTGATTAAGTTGATTGATCGTTGCACCCCTACTCACATCCATAGATGACGTGTCACTTACCAAGTTCTCTTTGAATTCTCTATCAACACTTCCAAAAAACTAGGACTGCAACAAACGGCTATTTTGATAGTCTAATTTTCTGAGGCCTATTAAAATCAAATAATCAACGATTATGACTCGCTCATTTAACAAATAACCCCTATGTAGCTATCAACTTTTGAATTTAGTTTGAGGTTCTTTTAAGCATTTCCTAACCAACAATGAAGACAATAAAGATGAATATCCTGTTCAAAAATGTACTGTATTAATGAACAAAAGATTAATAAAACCCCAATATATTTTTCCTTAAATTAGATTTCCATTAATCGAGTAAATAATAAAGAAATACGTTTAAATGTTAAACATTTTAAATTTAAACAGGGCCTTCTGCGCTTTGTGTATTTTGCTGTCTGTTCACTCTGTTATGCAACTAAATTCTACAATCTTTACCGAAATGGAGGAAATGAAGTCACCGATTAATCGGCTATTAAATTAGTTGCCAACTAAACTGGTCATGGATTTTAGTTGATTAAGTTGGCTGATTGTTGCACCCCTACTCACATCCACACATGACGTGTCAATTACCAAGTTCTCTTTGAATTCTCCATCAACACTTCCAAAAATCTAGGACTGCAACAAACAGCTATTTTGATAGTCAAATAATCTGTCAGTTGTTAAAACGTATGAATGATTATTTAGATTATGAATCACTCCAATTTCAAATAACTCTTATGTAGCTGTCATATTTTAAGTTTATACCCTGAGGTTTTATGCATTTGCTAACTACCAATGAAGACAGTAAAGATAAATAACTTATCCAAAAAACGATCTAAAAAGCTTTAATGTACTTTCCTGCTAGTGCAAAACATAAACACAACTCCAGTATCTTTTTCCTGTCAAAATTTAAAACGGAGGATGTGCAAAGCAGCAGGATTATGAGAAAGTATAATAGAGCCTCTTAATAGAGTAAATAATAAAAAATCTCATTATAAAATATCAAATTAAAAATGCTTTGTGCATTCCGCTGTCTGTCTACACTGTTACAATTCAATTCTACAAGCACAGGTCCGAAATGGACGAAGTGACGTCACCAACTAATTGACTAATAAATTAGTTGCCAACTATTTTGGTCATCTATTTTAGTCAACTAGATCGATTAATCGCTGCATCCCTACGTACATCCACAGAGGACACGTCATTTGCCAAGTCTTCTTTGAATTCTCTATCAACACTCCCAAAACCAGTGTTACACAATGTTCACATTTGTAACAGAGAGGTCTCCAAATCTCCAAACAGTGTAGCTTTAATCAAACTCCTTACCAGTCAAACTGCATAAAACCCAAACATGTAATAAAAGCAATATTGACAGTAAAATGACTATGGGGATATGAATGGGGATGTTACGCTAATGCAATGCTAAACTAGCTAACCACACCCATGATAGTTTCTAAGATCACTGGGTCTTAAACTAGTCCTCCAGATGGTCCACATTTTTGCTCAATCCTAATCCTAATCCAGAGACAGAGCACAAATGTGACAGTAACTACATAGGAAAGCAGCCTAAGACCACCCCTTCAAGTCTTGGGGCAGTCGTGCGCTGGAAGTTAGGGAAACAGCCTAGGGTCGCTGGCTTGATTCCCTGAACCAAGAGGACACAAGAGTGCCCTTGAGCACGGTGCCTAACCCCCAACTGCTCCCTGGAGGCCATGGATAGGACTGCCCATCACTCTGGCAGTGTGTGCCCCTTGTGTGTGTGTTCACTAGTGTGTATATATCTGTGTTTCACTTCACGGATGTGTTAAATGCGGAGGTCAAGTTCCTCTGTGTGCAAACACAACTGGTCTTGGGGGCTAGCATAGGATCAGTAGAGGAAGCAGTCTTACGTTTAGTCTGATTGTATAGGTTTTAAGCAGAACACAGAACACTCGCTCGCATGGCCTCAAACAAACATCCGTGCTCTACAAACCTTCTTTGACTATATTATCACTGAAGAGGCTGGTAAGGATTTGAGGTGGCAGTGCGCTGTTTGCCAACAGGATGCCCGTCAGCATGGCCAGTTTGGTCTGCTCAGACTCACTGAAGGCCTTCAGGAAAAGGAGCAACTGTGCAGGACAAGAATGCATAAGACAAAAGTGCCCGGTGAGCAGGTTATGAAAAAACACAGGTAAGTGGTTCAGGTACATACAATCAAAGGCACAAACAGAAATGTCACTTCTTAATTATAAAGCAACCAGCCATGTCCAACGTCATTAGGATAACTACTACCTGCTGCCTTGCACAGTCCATGATTACGTGGTTCGGTTATGAAACACTTAATTCTGAAAATGCCCACTGTGGGTATGAACTGTGAGCGTTAATGTTTTTCACACACACACACACACACACACACACACACATTTGTGAGGTCATCCATAGAGTTCTATTGATCTTTGTATTACTGTAGTTGCACCCAGAAGGAATCAACTGACAGGAATGAAACTTGGTGGGTAGGTTTAATACCAAGACACATGCAAATGCTTCAACTTTCACACTTAGCCACACATGTGATGTAAGCAAGGACGGGCCTGAACGCAGTACCTGACTGACCCAACAGCCACGATTGCAGACATTCAGTGAGCAGTGATGCCTCCATAAGTCATCCTGTTAGTGCCAGCACCATTGGCAGATGTCTGCACAAACACAGGACTACATGTACGCAGACCGTTACGATGACTGTCCTTAACACCACGTCAACGTCACCAAAGACTGCAATGGTGTCGTGCCAGACTGTCATGGAGTGACTCAGAACGGCAGCAGGTCATCTTCACTAGTCCCGCTTTTGCCTTGATGGAGACGACCAACGAATCCATGTGTAGAGGCACCGTGGTCAGCGGCAAGACGAACGGTTTGTGGTCACGTATCACACGTCCAGAAGGCCTTGTGTCACTCCACCTCCACCCCTACCACCCAATCTGCAGGAACTGTGTGAGAGTATTCAAGCTGCATGGGATGGATTATCACAGGACACCATTAGGAACCTCTACAACTCCGTGCCGAGATGTCTGGCATGTTGGGTTAGCAAACATGGCGGCCCAACGCCATACTGAGAGACATTTATTGTTCCTGGTAACCTTTATCTTCCTTCCCAATAGCACTGCAATCCCACACTTCCTTCTAGGTGCAGCTATTTTATTGATAATGAGTACAACTACTACACCTACACGAGTACTACAACTACACTTAGCCTAACCATAAGCGTAACTTCACTCTCCAAATAGCTAATTTCCTGCACTACTACATTTCCAAAAAAAGGTTGTGGTGAAAACAACATGTGCTTAAGTGAGGACCAGGAAACTGACAAACCAAAATTTCATATTGTCCTATACTTGTTCTTGTAGTGGTATATTTGTGAGGACCACATGTCCTGAGCACACACATACACACACACACACCACAATTTGAGACCCACAGATCCAATCCATCTACAGTTTAAACCTAAAAATATATATGTATATATAACCACAAACGGTATAATTACTAAGCAAGTAAGGCAGACTGTTTTTGTCTATTGATCTGCCGTCTGTTTCTGTATAATACACTCATTAGCAAGACAGCAATATTAAATTTTGCTTCAGATGTGGCCAATTTCTGAAAGATAGCTTTTCATTAGAGAGGGCATGACCAGCATAATTAAAATGATGTGTACTCAGACAACAGAGTGAGTCATCATGAAGAATGTGTCTGGTTCTGTCGCCGTAGCAGTATTTAAGCTGGTGTACCATGAGTAGCACCTCCCCTCCAACAATACAACTCCATCTGCTATGAGCACAAGCTTAGTAACACATCCCATCGTGCAAATGTACCTTTTTGATTTCATCCTCAAAAGCCTTCTCCAGATACTTGTATCTCCTGATGAGTTTATTGAAAACCTGTAGATGAAAATGATTAGCGTGTTACTAAAAGTGAATCATGTTATTCCACGTTTAACTGTCAGAGCGCTACAGCTCTATGACTGGCAGACAGTACCAGCATACATATACAAAGAGTACACGGCAGTGAAACATGACCCTGGAGGTTATTTTGACATGACAGCATGGTTGTCATTCCGGCTCGAATGGATTTTGAGGATAAGCAGATCTAATTCCATTCAGCAACAAGATAAGGTGGTAGTGGTGGGGGGAGGGGAGAGGGCTGTACCTGAGCATAGCTGCGAATAGCAGTTTGATTTTCCTCTGCAGTGAACACACAGTGCTCCGTCACCTTGGTCTTGTCCCCGTCATCGATGCGCGTCCCCCCGGGAGCTGAGGGAGGAAAGGAGGGGTTAAGGTAAGCCAGGATCATGGCACTTTAGCTGTCATGTCATTGTGTTCATCGTATTGCTGTCAACTATTTGAGCATTCTAGCCTGGGTGGCCAGAATGACTGATCGCTTGTCTTGCTTCCTAGCCGTCAATACACAGGCCCCACTGCAGGACTTCTCTTAATTATACATCACCTGGACTCGAGACTTAGGATGCAACAATGAGAAATCACACTGTGAAAGCAACGTGTAGTTCCATGTTTGTCAACCTTCAGCATGCAAGTGAAGAGGCTGCATCAAAGCAACTGTCCATGAAATATTAAAGATTTCATTATTATAGAGTCAGACAGAAGAATAGTCAGAGGAAGCCGTATTCCATAGTGACCACTCCCAAACAAAACTGCCCAACCCCGACACAACAGCACACAACACTTAACGCACACCTTTGTGTGTACATCAGTGTATGATTTCTGTATGCAGACTTATATCATTGTTTTATACTGCATAATGCACACTATGTGTATGATACATAAACTTGTATAGTTATTATAGGATACTTTGAATCTCTATTTAGCTGCTATTGCACAGTTTTGGAAAATATTGTCATTTGCACTCATACTGCATATTGTCCATACATTCTGCTTCTATGCCTCTGAACTTGTATTAACTACAAACGCTAACAGACTGTGTAGTATATAGCATAAACTGTATATTGTATATTATCTCTTTCTGCCTCTCTCTCTCTTTATTTATGTATCCTCATGCTGAAAGTGAAGGCCAACCATTAACGTAATTAAAAAGTCATTATAAATATTATAATTACAGAATGATAAAGTCCAGCGAGTGCAACATTGCCTTTATATATGGTACATAAGCTCACCGGACAAAAACAAGTCGTCGGTACATAAGCTCACCGGACAAAAACAAGTCGTCTTGCGTGTTTAAGGTGATAGTAACTTCAGGCTCCTGCAGATGGCGCTGCACAAGGATGATGGAGCTATAAATGCCTGCGGGTGTGAGTGACGGGAGCCATAGATTGAGAAGAGGTGCTACAGTGCAGTGAATGTCTCGTTCCATGTGTGGAAAATGGCTCCAAAGCAGATGTTAATGATTGGCTAAAAGGAGTGACTGCATTTAGGGCGTCCCAAACACCATAGTGTGAAGGAAGTAGCTGAATCTGCAGGTGTATGGAAGCGTACGGTCATACGGGTCTACCAGCAGTGGCTAAAATCCCAGTCTACAGGAAATTCCCCTCAGAACTGTGCCAGGGAGGGCATCCACCAAATCTGGCCCAGCTGCGTAACTCTTTGAGGCAAGAGTGGCTGAACATTGATCCAGGAACTTGTCCAGTCCATTCCAAATTGAATCACAGCTGTTATGTGTGCTCGTGGAAGTATTACATGCTATTAGGTACGTTTCAGTCACAGGTGACTAATTTTTTGTCCGGTGAGCTTGATAGAGGTAAAGGTAACCAGCCTTATTTTGAGATTAATTTTGGGCCATTCATCATGAAATTCACATGCAATGTAAAAGCAACAGACACTTTCAAATTCTGTTAAAAGGTTAAAAAAGGCAATAAGCTGATACAAGGTGCTAGTCCTGGAGCCTGAAGAGTTTAGTTCCAACCTGCACTACTGCGCTCCCTAATTAACTCAAATGCATTTGATTCAGCCAGTCAGGGACTTGGGTAGAGGTTGATTAGCTGAAGCAGGTGTGCCAAATAGTGGTTGGAACTCCTCTCTGCAGGGAGGTAGATCTCCAGGACCAGGATTGGACACCACTGCTCTAAGGACTTTCTTTAAACTAGAGTTAAGCTTGGCATAGAGCCTTTGTTTTGTAGTCTGCTGTTCCACAGTCCTCCCTTTTGCACTTAATGCAGCTACACTGTATTTGTAACTGCTCACAGACATGATTGAATAGCCTGTCAGTACCCGGTGCACCGTCATTAGCTTGTAACAGGATTATACAACATCACCATACCCCCTAGTGTCACCCCAACCAGAGAGATCAGCCAGGCTGACACAAGCAGGTCTTATCACGCACACTCGACATTGCTAGGGCTGAACCCACAGGTGCATCAGCAACGCTGTAATGCTTCCCTGAGCATCGATACTACTGCTGATACTGACAGTGTCTGCAGGAGACTGCTAATTCAGGCATAGAGATAGAATGATTTAAAAATGTCCTATATATTAATAACCCAAGATATCATGTTTTTAGACAATAACATCTACTATATACTGAGATGGAATAAAAAATCAAAAATATTCAAATCATGTTACTACAAGCCTTACACTGATTCAACAATCCAACAATTTAAAAACATTAAAAGGCCCGTATGGTGGAAATCTCTTCACTTTTTTCCCCAAATGAAAGAGACGTGGTGTGAAAACATAGCTGAAGTTACAGGGTCCACGCAGTATGGAACTATTAAGCAGTAAATACAGCCTGTTTTCAATTCACTGTTTTTGTGATGTCACACAAAACATCATATTTATGTGTATGAACCTATTCAGCCTACAGTAGCTTAGCCCCGCCCTTTCACGGAGTCACATTCTGTATTATAAACGGCAGCTAAACTGGAGAACCAGCCTTGTGAGGTTCGGAAGGTTGCCAGTTCAATATCCTGAGCCGACAGGACATGATTGAAGTTCTTGAGCAAGGCACCTAACCCCAACTTCTCCTTGGGTACCATGGATAGGGCTGTATGTGGGTGTTTCACCTCATGGATGGGTTAAATGCAGAAGACAAAGTCCTCTGTGTGTAAATCCTGTATACGTTCCAATTCTAAATACTAAAATTAGAACAGAGCTCATTTACATACATACATTTACAACAGCCTGGAACCAAAGAGAGGCTGGAACCAAATGGACCAAAATGACCACTTTTGCTATATAAAAGCAGGCTAAAATATAATACATAATCACCAGCCTACTACTGTTTACTATTCATATCTTAACTATGCAAATATGCTTTGTCCCTGTATGTGCAGTGGACTATTTATGACAGTATGTACAATATGATCACAGTAATTGTTTTCAGAATTATTCCAGGTGAAACAGTACGATTACCACAGTACATCATTAACCTGGGTAACCATCCGATTCATATTCAGACACTGTAAGGTAAGCATTTCACTGAGAAGCACTTCAGGTAAAAAAGATGCTTTTGAGTGGAATAACAATTATACTCAATATACTAAATATACTGTATTTTCCTAAAGGTATATTAAGACAATAAGAAGACATCCTGTTCACCCTGGCACTTCACATAGTGTTCTGACTGTTGATTGGCGACCTGGCTAAGCTGCTCTCTCTGTGTCTCATGTGCTGCATCTGATTAGCGAGGAGCTCCGGAAGCTTTATATAGACCCACGGTAAACCGTTTAGCTGCTATTGGGTTGACAGAGACAGCAGGGTCAGTGCCTGAATGTGAATTCAAAGGTTCTAGAGAGATTAAAGAGTAGTGTGCAGTGAACGCAAGCATGCGTGCGATGTGTGTACAGAAGATCAGTCATGCAATTCCCAGTCCACCACTAGAAACAAGGGCATATTTATAAGGTTTCTATTCACATTACAGCCCATAGATAAACTATCCGCAGGGATACTTCTGTAACAGTTTAAAGGCAAAGAGTTGAGAGGCTGTTCATGGAGCAGACATGGTGTGTGGTCCCACACAGCTTCTGTAGTGGTTTGAACCACTAGCAAGCATTTAATTATTCATAAGACCATAAGCTATGCGTGATTTCTGGTCACCTTCATTCCTATTTTTGGTCAATTAAAGTACAGACAGCTGCAGATCACTACTTCCAAAGATTTCACCGCTATGCTTAAACTAAACATGCAGATGCAGACGGTGTCTGATACATGCGAGACGTCCAAATATTGCTCAAAAAACATGTACGGTTCAACAATAAAATGCAATAAACATGTTAACACTGATGTTCGTTGTTGTTGTTTTTTATGAAGTAGTGACAGTTGTTGCTGCATGGTTGCTCAGGTGTTAAGTGTAATGCGTTTACAGTTCTGGGCCTTATTCAGCACAAAGTAATTTGGATAGGTCATACACAGTAATTTACACAGTCCCGTACTGGACTGTTTAAACACACCAGAGTGCTCATATGAGAGGCTGTTTTGTTGTATATGAGAGGCATGCTACATACCTCGATATACACAAAAAATACCACCTACCACCTACCACACAGTACTATGCAAAAGTGTGTTCTGCACGTCTTATTGACTTTCTACACAATTAAGAAACTTAAATCTTCCATTTTCTGTCAATTTGAGTGCACAGCTTTTATTTATTTACTTTTTATCTATTTACTTTATTGGGGAAAAAATTAAACATGCTATAACGTTTGCACTAGCCACATTTTATGTTTTATTTTTCCCCCATGGAATATGTAAAGGGCAGGATGGTTCTCGCCTCACAGCAAGAACAGCCTGGGTTTGAATCCTGGCTGGGGTGTCCGAGGTCCCTTCTGTGTGGATTTTGCATGCCCTGTCAGGTGTACTGGGGATGCTAAATTTCCCCAGGTGTGTGTGTGTGTGTGTGTGTGACAGAGACAGAATTTGATTGTCTTTGTGTCTGTCTCTCACGTTATGGACTGTCAGCCTGTCCAGGGTGTTTCCTGCCTTCTCACCAATGAGTGTTGGGATAGGCTCCAGCACCCACTGCAACCCAGAAGGGTATGTGGATTATAAGATGAATGAACAAATTTTTCATTAAACATATGACCAGAAGAATTACATTATGTATGCCAATCAGTTGCCATGTGCCTTATCAGTATGTACTGTAAATGTATTCTGAATATGTTACTTTGTATGCATTGTTATGGAATACATTACCAAAGACATTCATGACTTTGCATTCTGTATTTACCACCACGTTTCTGCCCACTCCTGTATACACATGTATTCTGCTTGCCCTTGACTCAAAGAGTAACGTTTCAAGACATGATGCACGGCCAAGATACATGTTTGCGTGGACAGAGCACCAACATTCAGAGGAATTCAAATAGCATCAAAAGCATTCTTATAACACTTATAACATTATACCAGCACATCAGACATGTTCCTCTATCCTTAATTAAGGGAAAGGAAATGCCTAAACATACAGAGATGAAGGAAAACGGCTAGAGGAGCACAAGGATCTTACCAAGCATACTCCCAGCGATGAGGATGTCAAACAGGGTGTCAGCATAACGACGGTAGTCCAGTCTCGACCCGGTGACATCCAGAAATTTGGCTACAGCATCGAGATCACCCCCTGCTTCGTTGAGGCCCTGAATAATTGTGTCTCGGAAAACTGTGGGCTCAAACTTCTCCTTTTCATCTGGAGAGAACAACATCAAATACCACAATTACATCACATTGCCAGTTTGAGTGTCTGCACAAGGTTTGAGCTTGGAAATGGCAACACTTAACACATTACAGCTGATGGGACCCAACAAGGACTGACCATAACTTGTGCACAGGCCAAATTTTACATTTGAATGAATTTACATTTTTTTCCCTCAATATGTTAAATTGAGAAAATTAGCAGTAACTGTTGTCTGTAGATGATACGTTCACTCGGTTCCACTAAGAAAAACATCAAAACAGTACTCTGACTAGATGCACCCAAACTTTTGCATACATCTGTTTAGGTTTAATACAATTCAAATGATATATGACTCCGGTACCGAACCCCAGTCTAGGCTATACCTAGGCTATATTGGATTTATTAAATGTATATATGTAAATGTCCGATATATTTTTCTCCTCTCTATGTAAACTGGGCGGTCCTAATCTTGGGTAATGCTTCCATAAGCATTTCCTGACCAATCACAAGGCTGGCATCTCTTGTCCCACCCACAGAGCTAAAGCTAACCCAGAATAACCAAAAACTAGCAAGATAGACCTCCTGTCTGTAGCTGCCAGCTGTCCCTTCATTTCTTTATCTCTCACCAACCTATCCATCCTTTATCCATCTGCACATCTGACTGTCCATTACTTTTTCATCGAGCTAGCATGTCATAAAAGCTAGATAGTTCTGTACGAGTAGCAGAGCAGGCTAGGAGTGCTGGAGAGAGAGCTGTCAATCAATCTCAGTCTATCTCATTAGCCACACCCACATACTTCTCAGGTCTGATTAGCGTTTTTTCAGGTGTGTTTTGTCCTATTTATATCTATAGCTCGGCAGGATGTTAAACACTCATGTTTAGTGTCATAGAAATGTTTAATAAGTTACTGTTCTCTCCGACTTAGACCAGAGGTGTCCGCAATGTTGGTCAGGTAAAAATTAGCCAAATCTTTGACCTAAACTTTTGCATACATCTGTATAGGTCTTAAATGATTCAAAGGGTATACGACTCCGGTATCGAACCCCAGTCGACTGTGGGCTATAAAAGAAGGCTACCTATTTTAATATCATACAATAAGATGATTAAGATTCAGAATTATGACAGTACAGATCAGTGTTTCTCAACCTAGGAGATGGGACACGCACAGGCACCACTTGACACCATGCAAGGCAGGCAACTGCCCAGGCCATATTTTTGAATTACAGATTTTTTTAATGTTGTTTATATTTATATTATAAAATTGTTTACATTTAGGATTTATAACACAATGGTCATGAACGCTGGCTGAAAGGATTCTAGAATCGTCAGAACTGCTATAAAGAGCTTGAAATAAGGCATGGCGTGCACTCTTGAGGGAGGAATTCAGTGGTATTCAGTAGCTGGTGAAGGAAGACACACTGGAAAAAAAGGGCACACTAACCATCTTGCTGTGACACCCCACATTCGAACTGTCAATCTCACCTACATAGCAAACCCTTGAAGTGTGACGCAAATGTCCTGTTATGAAAAACACCCTCACATTTGGCAGTCACAGGCCACTGAGGAACATTTAGTAGGCTAAACCATTCTAGACCAGCTTCCCTCCCGGAAATTCGCCTTACGTGACGCGCCGCACCATCATCTCGGGTAGCACTAATGTATTTAAATCACACGGAACAGAGAAAGATTGGCGTCTCTGAGCCAGAGTGGGCAGCTTCCGTGCTGCTGCTGCTGGCTGCTCTGCATGTGGGGAAGGTGAATGGCAGTGATAGTGAGAGGGCAGGGGGGCCTGCACAGGGCCTAGTGTTGTGTAAGAGCCAGTGTACACTGCTGGACACAAGCAGGCTATTAATGGAAAGTAGTGAGCTGCCACAGGGACCCTTGCCATCGCGATGGTGAGTGAGAGACTGCAGCACATGTCTGTTGGCATGCCTGAAGGGTTTGTGTCAGTAGGTGTGCGTAAGCCTGTGTGGATAAGCCCCCAGATGAACTTGAACAAGAGTCAACATGTTGTAAATTGGTTGAAATACAGGAATATGAGCGTATTGATACAGGGTGGAGATTCGGGGGGTGGTACTATAAACATAACCTACTAATAATCGTTTTTTCAATAGGGTGGGTTAAAGAAAAATACCATAAGTTGTATATGCTTTAAAAAATAGTCATATCAGACCATCACATGATGCACAGCATTTAGACTAGGTGGGTTTTTAATGTACTTGTCTTCCAAGAAAATAGGTTATTTGTGTTACTAATGCTTTCACCAGACACTGGGGTCTGGTTTTGGAAACTGGACATCAATCAAAACATAGTGCTAGAAGATGAATCAGTTTATATCCATATCCTAATTTAAACGAGTGCACATACTGCAATAAATGACATTTTGCCAAGTAAAATGATCTTATTTCTAGTTGGGATATCTTAACATTCTCATGTTAAGATTGTTGTGAGCTTATTTTAAGATCACGTATCTATATTTAGACTTTTTTCTTGTTGTAAGTGATTTTAGTAAGCCAAATTTCCGCAGTATATCGGCAGATCGTTTTGCTTATTTGGAGAAATGCTTTAAACAAGCCAAATTATCTGCCATTATAGTGAGAAACATTTGGCTTACTAAAATTACTTCACAATAGTAGAAAGAAAGTCTGGAAATAATATAAATAATCATTAAATTAGGTTACAACAAACCCATGTGAGAATTTTAAGATATTTCTACTACATACAAGAAAATTTTACTTGCCAATATGTCATTTTGTGCAGTGTATTATAGTATGTCTACATGATCAACAAGTTGTAAGTGTGGAACCTTGGGGTACATAAATCAGTGCTTTCTTTCAATTTGTTAGTTTAATCTAAGTTAATCTTGTTCCTCTGGGCCACAATATACATGTACAAAACATAAAATATAAGTATATTATCGCTGTCCAAAGAAAAACAAGTATCTCCAAAAGGGCAACTTTACAGGAGAGGGCAAAAACCTTATTTAAGTTTAATGTAATTCAATGGAACCAGATTTTTGGGGGGCATTTCTATTAGTCCATACATAATGAAATTGTCACACAGTGTAAACAGCAGCTGCTGTGTTCACATGATGCATAAAAGTAAAAATCAACAAAAAATCAAAAAATTCTTTGGACAGCGGCAATATACTAACTACATATATAAATGACCAGTGTATTTCACCATATTTATCTCATCTCCATGTAAATGGGGCAGTTCTGATCTTGGTTAATGCTTCCATAAGCATATCTTGACCAAGTCTCTGGCCCCGCCCACACAAAACACTTTCAGAGACAAAGAAACTCAAATGCAACCAAATACCTATGTGCTGGAACATCACAACTAAGTGGCATTCAGCATTGAAGCCTTAACCCAGGATTCACTGGTCTTCTGAACCTCAATTCATAAAACAAATGCAATTTAACTCGTAATATTGGTCAGTAAAAATTGGCCAAATTATTAAGCCCATTCAAAGCAGTGAATGTCAACATACCCTGTATGAAATTATATATACACTCAACATCAAAACAATAGCTGCACCCAGAAGGAAGTGTCAGATTGCCACGCTATTTGGAAAGAAGATAAAGGTTACCAGGAACAATAAATGCAACATGCCAGATGCTTCAACATGGCGTTGTAGAGGTTCCTAACAGTGTCATGTGGAAATCCATCCCATGCAGCTTGAATATTCTCACACAGTTCTCATGGAGTGCATCACAGGGGACAGGATGACTCATGGAGGGCATCACTGCTCGCTGAATGTCCACAATCATGGCTGTTGGGTCAGTCAGGTACAGCGATAAGGCCTGTCCTTATTCACATCACATGTGTGGCCGAGCGTGAAACTTGAGTCATTCGCATGTCTCACTATGTCAAACCTACCCACCAAGTTTCATTCCTGTTGGTTGATTCCTTCTGGGTGCATCTGTGCAACTGTATTTACGATGATGAGTGTATATATATACATACATACATACATACATACATACATATATGTATGTATGTATGCTATATATATATATACACACACAGCATACACGGCTACTCATAAAAGGTTTTCCGCATGTTTATCTTAAAGCTTTACTGTAGAATAAAAGTGAAGACATCAAACTAGCTCTCATGGAATTATACAGTCCACCTTAAAAACCTCTAAAATGGAGCTTTACAGGAGGATGAACCAGCTTTCTTAACCTGCAGTAGAGGCTGATAGAACAACAAGCAGGTTTGGAGCAATTCTATTGGTCTGTCCATCATGAATATTCACTAAACTGAAAGGAGAAATAGAGTTTTTAAACTGTGATCACCAACAACATCCATTTAGCTGGGTGTGTCTAAACTTTTGACTGGTTGTACAGATATATATGGAGTATATATACTGTGTATTGTTAAAACCGTAGCGTGTAGAGTCACTGCTATGAAAAACTCACCCCTTTTCCTGGTCTTAAACCGTTGGCCTGTGAGCACTGGCTTCTGCTGCTTACCGGTATTCATAAAAGTCCTAAAAAGACAGAGTGAACAAATACAGAGGGCTCTATTAGCACAAACAGTCCAAAGCTCACAGCCAGACACGGGTTTTTACAACAGCCCAAAATGGAAACAATAACACCTAATGTCATGTCATAATTCATCATTAAGAGGGTGGGAAAAGCAGAAGCAGTTAAGATGAGTAACCCCTGACCCAGTAAGCCAGGTGTGACCCACACATGATTGCCACAACGCTTCCCTGAACACACGCGACGTATCTAAACTAAAACAGTACAGAGAGAACCAAAAGCCTGCAAAACCTACCAGCTGTGAGGTCCGCTCTACTATAGAGTTAGTGTGAGCTCTGTCTGTCTCTGCGAGCGTACCAGCAGAAAGTGACTGCTCTAGCCCGGCTCACACGGCTCTGTGCTAAATATAGAGGGGCTCATCCCCGACAGTGTAAACTTCAGTCACCCGGGCCTGGGACACGTGTCGTATTACAGCAAGGACATGTCTGATCACTCACATAGACACGCACATTCGAACAGATGGCTCAGACAAGTTAAAGGGGAAGTCCACTGACTTTTCAAAATGCTTTCATTTAGTCCACTGCCGCAATATAAACAGTCTTTCGGAGTGGTTTAATGTAAAATGGCTCACTGCAGAGAAAGCTACGGACCTCGATTCCTTTACAGTGGTGGTGGTGATGGGAACCAGGCGTCACCAGGTCTACAACACAAATATGGCCACTTTGTTTACTGTCCAAAAACACCAGTGAGTCTACAGATGTCTTCTGAGTGTGCATATGCAATGTTGATGATGGTAAAATACTGGAAAACGTGCAAATAAGAAGTTAGTCTTTGGGGACTATTTTGCCCTTCAATGTCCTGCACGTACTCACCATGAATGGATTCAAACCGATACATTAAAATGCATTTTAAGCCAAAACATGTCCACAAAAAGCCATAAAACAACATCTCGGGCATCAGGCAGCGTTCATAACCATCTGTGTAACCTCCCGTGAGGAAGTTTTTTAGACGTCCAGTTCCTGTCACCACCACTGTGAGCAACTTTGACTCTGTAGGTTTTCCCTAGATTGAACCATTTTTGGAAGTCGATGCTTTGGCGCCAACTGCTGAGTGCTTTCATCGTAATTGGCTGGATTAAACAAGTTAATGTTTTTTTTTTTTTCAAAAAGTTTAAATTATGTCATGAAAATGGGGATGATGGTAAGTTGTACTCCTTTTTTCCAGCCACTTATTCAGATTTCCATTCCACCTTAAATAGGGCTGCAGACATTCTACATTTACATTTATGGCATTTCGTAGACGCTGTTATCCAAAGTGACTTATGAACATGCTTAGTGTTCTGTTGGAGAACGTTTCCTAGGTAGTACAAGAAGGTTAGAGTCTAAAACTCATCTTGAGCTCAGACGCCGCCCGAACAAGGGTAAGAGCACTACCTAGAAATCCCAACCCAGCGTTCATGGCTAGAGAGAAGAAAGGTTATGCTCAGGTTAAGTGCCAGAACAAATCCTACCAATATACACATCTATTAGTACTTAGTCACTTAAGCGCTTTACAAAGAGATGGGTCTTCAGTCTGCGTTTGAAGACTGCAAGAGACTCAGCTGTTCGACAGCCAGTGGGAGTTCATTCCACTATCTGATCTCCAGGACAGAGAAGAGTCTGGACGCTTGTCTTCCATGCGTTTTCAGGGATGGCGGGTCAAGCTGAGCTGTACATGAAGCTTGAAGGGTTCGGGGTACAGATCGACTCTTAACCATTGCCATATGGTAGGGAGGGGCTGGTCCATTCTTGGCTTTGTAGGCAGCATCAGAGTTTCAAATCAGATGTGGGCAGCTACAGGAAGCCAGTGAAGGGAGCGCAGCAGTGGAGTGACATGACTGAACCTGGTAAGATTGAAGATGCACTGCTGCTTCACTTAAGGTGCACTGGACAAGTCAAATGAAAAGGTGGCCAATGTGGGGCTACCTTAAAAAGAGGAACAAGACTACGTCCATTTTTTCAAATAATTAAAACTGAAAATTGCTCTTCAAAGAATTCAGACTACAGTAGGGATTTTCTCCTTGCCACTCAAACTGAATTTTCTATCACTGTAATCTAGCTGCTCAAAAGTGGGCAAACTATGTTTACGGTGGTTTAGTCTCTGCTGTATATTTATCATCTTTGTCCTGGCTAAAATAAAGCGGAGTTGGGGAGTTGATTCCATTGTTTCCAGCTGCAGGAGTCTAGAGTTGGAGTGCATTCTAGAAAACCCAGTCCGACTAATTTCTTTAACAAAGGGAGACAAAATACAGCCTTGATGTTTTGGCTATGTCTATATCATACTGACAAGGGCACGGCTGAATGTGCTGCACTTTGGCTCCCCTAGGCCTCCCATATGAATGCAAACCACAATGCGCTGAAGGTATATTTTTGATTCTGCTGTTTGGCTTATTACTGCACCTTGTCTTCTACATTTAAAGTAGCCACCCCCACAATCAATCCTTCACTGTGCCATTTGAAACGACTACTTCCCACACAGCCCTGAACTACTCTAAAATTTGCGGGGGCACAAAGACAGCTATAATGATAACTGAGGATCACCACTGATTCTGAAGTAGCTGCCACTTCAACAAAGGAAAAATCCAGAAATGTTTCACTGTGTTCAGTGATTCAGTATCATGGAAGTAACTTGCTTCTGCATGCATGGACCCAGGAGACACGTCCCGTGAGCACGTTTCACCTCTTATTGAAGTTTAACCCCTTAAATGACCATAAGCCTACAAAGTACCCAACTACTGTTCCTCACTCTTAAGAATAACCTATCGTTTTTCTACACTCATCGTCAAAAGAAGAGTTGCACAAACAGTTGCACCCAGAAGGAATCAACCGATAGGAATGAAACTTGGTGGGTAGGTTTGACATTGTGAGACATGCAAATGATTCAAGTTTCACTCTCAGCCACGCATGTGACATAAGCAAGGATGGGCCTTATCACTGTACCTGACCGACCCAACAGCCACAATTGCATGACTACATGCACACAGACTGTTACGGCGACTGCCCTTAACGCCACGTCAATGTCGCCAAAGACGAGTGTCGTGCCAGACTGTCATGGAGTGACTGAGAATGGCAGCGGGTCATCTTCAGTGATGAGTCTCACTTTTGTCTTGGTGGAGACGAGCAATGAATCTGTGTGTGGAGGCACCGTGGTGAAGGGTTTGTTGTCACGCGTCACTTGTCCAGAAGGCCTGGTGTCACCCTGCCTCCACCCCTACCGCAAAATCTGCAGGAACTGTGTGAGAATTTTCAAATTGCATGGGATGGATTATCACAGGACACCATTAGGAACCTCTACAACTCCATGCCGAGACGTCTGGCATCTTACGTTAGCCCGACGCCATACTGAAAGACACTACTTCTGTATGTGTAGCTCAATAAATATTGGCCATATCAGCCCATATTAAATTTATCATCATTTAATTCCCAATAGCACTGCAATGCCACACTTCTTTCTGGGTGCAACTATTCTCTGGATGATGAGTGTATATAGAAGCTATGATAATATGATATAATAGGTCTGGGAATTTAAGGGGTTAAACAGAAATCTGTCAGGTATGCACAACAGACATCCTACACACAAGCCCTAACAGTTTCCACAAAGGGGGTAATGCTTATTCCGGAGGATGCCATGACTAGTGTCAGCTGCGGTTTCTCTATGAAGTGATTTGCACAGTGAGAATTAGCTGTGAAGCTGAATCACCCAGAGACAGAGAGAGAGATTACACCTCTCAAATGGAAGAGGAGTCAGAGTCGTGCCTCACCCTCAAATTACAGCAGATAGGAGTCTCTGAGCAACACAGGGAGAAACTCGCAGGCTTTCCGGAGGTCACGGTTTTTTCTACTGTCATTATACAGTGAACATCTCCACTACTGTTTTATGGCTTTGGTTCTCATTAACGCCACCAACCCTTTTGTCTGTGGCTGGGGTAAAACATAGACCATAGACCAACATCAGGACCAACATCAGGTCTACTCCTAGCTGGTTTTTCAGAAGTATAGTGAACTAAAACATTGCACAGATACATTTATGGCATTTAGCTGACACACTTATCTAGAGTGACTTACAAGGCTAATCATTTTACAGGTAGGCCAATGCAGTGCTAGGAGTCTTGTCCAAGGAGTTTTATTGGTGTAGCACGGCATAGTCACCCAGACCCGAAATCTGACCCCAATTTCCCACATGATGTGGTAGCCCACTGACAGGTACTGGTGTTATCCGTTGCGCCAACCAACCACGTTTTGTCATGTGTACATTCCTTCCCTAAATGTCACTGGATCCTCCGAATTATGAGGTTGTGTAGTTGTCTAAATATGAGTAATGGCACACATATGCTACAAGCAAGATAACACTTCTACATACTAAAGGTAATCCTACTATTAAAGGTGCCATAGAATGGAAAACTGTATTTACATTGTCAAAGGTCAATAAGGAAAGCCCAGAACATATAACTGACATACTGTGAACGTCAAACACTGCTGGTTCTCCTTCAAATACAAATCCTACATTTATAATAGAGGGCAGTAATACGGGCAGATTTCAAAATCTTCCTAAACTGTTACGTAATAGACGGCCCCAAAATGTACAATGGAGCAACAGCAGGGTAAAAATGGCGATCTATACGGAAGTCTACTGTTCCAGGCTGTGAAAGAGATTTCAGTCCTCTTCATATCCTTCCCGAGATATAGAACTGTCACACGGCATGGCTGGTGTTCATGTTTAAACAAGGCTGAAGTTGGCACCTTATTCGCCAGCTTGTTTTGTGAACTTCCACCTTAAATGATGCCGCAGTTACATTCAGGCGCCTGTACAAGCTGAACATACAATGAAGAAACTGGCAAATAGGGGGTCAACATCAGCACATCTTTAACAAGATCCTGAACGACTTTAATCCATATAATAAGTCTGCACATTGCAATCTGGACAGTTTCTCAAACCCTGAACAATACGGTGCAGCTTCACTCGGTGTTTGACCCTCAAGAGACTGAACAGGGGAGCAAGGCCACTTTTTTTTAGCATCACAACCCCAACAGCAGCCTGTAAGCAGCAGCCATGCTGTGTGATTGTATCTGTGTTTCCCAGTTGAAGCAGATCATCTTAAACTGAGAGCCTCATTGTAAGGAACAGCTTTAATCTACTTTGTGCTGAATAGGTAACATAAGCTACTAGCAAGCTCCAAGTAATTAGCATAGCTAACTAAACAGCTTATTTACACACTGTAAAACAGCCAATCAGAGCAGAGCTCATCTAATTATTCATGAGCTCACCAAAAAAAGGAAACAGCTCGTTTCATTCTAGGACCCAATCATAGAGTGTAAATGGGCAGCTTGGGCAACGGCAGGAAACGGTGGTGTTTCAAACGCTGGGTGTTGGACTCGTCTTGAGAAGGTTGCACTCTCTCTTGCTCTCTCTCCTCTTTTTGTAGACAACAGTCCTTCCCTGGATGGAGATTTCTGTTTCGGCACCCATTCCACCAACCTATAAAACCGGAACGCTATCATGAACCCTGCTTGAGCTAGCCGATCACGGATTTATGGACTGAGCTGGTCCCCACCTTTCAAGGTAATTTTGAGACTGCAGATGAGTTGGCCTCTCAGTGGGTCCAACTAGACTTAGACACACACCTTTACTTAGGCTCACGTCTCACTGCAAACTGCAACACGTACGGGCAGTGTGTCGGTGTTACAGACAGGGCTAGAAAGATTTAATTAGATCCTAGACAACTTGTTTGTTGCCAGTTCATAACGGTGGTTCCTGGGCATGTGACACTGTTAGTTCAACTACATTTTCATTTTAGATTAGGATCCCAAAAATTGAGAGCGAGAGCACTTAACAAACTTCAGTTCCTATGCTGACTGATACTGGAGGTACTGAGAAGTTCCACTGCGGTTCTATAGGGAGCTCTGTGTTTGAGTGAAGGTTCTGGCCAGATACTGTTCTACGCCCACTCAGGTTGTTTTGTAGTAGCTGCTTTTCTTCTACCCACCTCTGGAAGCCACAAAGCAGAACTCCACTCTCCTCACACATACACATGCATCCCATCTCCTCTGTCCCAAATTACACTACTGGCAAAAGAAGGACCTGAAACATGGTAGATGGAGGGACACTATACAGGGATGACTAGGGGGAAATAAAGAGCAATGATTTTACATATCTATGCACTTGAGAACTTGACTTCGATCCTACTACAGTTCGGCATTGACCAAAGTACTTCCAACTTTTTGAGTGCACGGCTGGAGTTGGTACAATTGGTTGCACCAGATCAGGCCAGCTCTGCGTGAGAAGATAAGCACACCTACTGGATAAATGCTCTGCAAAGAAACCTGTGTCAGCAGCTCAGCGGCGCTATGTTAAAGTTAGCATCAGTGAGTAATGGCCCTCAGTGTAAAATGATTGTTCCTCTGTCCTCAGTGCCTTTAGTCTACACACTACTGAGTCTTTATTAAGACTATTATAACCGATTTAAACTGATTGACTTACAGCCACTATTAAAAAAGATCTGACGGTTTTGATTTCTAGTAGGTGATAGCTTAATGGTTACCACTAGAGACCACCAGTCTGGTGCATAAACTAACATAGGCCACCAAGACTGGTCACTAGTATAACCAGCCTATCACTACTGTCAGAACAAAACTTTGTCTATTCAGAATGATGACTTTACAGGAGAAGCAAAAAAATCTGCATTACTTTTAATACAAGTCAATGGAACCAGGGCTTTTTGGGCCATTTTCTTTGGACCAGTCATCACGAGACTGACACACAATGTAAAGGGCAACATGTCATTTCAAATGATGTCAAAAGCTGAAAATCAAGCAAAAAATGGGTATATGAGGTTTTGTTCTGACAGCAGTGATGTGTTGTGTTCTGGATGCTTGTATGCTATTCAGCCAGTATGAGCATGCTGGGTGACCAGCTAAATCAACTTAGACCAGCATGGAATTGATGCTGGTCTATACATATATATACACACATATACACTGACCAGCCATAATAAGCCATAATATTAAAACCTCATCCTTGTTTCTGTACTCACTGTCCATTCATTCATCAGTGCCCAAAGGACACTGCCCACAGGACGCTGGCGGCTGCATAGTTTTGGTTGATGGACGATTTTCAGTCCAGCAGTGACACTGAGGTGTCCAGCAGCACTGCTGTGCCTGATCCACTCACACCAGCACAACACAAACTAACATACCACCACGACCATGTAAGTGTCACTGCAGTGCTGAGAATGATCCACCACCTACATAATACCTGCTCTGTGGTGGTCCTGTGGGGGTCCTGACCATTGCAGAACAGGGTAATAGAGTATACAGAGAAACAGATGGACTATAGTCTGTAACTGTAAAACTACAGAGTGCCCCTATATGGTCAGTGGAGCTGATAAAATGGACAATGGATGTATATACAAGGAATATGGGTTTTTAAAGTTATGCTATATATATATATATATATATATATATATATATAAACCTGTTAAACCATTACAATTATTCACAAGGTGAGATCAACCCATCAGGACAAATGGAACAATCCCATTGCTGACTACTGGACACCAGCAGAAACCATCAGAAACTTTTAGTGGTC
The DNA here is from genome assembly GCA_034552555.1 of Semaprochilodus insignis. NCBI lineage: Eukaryota > Metazoa > Chordata > Actinopteri > Characiformes > Prochilodontidae > Semaprochilodus > Semaprochilodus insignis. Next base: position 3,389,976 of record CM067475.1, on the reverse strand, counting down.
ATTATGAACCATTAATCCTAATTTTTATTAGCACAATATGTTAATGCAGCTTAACATGCTTGATCTTACACACTGACTTTTAAAGTCTAAAACGACCTTCAGACTGTCATTCCTCACTCAAAGCCAAGTGGACCGAGCTCAGGGCATCTTGCGAACTGCACTGGAGCTGATGGTACACAGGTTGCTGCTTGCAACAAGATCTTTGATCATTCATATATACACATGATGTTTAATAGCGTAAACCACCTAAAACCATCCAGCTTGCTACTCTCACTCACAACAGCGAGCTCTGCAGCCCAAAGCAGGTGGCAATAAACGATCACAGCAAGAACAAATCGCGCACTGGTTCCTGTGTATCTGCAGCACGGTGAGATTACCTGGCAGTGGCTTCGCCTCGTGAAGAGTTTTCAGCTCCGGTGGCGATCTGAGCGCACTCACCCGCTTCAACTTCAGGAGGCAAGTGACACAGAGCAGAAGCAGCAGCAGCCAGCGCGTTCCAAGTTTGACAGCTTGTGCTTCATAGAAGATATTTACCAACAAACAAACAAACAAAACCGCTGAGAGTCTTTAAGAAAGACACGCATGTACACATTAATAATTTAAACAAATAGTGCGTTAACGCTTACATATTCCAGAACATTGATTTCAACCCCCTCCCCCCTTTTGTGTGCTACAATGGTTTGATCCAATGACTGGCATTTGTACCATGGCTACTGTGTTATAAATTCAGGACCCTGTTTGTTCTTTCTTTTCTTTCCTAATTAGCCTGGCCTGCGAAATGAATATGTGTTGAAAGGAGGGCTGGCAAAATACATTTATATATAATTAGAAAAAAATAGTAGGGGAGGAGGCGGGTTCCGACACTACTGGAAGAGAAATGCTACAGGTTGCTCAGGTATAATGTCAATGGAGTATTGAAATATATAGACATATACAAAAGTAGTGTCCTGTGATAATCCATCCCATGTATCTTGAATATTCTCACACAGTTCCTGCAGATTGTGGGGTAGGGTTGGAGGCGGAGTGACACCAGGCCTTCTACACATGTGGCACATGACAACAAACCGTTTAACACGGCTTTGCTGTCTCCACCAAGACAAAAGCGGGACTTGTCACTGAAGATGACCTGCTGCCATTCTGAGTCACTCCATGACAGTCTGGCATGACACCATTCCAGTCTTTGACGACGTTGACGTGGTGTTAAGGGCAATCGTCGTAGCGGTCTGCGTGCACGTAGTCCTGCGTCGTGCAGCCGTCTACCAATGGTGCTGGCACTAACGGAATGACTCATGGAGGGCATCACTGCTCTCTGAATGTCCGCATTCAGTCAGTCAGGTTTTTCTGTATAGTTTATTACCCTGTTCTTCAATGGTCAGGACCCCCACAGGACCACCACAGAGCAGGTATTATGTGGGTAGTGGATCATTCTCAGCACTGCAGTGACACTGACGTGGTGGTGGTGGTGTGTTAGTGTGTGTTGTGCTGGTGTGAGTGGATCAGGCACAACAGTGCTGCTGGACACCTCAGTGTCACTGTCTCCACCAAGACAAAAGCGGGACTCGTCACTGAAGATGACCTGCTGCCATTCTGAGTCACTCCATGACAGTCTGGCATGACACCATTCCAGTCTTTGGTGATGTTGGTGTGGTGTTAAGGGCAGTCGTCGTAGCAGTCTGCGTGCATGTAGTCCTGCGCCATGCAGCCGTCTGCCAATGGCGCTGGCACTAACGGAATGACTCATGGAGGGCATCACTGCTTGCTGAATGTCCGCATTCAGTCAGTCAGGTTTCTCTGTATAGTTTATTACCCTGTTCTTCAATGGCCAGGACCCCCACAGGACCACCAAAGAGCAGGTATTATGTGGGTGGTGGATCATTCTCAGCACTGCAGTGACACTGACGTGGTGGTGGTGTGTTAGTGTGTGTTGTGCTGGTATGA
>CM067475.1:3341301-3363738 GCA_034552555.1 Semaprochilodus insignis | reverse complement strand
AATAAATTACAATAAAAATGCATTTTACTCTAAAACTAGGCCTTTAAAGTGCATTTCTATAGCAAAGTATGTCTTCACTGCAATTTAATTGTGTGTTTCAGTTTTCTATTAGGCTGTTTAAATGAGAAAAGAACTACGCTAATATCTGTTAAAGAGAGTAAATGTGAATATTGCAAATTTATACTTAACTAGTGCTATTAGTTAGCATAGGCCTAGCTAGCTAATACTAGCTAGCTATCTAGGTTATATTATATATGTTATATACATTCAGGTAATGTTTAGATTTGTTGTCATTTATGTAATCATTCATTATAATGTAGTAATTTTCACTTTTTTATATATGTATATTTCTTTAGATTTTTATATATATATATTTTAGATTTTATATATATACACATATTAAAGAGGAAAAATAAAAAAAAAATCTGTCATATATATCATAGCTGTTGGAACAAAATTACTATTACTATTAAATTATTATTAAAATAGTAATTTTACAGGAGAAGGAAAAAAAATTGGAATTTTGAAGCTTTTCTATTGGTCCATTCATTATGACATTTTAGCACACAAGTTTTGCATTGTTTTGCATTTAAAAATACCATATAATATGTCATAACTGCAAAATCCTGGCATACGATTCAGTAAATTTACAGCACGTTTACAGTACTTGAAATTAAAGTTTTAAAACTAAAACCAGGACGTTTGAATCTCATTGCATAAGTCCTTCTGCATAAATCTCTTTTTTTCCTGGGATTAATCGAATGTTTTAACAGACAGGCAGTAGCTGCCTAATGCAGAATACATCCTCCTAACCAGCCCCCATTACCGCATTAAGTGATAACCTGTTAGTCACGCAAGTGCAGTAAGAAAAGACCTTGTTTTGCCCCAGTTTGCTCCTACAGCTCATTTGTATCATTTTCCATTCCACTGCCTCATTTCCCACCAGCAGTCAGTTATCACTTCAAGCTCAACTTCGGAGCCACGCATTACGCCGCCCCGGGCAGACCACAGCTCCAACTAATTCCTGCAGCATGCAGTTTGTTATGCACCCTGTCATCACACACAGCCTGCCAGAGAACCAACCTGCACCCACGCTCTCTATCTCCATCTTTCCATTTGGCTTCGGGACAGAAACCTCGGAGAGCACCTCAGCCACACACAAGCAAGCAGCAGGCTCATGACAGAGAGTAGGAGTCATAAGCACTTGGCAGTTGCTGAGCAGATGAAAAGCACTTGATGGATGGATATATGATCTGCTCACTCAAATATGCTCCAAAGCACATACTCAATGCGGCACGGCACGTTTTGAGCCAAATGCATCTCCGTCAGGTCTTATGATTACCTGTCATCTCCCTGGAACAATCTCTTTAGTAGGAAAAATGTTTCCTGTTATTCCTTTTATTAATACTTAGTTGAGTGTTTGTAAGGAAAGGAACTCATCAATGCACAACAAGGACGCTTCTCCAAGACACACAGCGGTTCCGTGACTCACTTCTGCAGCCAATTAAAAAGACATCGCTGGACATAAAGACACGATTACGCTTTCCTTCATCTAGACCTGCACGGCATGCGAGTGAAATCCGTCGCTAAATGGAGAAAGTAGAAATCCTCACTTTGTGCAGGTGTGGGCTGGAGAATGAGCCTAGCAGTGGTGCATGTGCATGTGGTAACAATTCCCACAGTAATGATACACAATTAATCACGATATAATCTCCAGCTATTACCAGGCATTAGGCCAGACCAAGGTTTCAGGGAGCCAAGCACAGCCACACTGCTAATCTTTCCTTTTCTCAAGCCCACGTAGCCCTCAGTAACCACTATGTATGACATTAAAATAAAATGATTTAACTATTTTTGGGACTAATGCATAATGCATGCAGTAATTCCAGAGCACTTTGAGTTGCTTGTTCTCATTCTGAAATAAGACAAAACAGTCATGGGCAATGGGGAAACGGAGGCAAGTTCAGAGACCAATCCCCTTTAGATGAAAATGATTTTAAAAATGATATTTGCGTATCTATTCAAAAGGTCAGTGTGTAAGAAATTGGGTCGATATTGCGTTTAAAGAGCCTTCATATACTGTATTATGAATCAAAGCCATATGTGACATTCTTAGATGGCACACATGATACAGTATTATCATATATTGATATATTCTCTCATGAATTATTTTTTTATTAGTCACATGTGACTAATAAATTACAAGTTCTGTGACATATACGCCAACCTTTTTTGAAATTGTCTGTTTTCAGATATGGGACATATATTTCAGCCATATATAACCATACATAAAAGAAAACTTTATTCATATAGGAATGGCGTATGTTATACTTACATGTTCATATCTACATGTTATATAGTAGTTATTTAATGCTCTACATGTTATGTAAATATATAACTAATGCAGTATATCATTAACATATTAAAATAAAAGCAAATAGTATTGCCTTACACAGACATGTACATATAGTCTAAATATATCCCTGACCTCTTATGATATATGTGCATATATGACCATGTATGAGATTTGCATATAAGGCACTGGGTGCTTGGACCCCGATGATCACCGCTTAATCACTGTGTAATCTGTAGACATTCGTTTCACTCTCTGCATCAAATCCAGATGGAAAATGGAATCTTCTTTGTCTTGGTTGCTGATGATGACTTGACTTACATCTTACTCTGATAAAAGATAATTTGTTGTTTTGAAATGTGCAATGAGATGGAACAAAGAACAAATTCTAATGTAGTTGGGCAATAAAGTTCTATTCTGTTCTATTCTATTCTATTCCAGTTGTATTAAATTAATAAGGTAAATGCAGCTATTCATACATATGTGAAATGAATGTGGAACGAATGCTGAAGCTGTCTGCAAAGCATAATATGGTCATGGAAATGAGAATAATGTGTCTGAATTCTAACACAGATGTTTCACATTCATCAAGGATGCTCCAGAGAGATGCCTTCATCTCTCAGCTAAAGACCATCACTCACGAACAAAGACCCTCAGTGTTTCAGGGCTACAGTCACCAACCCCCATTCCATTAATACACCCAATTATGATAACGGTTACTGTAATTTCACTTCAGTCATTGCAGAAACAGAGTGGTACAATCCAAAATGACTGCCAAAACTAAACGTTCAGAACTGTTTATGATGATATGATGATGTTATGTTGGGCAGAAAACTTGTACTGAATATCCACAATGGCATGACGAGTGGCCAAAGTTCATCAGAAAGTTGTCAGAAACGATGGCATGGACTTCCAACTGTGTTAGACATACACAGGGTGCTGGATATGAGCTGTATATGAGAACATGGTTCGTAAAGAGCACAGTTACGATATCTAGAAACAGTAGGAGTCCATGAAGGAATGGGCATGAACTCATTACAAAACTACTCAAAAAGTCATGTTTGGTACCTTTGAATTTGGCTTATGGCATTGTCTATATGGTATGTATGTATGTACGAGGGACAAGAACGAGGAGGCAGGATGCAAACCCAAGTCTTTAATAGGCTCAAATTAAAACAAAACCAAAGACACTAGCAAACTGAGAAATGACTGGCAACAGGGTAACAAAAACAACAGACATGGAGACAAAACACCAGGCAAGAACAAAGGGAACAACAGGGAGTATAAATGAACAAGGACCAACAAGGAACACCTGGGAAGGGGCGGGGCTACAAACTAAGGACAGGTGAGGGGCCTGACAAGAGGGCGGAGACAGGAGGAGCAATAACCAAAACAAACAGAAGCGCATGGAACAGAACAACAAAAGGCACATGGAAGTGACAAGAGACAAAGAGACAGAAACAGAAAACCAGAGAAAACGGAGACAAACAGGGGCAAGACAAGACAGAACGTGACAGCATGGTATTCCTAATATTGTCTATGCTCTATACAGTTTTACAACAAATGTATAATATAATTTGTAAGAGCATATTGTTTGCTTAAGTTACGTTGTTATTGTATTTTACTGTGAATTCTGGGCATTAGTGCCACATTCCAGACTTACAATATATATATATGTTTGACTTTATCAAATGTTTCAGGAGTGATGGTTTTAATCATAACAGTTTTAGCTCATTTTGTGCAAAACTTGTGCTAGTATTTAGAACAGTTCATAACACATAAAAGCATAATATTTTTCATTTTAACACAAAAGAAGTTTACTTAATTATTATTGTTTCGGTAGTGTTTTACTCGTGTATGTTGTCGTGACACAAAGAAAAACAAAAATGGTCGCCTACATGGTAATGATTCAGGAAAGGGGGACAAAATCTTCTTTACTTTCAGCATGAAATGAATGTAAAATGTTTTATTCAAGGTAATTTTCGAGTGTTTCTATTATTCCAATCATCATGAAATTTGCAGACAATGTCAAGGTTCAAATTATTCCAAAATGACAAACTGCAAATATAGAGAATCCTCTTTCTTGGACGGTGACATTATATTCAGTTTATTACTATCTCAATCAATGTATTGAGTTTAAATAGATCATAACACAAACCTTGTATATATCTAAGATCTGAATACTTTATTATTTTTTTAATACATTATTTTGAATACATTACAGTATCTTATAGGTTTATAGTTTAGTAGAGAGCTAATTCAAGTGCATGGACAACTGAACTGAGCACTAGTTTCTGTAATTTGATGTCATTTTGATTTGATGATTATTTTACTATACTGTTAGATTAGATTAGATTAGATTAGATTAGATTAGATTAGAACCATTCTGCCAATTGTGCTTACACACAGAGGAATTCTACCCCCACATTTAACCCATCTGTGCAGTGAAACACCCACACACTATTGAACACACACACTAGGGGGCAGTGAGCACACTTGCTCACAGAGCAGTGGACAGCCCTATCCACAGCGCCAAGGGAGCAGTTAGGAGTTAGGTGCCTTGCTCAAGGGCACTTCAGTCATGTTCTTTCGGTGCAGGGAACTGAAGGGAATCGATCTTCCAGTCACAAGGCTGGTTCCCCAACCTCCAGCCCATGACTGCCCCATTACCCTTACTCTAAAAGTCTTACAGTTCGCTACTGAACAGCAGATATTCTCATAGCCTTTTTGACCATGTGTGTTAAATATAAATCGTGCTTGATCATCATATCTGTAGTAGCACATTCTAAATAATACGGTCTTTTAGGTACTCTGCATGCTGAAAATTCTATACTAACCCATCTGACCTCCAGAGACTTTCTCAAAGTGAAAGAGATCCAGTGACCCCTTAAGCTTTAAGCAGGCTTACCCAGAAAAGATTGAGTCATTTCTGAGCTAAGAGGTGTTGAAAAGTGCAGAACGTGCACATTTGTTGAGTCCAGCTTCTAAGGGTAATGGGTTGTTCTGGCCTGCCTTCATAGCATTCTGAGCAGGCTTGATTAAGTGGGCACAGAAAGGTTTTTATTTGTGTTATTACTGTTTTCGCGCTGGACGTAGTTACCACACATAAAGTCCACTTCGATTCCTTGACACGTATATTTTTTAAAGGCACATTATTAATGTTTAGTTTATGATCAGTTCCTCGGTTGGCAGGGCTGAATGCGAGGACGAGTGTTTTCCTGGCACTTAGTGGTGTTTTTCCATCATTAGAGGACGTGTCTGCTCTGTCACTTCATTTGAAATGCGTGACATGCCGTGTCTTATGGCAGCAGGCATTCGTTTCGACAACTTCTGCCAGTTCAAATTGTTTAAATCAACCACATGCGGGTTAGAATACCAACAGAAAAGGGATTTCAGGCATTGATTTCGAAAAGAGCTAAGCACTTTTTGCTTCTATTTTTTGGCCAATGCAAGATTATGCACATTATCCGCATACATGTAAAGGAATTAGCATGACCTTTCATCTCTGGGACAGGGCATGAGACATGTATAGTTTGTTTACTGTGCACACAATAAGTATGAGAAGCACTTTACTGCTTCCGATAGAGCATGAAGACCTTCCTTCTTTATCGTTTAGCGTCCATGAAATACATTTTTAATAATAATCAGTAATTATAGAGTTCCATGCAAATTTACACAGTCATATCAGAATATTAGGCCCACCTCCCTGTATCTACACTCATTATCCGTTTTATTAGCTCGACTGACCCTATAGGAGCACTTCTCCTAGGAGTAGTTCTACAGTTACAGAACGTAGCCCGTCTGTTTCTCTGCATTATAGGGTTGTACCCGATTCAGAATTTTGTCAGTCGAATCGGATTCGCCCCTCATGTTTTTTCTCCATATACATTATCAATTTGCATACGTTTCAGATCTGATGTCCTCATTTAGAAAGTCAGCAGAGTCACAGGAACATATTTTTGAACTAAAAAGTGGCATATGATGAACGATCTGGAGCCTGATTTAATTACAGAATGTAGCGTAGGCCAGAAAGCACGTATTTATGCTAAACATTAGCGCTTCTAGCCTGTCTTTATAATTTCACTTTTAACAGCTTCTTCAGTAGGATGACCCTTCGTCTTTCATCTCTCATAAATAATGAACTCCTAAATAAAACCAAATTAGTCAATATTTAAATTATTATTAGAAAAAAGAAGAACGGTAGACCTGAAACCGTTTAATTATTATATCACCCGCGCTGAAATAATTATCTCTCGTTTATCGGCAGGCATATTAAGTGACTGTACTTATCTTTAAATAAAAATAATCTTAGCTGTAAACGAATAAATAAAAATATCTGTAATTTAGGTTCTAAACAATGGATTATAATAAAACAAACGTCTTCGGTCCGTTTTTCCTTCACCGCAAACAGCCATTATGTCTAAAACGAAAGTCAGCTCACTGGTTTGAAGCAGTGTTCGATGTCTGACTAAATGACGAGCAGAATTAACTTTAATTTGTTCAGATTCTCTTCTTCAAAAGCTCCTCCAGACTTTCTCTGAGACATCGTTTCACCCGTGTTTCTCAGCTTCACAGCTTTAGCTTCCTTCAACGGTGAACCGCCAGCGCACGTTGTCACATGGATTTAATTTTTAGCAAGCATGCGTCATAGCCCGGATAGAACTTAAATATATATTTATTATTCCCCTTTTAATAATTATTAAAATGTCTTTTTAAATTCTTAAAGTTCTTGTGCATTTTGGAAGCTTTTGTCTGTTTTAGAAAGAAAAAAAAAACTCGTCACTGTTGTCAGTCGACCTGAAAGTTCTCAATCGACTTAAAGGGTCTCGACTGACGGTTCGACTCGTTGACTTCTAGAGGGCAGCCCTACTGCATTACCACCCTATTATTTGGGTAGTGGATCATTCTCAGCTTATCTAGTTCTGAAATACACCTTGTGGTGCAACCTGGACACATCTTCAGTGAAGTGACCGGGGTCACGGGGTGTTTCGGGCCTTACATCAGACACCCTCACCCGGTTGACCCAGCCGGGGGGTGATCAGGCCCCAACTTGTGTCCAGGTAGCGCACTACGCCACGCATCTCCCCTCCTGAACCAGAGCCAACGTGAAGCCTTTTCAGCAGCTTCCATGATGTTCTTCATGGCTCTTCGCCTGTGCAGTCCGCAGATCCCTAGGAGTCCCAGGACATGATGTAGAGACTGGCCTGCAAAGCCCCTGCAGCCCACTTCAGTAGGCTTGCAGCGGGCCTTCCACCTATATATTCCACCTCTATAGTCATATATCTCAGCCATGTATATATAATTAGGTGCAACTATTCATTTGACTATTAACATATGTATTTATATATATGTATATATATATGTGTATATGGTTGACATATATGGCTAGTTGCACCCAGAAGGAATTGTGGGATTGCAATGGTATTTGGAAGGAAGATAAAGGATACCAGGAACAATAAATAATAAAATAAAGCATTCCACATTATCTGTGAAACATGGTGGAGGCAGTATCATGGTATGGGCATGCATTGCTGCCATTGGAACTGGGTCACTGGTGTTTATTGATGATGTGGCTGCTGATAGAAGTAGCAGGATGGACTCTGAAGTGTACAGAACTTTATATTCTGCTCAGAATCAGTCAAATGCTGCATAACTGATAGGACAGTGCTTCACAGTACAGATTGATAATGACCCATAGCATACCACGAAAGCAACCAAAGAGATTCTTAACACAAAGGAGTCTAATGTTTTCAAATGGTCGAGTCAGTCACCTGACCTCAACCCAAATGAGCCACTCCCTGAAAGAAAGCTCTTCAAGGCATCTGTTAATGTTAGAGACCAGAACTACACTACATTTACAATAGCAGTAGTTTACTCATTTGGGTAAAAGCAACAACAGACTTCTCAGCATCTACTTTATGGCATCACTTAAAAGGTAGAGGATCATCGCTCAGTTGTTAGCTTGATTAGTGTCTATTAAACTCATGTGTATCCTCTTCTGTGTGCAACACATGCTGTACAGTACAGGACCACATGGCTAATTGGTGGTGTTTTATCTGCACAGCTACCCCATCTGATCAATGTGTGTGTATGTGTGTGTGTGTGTGTGCGTGTAAGTCCGACTGCTCTCACTTTGCGCTGGTTTTATCCCTAGTGATTAGCCCTTTCCTCTCGTCTGCTGACCCAGGTTCTAGTTACATCATTATTCATCACCTCAGAGATGACTCGGTCCAGCGTGGGTGGGCCGGATAAGGCCAACATCTGCAGCCAGAGAGCTTCCAGGACCCTCTTAACGAACTCTGCTTCCCTCACTTACCCTGATTGAGCATGTGATTAAACGTGAAACTCTGCTGGGACCTGATAATCTGTCTTTATTTTCACAGTCTGTCCGTCTAACAGCGTTAACCCTTAAGATACAGGGCAAAGGTTTGGTTTAAATCATGCATAAGCAGGACTTGTAATAATAACAAAGTATATTACTTTGTTGTGTATGAGAAAATACGGCTCTGGAAAAACTGAAGAGACAGTTTTATGGGTTTGTGTTTGACCAAAATGAGCAGTTCTGTTTTATTCCATACACTACTGGAAACACGTCTCCTAAATTCCAGATAATAATATCATATTTTATATCTGTTTGTTTAGAAAATGACCCTCCAGAAGCCTGTTTTTTGAACCATGCTCGCTGTGCATTTCACCCCAGCCACCGCTCGCCAGTCTTTCTGTAGGTCACTTGAGGTCATCTTACGGTGGTTAAGTGACGTTGGAATGAGGTGGCGCTCATCACGGTCAGTAGAGAGTGGTTTTGGTCCTCTGCCAGTCTGTAGCTGTGTTGTCCTGTTTGTTTGCTGCTTGACCTTGTTCTCACTGTATCTGCCAGTAAAGCTAGACCCCAACCTTCTGTTCCTCACTAAGAACCTGCTGTACATGTGGAGATGGAGTGGTCTCTTATTTATATCCAGAGCTGTATGTTTTTTACAGGTTTGTCTGGAAATTGGACGTCATCTTGGTAAGACAAAGGCAAAGTATCTGAGATTGAATGTGTAACTCCTCAAATTCAAATTAATAGGAGGGAAACGCATTACCAGAAAGTTGGTGTGCCACCCTCCATGTCATAAGAAACAGGGAAATGCACACTCCCCCCTCCTCATCATCCTAAATTCCGTTAACAGTTGTTTACTTACTAGTTTAGAAGACACGTGCTGAGTTCAGCATCAAACTTCCTCCCTTTACTCACCAAGAGCGTCTCCAGCGGTGGAAAGCAGCACCCGTGTTAGCTCTTCTTCTGCTTCTATTATAGCTTTTTATTTGTTTGCTGCCAAATGTGGTTTCTTGCCAAGAGCTTCAGCTATTGTTGCATTTACTCTTCCTTTCATTGGCTACCTGCCCTTAAATGATCTAACCAGAAGCAGCACCTTCAACATGATGAACAAGAGGCTAAGCTGATTTGAACTGTAAACTCTATTTAGAACCACACATGCATAAAAATCTACACTATCGCTGCTACTGAGTGCCCGGTTTAGACAATGCACGCATGAGGACAATTCAAGGAAGTATTTTGACTCATGGAGGGCATCACTGCTCGCTGTCCGTAATCATGGCCGTTGGGTCAGTCAGGTACAGCAATACAGCCCGTCTTTGCTTGCGTCACATACACGGCTGAGTGTGAAACTTGCATTATTGACATGTCTCACAATATCAAACCTACCCACCAAGTTTCATTCCTGTCGGTTGATTCCTTCTGGGTGCAGCTATTTGTGCAGCTATCTTTCTGAGGATGAGTGTATGTCAAAACCAGGGGTGGTGGAGGGCGGTGGGGGTTGTGCAGGTTATACATTTATTTAATATCCAAGACTGTTTATTGACATACTTCACTTCAACACCCATAATACAATCAAGGTAACAATAAGACACGATAGAACACAAACGTTTTCATTTTTCACAATACATAGTAGTAAAAGAGGATGAAAAAAACAAATTACCAGTTTAATCCTTGCCAATGTTGTAAAAACACGTCAGAGGTGATACCGAAAAATGATGTACATGTGCTGCGCATGCGTACTCCATATCGAGTAATGATATGCTGTAGGGGCAGCAGCGCTACTTCTTCATCCTCTCATGTTAGACTGATTCCACTCCATGCTACAGTGACTCACTATCACCTCTTCAGGTACAAAGTGGTATTACGAGACAGGACAAACTGGGGCTAGCTAGTTAGCATGCTAACTTCAGTAGATATCTCTGCAACACGATACATAGACGTCCTTAACGTACCGTCAACCCTGCGATTTCCTCATATTGTGTTGAAAATTGTAGTTTGATTGGTTTTAAACCCTGTTTTAGACAAATTGCACTTTTAAGCAAAAGATACCATGACTCCTTGCATCTTGCTCTTTCATGCCTCCTCCCATTCATCTCAAAAAACCATAACAGAGAACAAAGGCTCCAGGCCGTATACTCCACGGTGGTTGGCTCACAATAGGTGTTTATTTTAAACAGCACATTTCGTGCAAGTGTTTGATGTGGTTCAACCTTTGACTGAGTGGAGCTGAATGAATGGATAATCCATCACTTTAAGCCTTTGTTTAATTACGTGGGCTAGAATAGATCTTAAAGTAGTTTCTTGCTCGAATGTTCCAACATGGAAGGTGTAGAGCCTAACTTGTATTTTACTCGCAATTTTACTCGTTTTGTTGTTTCTGCGTTTCTTGTTTTCCTGAGGGTCAAGCCTAGGAGACCCTGTATGTATTGCTTTATACATCAGTCAGAGATACACAGGATTCCTTTTAAGTCAGGATGCCTCTGGTCATTGCCGAAGTCCATTGATGGCTTTGTGAGACTGCTTTTAAGCGCTGCATCTTCACTGATCTTCGGTATCTTTGGTAACGATGAGACGGCAGCAGCATATCCCATACACGAGACATGTTTTTGTTGAGAGCGATACTCGATCCAGGAAGAGAGGAAATGCAGGTTTAGAAAAACAGTGCTATTTGTTCCTTATTAAGGATTATGTGACAACGCTGAATGCGTGCGATCACATGACACCACTGTTCCCTTCCCTGTGACCTCATGCTTGGCAGCCTTACTTTTCTTTGGCATTGCATCACATTCTGAAACTCAGCTGAATAGGATCAGGCCCACTGATGTTGGGGAGATCTTCTTGGTGGAAGTCTTTTTACACTCTCTTGTTCTCTATAGCTGAGTGATGGGAAAGCGCCCAGCGCTGGTAAGTTGATCTTTAACCTGACAGTTATGACTGGCCGCCCCTTAGAACCTCCATAGAGACAGCTTGTGAAAACCTTTCAGGCCACCATGGCTTATTGAAGGGATGGGGACCAGTCAGATGTCTTGAGAACTCATCCAATTGCTTCTCATAGAACTTCAGGGGAAGCAATTGGATCCAAAGACAGATACGGACCATAGCCCAAAATTACCTACTATGTAAGCTCAACGGAAAAAACATTAGCTACCTTGTGTGTTTAAGGTGGTAGTAACTTCAGGCTCCTGCAGATGGCGCTGCATGAGGATGATGGGGCTATAAATACCTGCAGGGTGTGAGTGATGGGATCCATAGATTGAGAAGAGGTGCTACAGTGCAGTGAATGTTTCGTTCCATGTGTGGAAAATGACTCCAGATGTTAATGATTGGCTAAAAGGAGTGATTGCATTTGGGCGTGCCAAAGACCATAGTGTGAAGGAAGTAGTTGAATCTGCAGGTGTATGGAAGCGTACGGTCATACGGGTTGACCAGCAGTGGCTAAAATCCCAGTCTACAGGGAATTCTCCTCGGAATTGTGCCAGGGAAGGCATCCAACAAATCTGACCCAACTGTGCAATTCTTTGATGCAAGAGTGTCTGAACATTGATGTGGCCTACATCCAGAAACTTACGTGCCAAATCCAGTCACAGCTGTTATTGGTGCTCGTGGAGGGATTACGCGGTATTAGGTACGTTTCAGTCACAGGTGAGTCATTTTTTGGCCTGGTGAGTTTATTTGACTATGTCAATGGTGAAAAATCAAAAGACCAGAGTTTGGGCATAGCAGGTTTTCATCAGGGCAAAAGACCAAAGCAAGGTTTGGTGGTCTTTATAAGCACATATGAGCCACCTTCTCATGACTTGGAATGCCATTGTACTCTTTTTCTTGGTTGGTTGTGCAAGTCCATGTTTGTACGATGATGTTTCTGCAGTAAAGCCCCTTAAAGACCTCTAAAAGAACATGTTTACCCAAAATGGAATATCCAGCTGTTTTGAACTTTGCCTTCTATTTTGTTCAGTACTGCTGATGGAATGTATTTCAATGTGTTTTCATCCTACAAATCAACATTTCGTTGAGAAAAAGTGTTTTATTGTGTAGAAATGCTGTTTTTCATGTGGAGCGATCTGAGTTCTCGCCCTTTCTCCTTCATCCCTTATTGCTCAACAGCACCATTTGACACACACAGAGCCATTTGATTATATTCAGTTCATAGCCATCAACTATAGGAGGCTACTGGGTCATTTGCCCCCTGAACATTAAAGAACGGGGGGCAATCCTAGTGCAAAGCTTGAAAAAAGCCACAGTCTGAAAACAGCTGCTGCACTGAAACTGATTTTAACAGTAGGGTAAAAGCTGCAGGGTCTACTACTATTGTTTTACATGCAGGAGGGATCTTTATGTGATGGAGGGTTGCCAGATTCATATTTTCCTGACAAATCCAGCTAGTGCAGGTGGAAATTAGACAGTCATGAAGTCCATTTTTGTTTAGACTAATTTATTACTTTAATAAAGATGATGTCCTTTTAACGCCTTGTTTCAGGCATTTACCTTTGGACACATTTTGGGTCAGTTTCAGCTTCTGGTGGGTTTTGATTAAGCTTTAACTTGTGACAAGCGACACAAGGACAGAGTGACAAGCGGCAAATCGAGTTGGGATTTTCTTAACTCTAAGCAAATTAATTATGACACAGTGAAGCAACATTCTAAACGATTGGCTGCAACAAATTCTTCAGACTAATCATAGACACAAGGGTTTGAGGCTCCTGCTCTCTCTGAACTTTTAGTTCCTACCAGCATTTGGTTCCAGTTCTCAACTGATTTGTTGTAAACATGGAAGAGTAGCTCATAACTGCTGTTTCCTCTTTCCCCAGTTTGTATGTGTACACATACATTTAAGGAAAAATGAAATGTGGAGAAAAGTAGATGTTGTTGGTGTTTCTGCTGAGTTAGGTCACTCATTACCCACTAATAAAGCTAGTCACAAATGCAAGCAGTTAGGTTTCCATGTGAGTTCGTTCATCAGTAATAATAGGTGGACTGTAAGTAGTGTTTTGGTGTACAGTACAGTTAGGGTGACCACTTTCATAACCCCAAAAAGGAGGACATCATAAAGGGGGATGGGAGTCAGGCACGATACTAGAACAGAATTAAAATCATGTCCTAACCTATATAACACATACATGATGCTTTACTCACCTAATTGTGTGGAATGGATGACAATCGTGAGTCAGACGGGAGCTTACTAATTGACTAGCATTTAGAGAGCTGACCTGCGGTTAGCCGATAGGTGAGTCACAATGTCACATGACCTTGTTTAACCAATGAAATCCAAGGCATGTCTTCTGACACGGACGTGAGTCAGTGGCACACATCATGTTGTTGGCGAGTGAACATTTTAAATGGTTCATCCCAAACCAGACATGTGGCCATGCTAAGTACAGTACAGAGCCATAATAAATCATGCTACTTTTATTTCCATACTTAAGTACATTTGAAGGTAAATACTTTAGTACTTTTACGCCAGTGGAGGTCTAAAGGGAGGAACTTCTACTTTTACTGGAGGAGTATTCTACCTTGGGGATCCCTACATGGTTTGTGTACTTCACCCACCACTGATGTTCTCCTAGCAAAATGGCCACTAGGGGGCCTGCAGAAAGAGGCGACCATGAGCTTTGCGTAATTCAGCAAAGCAATTCAGCTTTCAGGGTCCGTTCAGTGTCCGATACGTGAACTGAATACAGTGAACTGAGTACACTAGTGTGTGAGCGTGAGCCTGTCCAGTAATTTTTCCAGTGCCTAATGCTTCCCAGATCTCGCCTTAGCAAACAGCATAACTGCACACGGAGGTCACATCCAGAATGAAAAAGATTTTTTCGGTCCAGTGCACTTTTTTTTTTTAACCAGAGCTGATGGATCTGCTCTTTCTGGCTAACATCACAATGCTACACCTGCTGCATTCAAACCTCTTATACAAGCCAGGGATGCAGCAGAGATGGGTGCTTCAAATAACCATGGACTTCATGTAAAAATGCAACCAGAAAAGGATCAAACAAAACAAGTCAATGTGCTTTCTAAACCTTTGTATTGTAAATAAATGCAATTGTCCAATTCATTTCTGCTGGCCTTCTTCTGCAAAGGTATTGATTTGATTTTGCTTCTACTGCCCTCTTCAGGTGATAGGAGGTTCTCACAGCTGATCAGACATGATCAAATACATTCATTCACTTTATTCTAATCCGGAGTGACTAGAACATAGACAGGACACTGAGCACTGGTGGAAAGACTGAGTTGTGGAAAGAGTTACCAGCCAGTCAGCACTGGAGTGGCCAGTCAACACGGGACCCCTTGAATAGCAGGGGGGATTTTGCACACTGCTGCTCTTTGCGTTGTGTCAAACAGAATCTGAGCCTTATCGTAGCCCTTAGCAAGAAGTACCATGCGCCAACACATGCAGACCTTGAAGGCATGTAAACCTTGCCGGCCTGTAATAAAAAAGTTAGCAGCCAGTCAGCACGAGAGTGGCCAGTCAATATGGAACCCCTTGAATACCAGGGTGTATTTTGCACACTGCAACCCTTTACATTGCGTCAAAAAGAATGTGAGGCAGATAATAAATGTATCTGTACGTCTAAAAACCTGACCAGGAAACAGGAGACTGATGGAAAGACTTGTGGAAAAAGTTATCAGCCAGTCAGCATTGGAGCGCCTTGTCAACGTGGGACCCCTTGAACACCATTTTGCACACACTGCTGCCCTTTACATTGTGTCAAACAGAATCTGAGCCTTATTGTAGCCCTTAGCAAGCAGTTCAAGCCATGCACCAACACATGTAGACCTTGCAGGCAGATAATAAAAAAGTTATCAGCCAGTCAGCACTGAAGTGGTCAGTCAACATGGGACCCTTTGAATACCAGGTGGTATTTTGCACACCGCTGCTCTTTACATTGTATCAAAAAGAATCTGAGTCCTTTTGTAGCCCTTAGCAAGAAGTACAAGCCATGCACCAACACATGAAGACCTTGCAGGCAGATAATAAATGTATCTGTACATCTAAAAACCTGACCCGGAAGCAGGAGACTGATGGAAAGACTGAATTGTGGAAAGAGTTATCCGCCAGTCAGCTCTTCAGTGACCAGTCAGCATGGGACCCCTTGAATGCCAGGGGGTATTTTTCACACTGCTGCTCTTTACATTGTGTCAAACAGAATTTGAGCCCTATCATAGCCCTTAGCAAGCAGTACAAGCCATGCACCAACACATGCAGACCTTGCAGGCAGATAATAAATTTAGCTTTATCTGTGTGATTGCTGACATTACCATTGTCCAGTATTAGACAGATTTGACACGTTGGTCTCTAAATTGAAACGAGCCATAAACGATTTGATTGCATCTTGTTTTTAGCCTCTACTTCCTACTTGAATGTGGTATAGATAGTCTCTGAGAATGCCTCCCACATAGTAAACAGTGTGTCTGCTTGTTCAGTTTATTAGGACTGCACATGATGCACACAAGCAAGCTGTGAGTAAAACATAAGACTTAGGTGCTTTTGGGGGGCTCTGGCTACGGCCTTAGTCTCCAATAAGAATACGGCACTATGTAATACGGCACTATTACTTTTCCATCAGGCTTCGTGCTGTTCACATTTCCAAAGCAATTTTCTACCCTTGAAGTATGATGGGATAGTTTAATGCGAGACATTCCTCCACGACTCGACAGCGTGAAGGTGCTGATGGCCATTAATCGAGCGCGTTAAAGCAAGCCGAGGATCCGTAGGGCTCCCAGACGCAGGTGTTGATTGGTCGAACTATATTTAGCTTACATGCTACCCATCGCTAATGTCCAATGGAGAGGGGAAAATGAAGGATGGCTGAAGTGTCTGGCAGCCCTCAGCCTCCATGTAGTCACACTGAAGAAATTTCCCTGGAAGGCTGTGCAAGGCCGCGGTGCAATTCCAGCCTGATTCATTTTTAAAGAGCAGCAATTTTAGGAAATGCGTATCTGTTTACTTAACACGTCCTTCATATACAGTCTCATGAAAATGTCTTTCATTGTTTCCTTGAACAGAATGCAAAGTGACCTCGTTTGCCGGCAGTCAAAACTCAGCAACATGGTGCGCAAACAGAGAGCATTCGGAGAGTGTTGTACAAGAGCAGGTAATTATACCTGGCATTTTAGCTGCTGTCTGGTTGAGAGAGAGTGAACTACCAAACCAAACAATGCGAATCCAATAAGAGAAAACACAGAGTGGATTCCTCTCTGATCGGCCTCGTTTGATCCCTCTGCATAATCGTCACTCGCTATTAATCCTCCCATCAGCCGAATCAAAGCAGTGCTATGGAAAGACGGCCTGTTGCTATGTAATTAGGATAATTGTTCAGGTCTCCCAGCAACTCAAAGCCATTTAGCACAAACACTTGGTGTGAATTTGCGCATGCATGCAGAAACAGGTGCGTGATCTGGGCCTGTAAGGTAATCAGTAGGGCGAACCCCGCTGTCTTGGCTGTAATTGCTTATTTTCAGCTTATTTTGTGTTCTGCTACTGACAGTTGCGACTTTATGAGCAAGAAAACAAGCAATACATACGACTGATGAAACTGGGAGACTGTATGTTGGTGTTCAACAGAAGAAACTGGGGGCAGAAGGGCAGACAGACTGCAGAAAATGTCAACATCAAAGCAAATCCAAGTCCCGGACGTGCTAGGCAGTTAGGAAATCCCAGCCGAGCATAAAAGAGGACGTGTCCTGGAAAAAGAGGAGCCATGGTCACCCTAAATGAAAACCTTCTGCATGAGCAGTGCACCCTGCATATTGTCACTGTCAAAGAGAAACCGTATATATCTACATGTTACAGAGCTTGACATTGCTAGCTACCCAGCTGCTCTTCAAGGTATGAAATATGGGTTTGGTGGGGTGCTGGGGAAACCTCTATTGCAAGGGTCTTTGTGGACCCCTGCATGTCTTAGAATCAAAATTCTAGGGGGTCACTGAAAACTTGTATAATGTTTTGTTGTTGTACCTTTGATAAGTTGATGTATTTGGTATTCTTAACCACAGCTTCAGAACTAATCGGCCTCAGGGTGGCGCTGTAGCAAATTGGTTCACCCAGTTGGTCCTTCATAGCCCTGGAACTGCAACTCTCAGAACTCTCCAGACCTGAAATTCCCCAAAATGACTTGTTCCACTTCCATTCAGAGTTAAGAACTGGGGGTCTTCTTCGCTGTAACTCCACTACATTTCAAAGTCTAGTATCTTACTGTAACTCCACTACATTATGGCCAAATCTGTTCTTCCTTTTGGCTTATGTGCACACAGAAACGTAACGATGTCCAAACAAAAGAAGTGTGAAGCGAGTCCACCAATCAGGGTACAGTGGTCACTTTGTTTTGAGCTTGTTTTGACCTGTTGGACAGAGCTTGGTTCTAGCTAATGGAACCTGTTCTCCTTCAGTGTTCTGTGCTTATGATCATTTGAATAGACATCAGTGTCAGACTAATGAATGAGCTTCTATTAAAGATTGGTGGACTGAGAGACACTAGAGTCTCTTCACCTACACTGAGCTGATTAAGAGTCTTGTTCCAGAAATGATAATAGGACATTAGAGCCATAATAAATCATGCTCCTGTTACTCTCCATACTTAAGTACATCCGAAGGTAAATACTTTAGTACTGTTACTCCAGTGGAGGTCTAAAGGGAGGAACTTCTACTGACACTGGAGGAGTAGTTTACCTTGGGGATCTCTACTATAACACAAGTACTTCGTCCACTCCTGCGTGGTAGTTCACGTAGGTGAGTAAATATCAGCTGTAGTTGTTTGCAGTGAAGTACTGGCAGTTTACGACACACATCATGGGCTCTTTAACACTGTAAAACACCCCACTATTGCCCATGTATTGTGTTGTACTGTAGTGAGCTGCTGGCATGGGACGAGTGGCCTTGCAGAAGGGCCAGCACACAAATAGCATTGGCTTAAACCACAATGCTCTCTGCATCTTATTCATTGCCAACACCACAATATATAGGACTACACTGCACTGTGATTTTAATGCCATAGAACTGCAATAATGAAATACTGAATGTTAACAGTTCTTTAAGTCTAAGATGCCAGTAACCTGATGAGCAGAAAATCATATACAAAGTGGTGTTTGATGATGTAATGACAGAACATGATGATCTAACCAGAAAACCTCACAGCTAACTAAATAAAAAGACAGTTGACTGCCAGGGCCTTGTGGATTTGGGCATGAAGAGCTGATTGGCCTTGTTAAGAAATGCATTTTCCAGCTCGGAAAGCTTTTGGAAATGGCCGAACGGAAACCTGAGGGATTGGTGCTTAGTACTGTTTCCACTGTACAGGGACAGTTAATTCTCTAGACTAGATGAGACTGACATCAAGGGGTGGAAATTACTCATTACAGTGAGCTGTAATCTACTGCAGTGCACTCATTTCACACCAGATGGCGCCGTTTACATAGGCAGCTCACCTCTGGGTCTGGTTCGGTCACATGTCTTCTAAAATTCAGGTCACTTCCAATGTTAACATCACCATTAGAGCATAATCATAAAACTAAATGTTTCTTCACATATACATTATTGTAGAACTGCATAACTGTATGCAATATTATTTTGGGATATTTATGCCCAGAAATTAAGGAGAATGATAGTACTTTCGCTGAAAGTATGGGAAGAGGAAGAGAGAGAACTGTGTATGATATTGCCACATTATATTCAGTTAGTTGGAAAGTAACAGAGAACAAATGACACATTTGAATTATCAATGATTCCTAAGTGCAGCCTTGGAACAATAGATTGGTTGGTTGCACCATTCGCAAATGATGGTCTTCCCTCAATGACGCAAAACCTAAACAAAACAGAACAGAATCAAAAGCTCCTGAAAAGTCTCATTAGATAAAATGGGATAGAGAATAGGGTTCTGAAACCGAACTTCCTAAAGCAGTGAGACTCAACAATCAAACAGGCCTTCGAACCGGACTGTGTAATGCAGCCTGTATTTGACTGACTGGTATTCCACACAGGGTTGGTAAGCTGGTTTTACCACTATGCTGGCCTTGGCAGTGATGGGCGTCTCGTCTGCGCTGTCCTGCAGGATGCCTGCTTCACCGCAGACTTCTGGTGGAGTGAAGAGTGCCGTAAATTCAAAGGCGTCCACATGAGCTTGTGCCAACAGCACAGCAGCAGCAGCCAGCCCACTGCACTGTTAGAGTGAAGCGGAATTCTTTTAGACCAACGTTGATGTCATATCCTGGTTCGAGTACATGAATGAAAACGAGTATGAGTGTATGTCAGTGTGTGTGTGTGTGTGACCACAAAATGGCCCAGACTTTTTTCTTTCTTTCTTTCTTTTCTTTCTTGCTTTCTTCCTTTCTTGCTTTCTTCCTTTCTTGCTTTCTTCCCCATTTTATAGCAATGGGGAAGAACACCGTTCCACTCAAACACTGATATACCATGGGCTTCCCGGGAAAAGACGTCTTGATGGCAGCATGTGACCTCCGCATCAATGGTAACTTCACACATATGCAATTCACACACATGCAGTATACACTAATGCCCTCAAATACCATGACAGATGTTGGCTTCTGCACTTCTTGCAGTCTGGTTGGTTCTTTTCGTCTTCAGAATAAACTTAATGTCTGTTTTCCCCAAAACAAACTGAGGCAGGGACTCACCTGGACCACATCAGACTGAGAGTTTTTTTGGAGCTCCTTTCATACCTAGTCATGGTCTCTCACCTGTCACCAGATCACCTGCTCATTGTGCAATGTTTCAAATTTGTGTAATTTGAATATTCCAGCCTTTCACTCTTTTTATGTCTTAAGTGTGACGCAGACATCAAATTCTAAATGTATTTACCCTTAGCCCTTATTTTATCATATGTCTTGCGTTTGTCTATTTTATGTTTAGTGTTTATTACATTCAATATACGCTTGTTTTAGTTGTAATCTATTTATCGTTAAATGTTTATTTGCTGCACTTTGGGACGGAGAGTAACGCAATTTCAATCCTCTGTATGTCTTGTACACATTGCAGTATTGACAATAAAACTACTTGACTGGACTTGAAAATACAAACAGGGTGGTTAGCCGAGGAAGTGCCATATTATCTGATGCTGAGATCAAGTGCCTGGTTTGGCTAATCAGTACTTCATTAAGGTAAATCAGGTGAACCAGCAGGTCTAGAACTCTGGAACGAAACCTCTTTTTCCCTAACCAACTCTTAAAGTATCTTGTTTGAAAACAATAATTTATTTTTGATTTTACAATATTTATATTTTTATATTTATTCTACTCAGTTTGCTTAGGCAAGTATGACTAGTGCACAGTATACACATAATACAAATAATACAAATAGCCCATTTTTATTGTTCAATATATTACTATCAAATATAGTTATTTACTTACAGTATATATATATATTTAAGTAACATATTTGGTAAAAATAAAACATGAAATGCCTACACAAAAATTATGCCATATTTTTATTTTTAATCTTCTACTGCATTAGGTAACAATGCACATGTGATCATGGAAAAAACAACAAAATATTTTTTTTCTCTAGATATTTTTATTAAAAACATGACTGAAAAATCCAACTTAGTGAAATGTATAATGTACACAGATAAATGGATAGAAATATCATTTTTACTTGTACTGTATGGTAATAATAAAACGATAACAACATACATACATAGATCTGCTGCCTACAATTACAGTTACTAGACTATCTGGGCTATATATCACAGTGTATTCGCCATCTGTAAAGCATCTACAGTGCATTATCTCCTAGGAAGGAAATATTATTGTTAAAACCATATGGGCTTATTGACTAGAAATGTACACAAAAGTGGACGAGCACACAGTTTGTATGGAATTTTGAAATTGTTGAAATTATGATTTCCAGTGGTGTCATTTATAATCCACAGGATATGTTGCAGTTACAAAATATCTGAAATTGAAACATATGAATGAAATTAATATTTATTTCTCTTTTAAATGTAATCAGAAGTTGCAAACATGTTTTAGAGTAGCCAAGGCCTATGGGTCAATAACAGCCCAATAGTTTGAATTCACAGAGAATACTTTCATATAGGCATATAGTAGCCTCATGGCTACAAATTCATTTCACCATTTTACAAACACCTTATTATGTCTAAACTGGCTTCACAGATAAAAATGAAAAGTGAACTTACCCCAGATAGTAGGTCAGTTTTGTCTCTTTTTCTTAAAGAAATTACACCTAAATATTGAACAATTTGTCGACTTTGAGAACATCAGGTCACGACCTTCTCAGTGTTTCAAGTTCAGGTTTCAAGTTTATTTGTCATTTGCACAACATGTCAGGATATTTATGCATTGAAATGCTTGTGGTGAGGCTCAGGTTGATACTCTACAGCAGGGAAGCATTACTATATATACTAACTAAACAATACATTAAAAAAGAGATATAAATATGTATATTAAATATACAAAATACACAAAAGGTACACAAATAACAAAATATACAGAGACAGTGTGTAGAAATTCTCTGATATATACAATATATTGGAGTGGTGATAGAGTGATGATATACTACTACTACTATTACTACTACTACTACTAATAATAATAATAGTAATAATAATAAAGTGTCAGAGTGAAGTGGTATTGGTCAAGTGTCCATGGAAAAAAAGGCTCCAAAGGCTTTTAGGCTCCAATAGTACCAATAGGCACTAAAATAAAAATAAAAACAATATTTGAGTTTCTAATATATATATATATATATATATATATATATATATATATATATATATATATATACATATAGAGAGAGAGA
>CM067475.1:3318999-3340801 GCA_034552555.1 Semaprochilodus insignis | reverse complement strand
TAATGACGTCGCCTCATTTAAAAGGCCCATATCCTTCATTTTCTTGAGGTCCATTTGTAACATTTGTGTGGGTTTATATACCAAGCATGACCATTTTCCAACCTCTTTTTATCTCTTTGAATGAAACAGGCTGTTTTGGTACTGTACCTTTAGACTAGTCTAAGATGAATGAGCTCAGTTCTGATTGGCTGTCCTGCCTCATTCAGAAAATCACTCAATATGAGTGGACAGAGTTAAACTGCTGTAGGATGAATAATTTATGTAAATGAGTTGTTTTCGCAGCATACGTTCCATTTATGGGCTGTATGGATGGGGAGTGAATAGTAAATGCTGAAGCTACGTTACCTCATGTATCCCTTATTTAAAAAACACGAAGGAAATTAAATTTCCCATGATATAGGGCCTTTAATTAGGCGTTCGGCATGTTTGCGCATATGCCTTTCCACAATGGGTGTCAGTCAAGGACAGATCAGTTAGTCATTCGCTCAGTCAGTCAGTCAGTCAGTCAGTCAGTGATTCAGTTAAAGACAGCGACTCTTGTGGGCTGGGCTGCTGGGTGGTCCAGCAGTAAAACTGACAGTTTGCAAAAACATGAAATTAAACCATCCGCAGCAGCAAGAACCAAAGCTAAATGATATTATGCAGGAAAAGGTATTTTTGTGTGTTTTCAATGCATGAAGGATGGATTAGAACCTTAAATACTCAGGGGATGGTGGGGTAAATAAGCCTAGCTGAGCATAGTCTATTACCCCTTTCATTCCCGGTTTCTGACAAAATATTCATAATTCAATATTCAGTATGCATAATTCTAAAAATAAAAAAATCATTCATAAAAAAAATTCATAAATAAAAACTAAACTAAAGCTTTTCTGGAAATTAACACCTGTCACTGTTAAAGCAACATTATGTATGAATTTTACCTTAGAACAGCAGCTCCAAGAATCATGTCACACTTTAGTGCTATATAAGTATGAGTAGTGGCCATGCGAACTGACAACATAAGACCACATCACACACCAACAACTATCAGTCCTCAGCTAGCCGTAAGAAGAAGCCATTCCCAGCATGGACATCATGGCAGAGGCTGAGAAGAGGCCAAAGAAGATGTTGTTGGACGAAGCGAGTAAGAGAAAAAGAGAAACAGCATCTTAAAACTACAACTAATCAAAGTGGAAAAAGCAAAAAGCAAAAACTAACTAAAAACAATAATAACTCTATAATAACAGAATATTGATGCTCAGTTTTAATGTTGTAGAAAGACAAATAATCAGTGCATTCATAATCAGTTGGGCATGAAAAAGCCTAAATGCAGGAGTGTGTTTTTTTACCTGCCAGCTGTGCAACAAACTAAATATTACTGGAGACATTTGCAGAAGAAATGCTAATGTACAAACTAGAAGTGAGAGCCAACAGGTGGCTTTAGCAATGATTATGCCTCTCTGCTGCATCTTGAGACTTGTGCCCAGCAGCTTTGACTGAATGTACAGTACTATGCAGAAGCCAGAGATCACCCCTTCATTTGTTTAATTTCCACTCAATATGACCATTAAGTACAAGGAACAAGGAGAAAACATCTACTTAACAGAGAATTACACAAGAGCCTTTATATAAGATAATGTTTTTTATTTATATATATGTTATTTATATATTTATATTCATATAAGTATTTTATTTTTTATTTCTACGTTTCTAATATTACGATAAGTTTTTAAAGAAATTGACATTTTTTTGGTGTTTTTATTCTTCAAAGTTCAGTCTTAGAAGTTGGTTGCATTTTCTGCTTTTGATGATCCAAGTAATCCCACTTATAATTTTTTGTCTCATTAGTCCATAAAATCTACGTTTTGGGACATATTTATTTATGTATTTCCTTTTCTCAGTTCTTGACAGCTACACATCCTTTCAGACCCACATCAAGTTGTCTTTTCGCAATAGAAGGACGCACAGAAACCATTAGTTAGAATTAGATCTAAAGCAAGAGTGGAGCTTGATATAAGCTTGATATAAGATGAAGGCTTTAAGCCCTGTTAATCTGATGGTGACAGGTTTGGTGGTCGACCAGGTCTTGCAGTTTTGGAAGCTTTCTCCTTGCCTGCATTTATACAAGGAATCTTATCCTATCTATTATCTGCAGAACTTTCTCCTTTAGCCGCTTTAGTTGCACATTAGAAAGAAATCTGAAGGCTGCGGAGCTGTGATGGATAGTTGCTGGTGTAGTGTGTCTTTGAAAGTGAACATAATGTCAGTAACTCCTTTGGGAACAGCTTTTGTTAGGAGGACACAGCCGTAAGTCATCGATTTTAAGATTGGACAGATGAAAAAGTGGCAGTTGGGTAAAGTAGAGAGTGGTCAAAAATAAAGAGTGGACGAAGTCAATTCTGATAGACTTTGAAAATATGTTCATGTATGTTTTATGTTAAGTATATATTTTCATGCTTTTTTCTGACACTGAAAAATTAATAACCTAATACTTAATGGGCGTTTTGGCTTAAAATAGATACACAAAAAGGTGGCCTCAGACTTTTGTACCATAGTGTAGGTTATGCCATTGTAACTTGCAATCCATGGGAAAATGTGTAAACAGTTGTTAGCTATTTTTATGCATTTTTAGTTATTAAGCTATGGGTGAAAATGAAACTTATTAGAAGTAAAGTATTTTGTTCATTTGTTGTTTGTTCAGTTCTGAGCCGAGTGGCAGTTTTTGAGCAGAAAAGCCTCCAGGTAAAGGAATAAAGCAGGTGTGAAATTTTACTCCTGTTTCTCTGTGCTCTAAAAATTCCCATAAAAGGTGGAATGAAATTCAGATCTGGTGGTTTCTCGACAGTGGAAGGTATTTGACTACATCCTGACTTTCAGAACACAGTCCTTGAATTTGTTTAGCAGTGTGTGTGGGGACGTGATTACTGAGGAATACAAAAACATCATGAGGAGACATTGCTTGCACCACAGGGTTCAACCTCACCCTGTGAAATAGCCTCATATACCTTGGCCGTTATGCGAGCATGACGAACAATCACCAGACTTAACAACTCCTACAAGATAGCTCCCCATACCATTATGGATCCACCCTCATGTTTCACAGTTGGCAGCAGGCATTGTCGGTTGAAAGCTTCATTGCCTGTGTTCCTATGTAGAACACAGACCCTCGTTCTGTGTTCTAGAGATGTAAATACATCTGTATTTAGGAGAAGGGATGGAAGATGGCTTGTCAGGCCATATTGCTTTTCTCCACTGCTCCAGGCTTTGTGCTCCTTCCATCGAGTTATGTCTGTGCATTTTGGCCTTGAATGCAAGCAGTTTCTTAGCGGTAGTCCTGCCATAAAGTGCAACTTAGCAAAGCTCATGAAGTGTAGCTTTTTAAAGCTGCGTCGCAGAGGTACTGATTCAATTCCCTGCTCATTTTTGAGGCTGTACCCTTGAGTGCTGTTACACAACTATATTATATGTTGGGTAGTGTATACACTATTGACTATATATGTTATGAGGATTTGACTTATGGCTGAGTTCAGCCATAAGAACATAAGCAACGTCAGTGTTGGATGGTCCTCCATCACTCTGGACCACATTTGCAGTTCCACTGCTCCACAACTGAATTCTGGAGGCTTTGTACCCCTATAGCTGACCTAAAGCCCATGTATGGCAATGATATTCATATGATGAATTGGGTGTGAGCATTTGAAGACCCGTGTGCACCTTCAGAAAGCTAAATTTAAGGGCCTACCTTTCAACATATGGCTTATCGTATCTGTTTATCTGCATATTTCAATAAGCTTTAACTTCCAACCACTGTTCCTCTTTACTGATGCAGCTTGTATGTTGCATTGTGACAATACACCTGTGATTTGTGTAGTGACTCCTTGTACTCTACTTTGAATACATCTAGTTGCCTCATGTTTCCTTGGAAACTTGGTGTTGACTCAAAAATGTTGACTTAGTGTGTTGTTAGACCTCTTTTACAGCTGACACATACTGCTAATTGGCAGTAAATTCAAATTTGACTCACCAGTACAGCTTTGTCGTTGTGATGTAGTTATTTTAAAGTTAAAGTCATTTTTCTTGGGGTATTATCACATAATATTGTCATATATTTGAAATCATTTGCATACAGTATTTTGAGAAAACAATATATCTAGAAGATGCACGGTTGGCAGAATTTCTGTAAAATGTTGGCTGGGACAAACTAAGAATGAAAATATTCATTTTCCATTCAAAGATATTATTATTGTTTTTTTATTTGGATTTTATGATATACATTGAATATCCCAAAGATTGTAGACACCTGCCAATGCAGTATTTCTTCTAAAATCAATAGTATTAATAGGGTGTTTGCCCCCTCTTTACTGGATTAACAGCCCTTGCTCTTCTGAAGAAGTCTTACTCTAAACATGACAACATTGCTATGAGAATTTGATTGCATTCAGCCACAGGAGGATTAGTGCAGTCAGCTACTGATGTTGTATAATCGCTTCTGGATTACAAACACCACTCCAGCTCATCCCAGTGGTGTTGGGTTATAGCTGTATTGCTAATATAGCCCAGTGCCAGGGAAGCCTAATACCCCTCTTGTTGATGCTTGGCATTAGGTTTGGTGGTCTTTGGTGGACAATATAATATGTCACGATTCCATTCAACTGGATTCTTCTTTCATGAGCTGCTGCTAATCCCTGGTAAAAACAAGACCAGAACACTGAGTGTGAGTATAAGTCAAATTGTATAGCAGCTGTCATGACAGTTACATGTTTTTTTGTTTTAATGCTGAATATTTTTAACATTAATCCCGCCTCTGTCCCGGTTCCTATGTCCTTGTAGCCAACACTACCTTTTTGGCGGCAGCTAGTAAGCAAATCTCGTTTGGAAATACATAAAAGATTCATGTGTCTCAATCTGTGCAGTCTATTCCCATGTAAAACCCTTATCTGAAGGATATGTTAAATCATCCTCTAGCAGCCCTTCATGAACGTAATTCTTCAGCTCTGTTCCCCCCTTTGATTATGTAAGAAATCATCACCACAGGGTTGTTAGTATTCCTCTCCCTGTCATTTTCGTCATGCTGAGAGAGGAAGACAGAAGTTGATTAAATAAAATGTTCCATTTCCTCTGATGCTTTTAGTGAAAGTGCAATGAGAAGATGTAATTTAACGTTCATATCATGGCCCACACTGGAAGTATTTGACTTCTTCCCACGGTCATTTTTGTTTATTTTGATTTCTACATTTCGAAGCACTCGAGAGATAAGGACTGTTGATTTCCTAAAGTGCCTAAATACACTCCAACCCTAATCCATCAAAATAAAAGCCGCTGATTGTTAAACCCTCCTCAGCCAGCTTAGTCGCCAATCACCACACCTGTAGCCATGTGTACCTGATTTTGAGTGAAAGTGGGGTTGCATGTTTTTTTTTGGTGGGGGTTGAACAAGGATGTTAACTGATGCTAAAATATTATAACTATTTTGTACTTGTATGTGTGTATGTGTACATTCATCTTCGAAAAAATAGTTGCATCCAGAAGGACTCAAGCGACAGGAAGGAATCTTGGTGAGTAGGTTTAACATAATGGGACATGCAAATGATTCATGTTTCACACTTGGTCGCGCATCTGTGTGGAGGCACCGCGGTCAACAACAAGATGAACGGTTTGTTGTCACGCGTCACATGTCCAGAAGGCCTGGTGTCACTCCACCTTCACCCCTACTGCAAAACCTGCAGGAAGTGTGTGAGAATATTCAAGCTGCATGGGATGGATTATAACAGGACACCATTTGGAAGCTCTACAACTCCATGCTGTCTGTATGTTGCGTTAGTAAACCAGGCAGCCCGATGCCATACTGAGAGACACTAATTTTGTATGTGTAGCTCAATAAATAATCTAAATCTATCATCATTTATTGTTCCTGGTAATCTTTATCTTCTGAATAGCACTGCAATCTGACACTTTCTTCTGGGAGAAAAAATAAGCCATTATTTTGACATAATCAGTCAATAAATAAATAAATAAATAAATGGGACAAAAAAGGTATTATTTCAAGGCAATCAGAAAAAAATGCCAAGAAAGTACTTAATTGGTTTGAGATAAAAAAAGACTGCTGTCAGAAACAGAGAGGGAAAAAACAAACAATATTTTTCCTGATCTACATGGTAGGAATGGGCATCCATCTCTTATTCTTGCTTAAAGGTCTGACCAAGAAGTGAGCCACTTTTTCTGATATTCTCACCTGACAGTTTTGTTTTGTGGGAGGCTGATAAAATGACATGAAAAATAAACTCACAAGTTGAACTTGTGCTCATGCAGTCACCTCCACTGGAAGTCAAATATTCTCCCGAATTTAAAGTGGCAGTGTGTGTATAGTTGCTATTTGCTATTATTTCCCCCACTAATAAAAAGGGTCAGTGCATGTGCTCCACTAGCTCCATTCCAAAGGCTCCTATACACATAACCTATAGCAACAGGTGAACGTGAATATCCCGACACATGCTGCGTTGGTTGAAAACCTCCTGCCTAGTGACCACGATTAGGACGCCCTTTGAAGACTACGGTGTGCCACTTTATTTGGATTGGTGGCTTGTGATTGTAATCTGGCAGTGTAGAAACTGACCCTGCTCAAGTGTGCAAGCTCCATCTGCATGGTGGAGTGGGCCCGGGAGGCACTGGCTGGCCTTCTATTCCCAGCAGTGCTTTATAAGAGCCTGTGCCTGAGCCAGCTAAATATCAACTCATTAGCTCAGGCAAATGGAGCTGCTGCAAAAAATAGAATACAGAATCCATTTAAACCTGAGTGAGAAGCCACGATAGCACATAAGGGGAAGGAAGAGGTGTGTTTTTGGAGCGTCCTTGCGGCATGTATTTGCTTGTTTTCCCGTGGTTCCCGTCCTTGGTATGCCCTTGCGTCTTTTCTTCGTCTTTATCACCCTTTGCACTCCCTCGCTCTCCTTCCCGCCCCTCTTGTTCTTGTTGGGTTTTTTTTCCCCCATCGGCCTCTTTCTTCTACCGACTGCTTCTTCGCCTTCTTACTCTCTATGCCTCTATGACTCTCTACCATCCCGTCTGTAATTTCCTGAAAAATGGACCATCATACTGAATTTAGCTCCCAGCCAGCGCCTCCTGCTTCGCCTCCTTTTAAATCTAATTAATTCTGTGATTGTTGAGGATTCTCATGCAAGGTCACAGTGCTGCCTGTTGATTACTTGCCTTGTGCAGTCAGGGACAGCCAGTGTATACGTTCCCTGCATTCTGTATAGAAACTATTTAAAGCCCTGAGAGCCCCAGCAATATTACAGCAATAAGCCTCTTTAACCCCAAATACCTTCATGTCAGCATGTGGTAAATTGCCCTCGTAACCCACAAAACGAAATACACATTTGAGGTAGAACAAAATATATTTTTGGACACACTAAGCCATGTTATCATTACCTTTCTCCATATAGTGTGAGTGCGCTTTGGGGTCAGGGTCGGTCCCCAGCACAGACCGCCCTTCAGAAAATGACTTGCATGCAAAGAGTACGTGGCAGGCAATGCGTCCGCGGTGAAGGAAAATTGAAACGCAACACTCTTCATTCTGTCGCAGGAATGGAAGGCGCCATCGCCGAGCAAATGAAGATGCCTGTTTATGAAAATGACAGAAGTGATTTTGCCACTTGCGCGTCAAATTTGCGACCGGTAGCTAATGACGCCGCATCTTTGTGTAAGCAAATTGTGCCAAATTGATTATTAGGCACCCTAAAAAGAGGACTCATGTGCCGAGGCATGCCCAGGGTATCTTGAGTCTGGTCCGGAACATTGGTATGTGAGTGAGCACTACTCCAGGCTAGAGCACGGTACCTCATCTCCGAAGTGAGGGACAAGGCTAGACCTGAATGAGAGGAAGCCATTTTCAGCCTGCATGAAATTCTATCACTGTCAGACCTCGAGACCTGGAGTGCCATGGAAAAAAAAAAAGCAGCTCCCTGCTGACAGAATGCTGGTTTTTGAAGCTCCACAATACGTTGCTGAAAGCTTATACTTAGGAGATCAGCTTCCTCATTGTAAATCAGAAGAAAACGTGGCTGACACTGTGGGGTTTTTGTGTGTGTGAGTGAGATTTCCTTGATGTACTGCTGGTATGGCCAGATTCCAGAGAGAAAGCCTTGCTGGGGGTATATCAGATATATCTTCAGAGCATGTTTTAAAGAGCAGTCCTCGAACGGAATGACCCGATTTTGCATGATAGACTGTCAGCAAATTTAGCCTTTGCATTTTGACTACATTCTGTTGCAATTTTATGGCATAAATAGTGTGTGTATGAATATGCGTATATAAATGTTGCTCCTGTGTGTGTACCAAAATATCATAACCTAATCAGGCATAAATAGGTTTGCACTGAATAGCTTTTCAGTGCAGCATATTTATTTAGTTCATGGTTCATGGTTGAAATAAGCAGCTGATTTTTCTTTTAAGAGATAAAGAATATGTCAGTTTGGCCTAGCGCCAGGTAGTATGATGATGATTGTTGATGATATGTCACAATATATCACAATATATCACAATATTGTGCATATTGTCAGTTTCTAAAGTACATTAAACATGTGCTTGTGCAATCCAGGATGTAAACTATTGGATGCAGTATTTGTGTTTAATGGTTTTGATTTTTTAAATGTGCCATTACTATATTTTTTTTCCTGTTCCAACAAACAAAATTATATTTCCATCCAGTATTATATTAATACCGCGTGTCATGATGTTATTGTGGTAATATATCACATTATGATATAATCATTTTGCCCTATCGCCCACTCCTAGTTTGGCTAACTAACGAAGAAATAATGTCATTTATATTACGACTTTGGCTAATAGAAAGTTCTGGAAATATGCTAGTTTGTTTCATGTGTTTATTTCATTTCCAACAAAAAATGAAAGACCGCTAAAAAGACAACTGACCAATTTGGCTGTTCAACAACCAGGATCGGCCCTAAAAACTCATGACCTGTACCTCTGCAGTTTCAAATGTTGGTGTCACCTCCAGACATCTGGACTGATATGTAGGTGGACACTTTCTTGTGTGCACCCCCTTGTGTTAGAGATATGAGTGGGCAGATCCACAGTGATGCTCAGTGTAATTGCATGCTGAGGACACAATAGAAAGTAGAAGGTCATCCTGACTATCCTGCTATTGCAGCTCTGGCACCACTTACTGCATTATTTTTTGAGGAGGAAAGAAGAGCTGAATTTAGCCTAAGTATTCATTAGCTGCAGACTGTACTTCCGTTCAGCATGGCCTAAAAGTCTTACAGTCTGACCGCGCAGAAGTCAGAGAACACCTTTCTTTTATTGAGTGTACTGTCAAAACAGCCAGCAAGCACAAGCTGTCTTATGAAGGACAGTACATGAGAGGTACCGACATCCTCACGATGCAGTTCTATCGCGAGATGTGGGTCACGATATTATATTATTGCAACTTTGTGCGATAATATATAATGTGATATATTCTCATTTATACATGACTATTTTCTCACCTGCAAATTATGCCCCCATCCTTTCTGCTTAACTCAAAGCAGTTATTTTATTAATTCTACCACCAAAAGTTTAATTTGTATTTGTAATTTATATAATACTCCTCCACACCTACTGCATATGAGGCAATCCGATCAAACACAGTCAAGTCACATTACTATAACCACTTCATACTTTCGACAGCAGCAGCGTGTAGCTCATGAAGGAAGTTTTGGTGCAGAGGGGATCTTCCAGCAAGACAATGCGACATGTCACACGGCTAGAAATGTGGTTGGAAGAGCATGACCAAGACTTCCAAGTACTACCCTGACCCCCTAATTCCCTAGACTTGAGCCCAACTGAGCATCTTTGGGACCACTTTGATCGTTGACCACCTCCAGCAGCTGTGGGATGCAACTGCTGTCATCATGGCTCCAGATACCTGTGATAACCTAACAGGACCTTATTAAGTCATGTGTAGCTGCTGTTCCTGCTGCCCATGGGGGTTACTCTGGATATTGGGTCATAATAATGTGACTCGGTTGTGTTTAAAGACACACAAAGTAAGTTATACAGTTAGACTGTTCCAAAAAAAAAAGTTCCCCGGATAAAAAAGTACTTATAGCCTTTATCTTTGAGAGACTGGAGAAAATCAACCTCCACACTTGCTCTGCATCTGCAAAAAATTCACAGGCCTTTCTGTCCATCCTTCCGCTGGGAGAAGAGAACACAGAGCTATGAGTCTATAAGAAAAATTGGCTGTCAGAAAGCCGATACTGAAAAAAGGAAACAGACGAAAAAGAGAGATCATTTGCAAATCTAACAAAGTAGCTGCTCATGTTCTCAGAACAAGCGACTGACTGCCCCACAGTCCAGACCTCAACATCGCTGAAAGTGTTTGGAAATGCTTGAACTGGGAGAATCAAAAACATGCAAGCAATTTCTCAGACTGGAAAATATCCCTGCAGATTTCTTTGAAAAACTGAAAGCAAGACGTCCAATAAAAAAGAATGGGAGCTATAATAAAAGCTAAGGCGATGCCGTGGCACTGGGGCTTCAATGCCTTCATGTTAGACTTGTATTGTCATGCACAAGAAGCATTACACCTGGGCATGGGATCCGAATGCAAACACTAAACAAAAGACCTCACGGTTTATACGATCTGCTGAAGTGTTAAGGTGGTCTCTCCTCCTTCCTTTCTAACATTCCATTCACTTGGTTAGTTACCATTATCTCCAAGAATGCTTTTAACACATTTTATTAATAAGTAATTATCTCTACATGACCAATGCTTGACCAAAACAGCATATCTTCTTCATGACTTCCTTCATGTCTGGCACTGCAGCCCATGTCCAGAGGTGGACGAAGTACACAAACCAGGTACTTGAGTTAAAGTAGAGATACTCAACGTAAAATAGTTCTCTAGTACAAGTCTCCTACTTGTTCCTCCCGTTAGACCTCCACTTGAGTAAAAGCACTAAAGTATTTTCCTTCAAATGTACTTAAGTATGGACAGTAAAAGTAGTGTCATTTATTATTGCTCTTAATCAACTCATTTTAGGTGAGGAGACTCTAGTGTCACTCTCGGTCCACCCAACTTTTAATAGAAGGTCATTAATTAGACTGACACTGATGTCTATTCAAATGATCATAAGCACAAAACACTAAAGGAGAACAGTTTCCATTAGCTAGAACCAAACTCTGTCCAACAAGTCAAAACAAGCTTAAATCAAAGTGAGTGCTGTACCCTGATTGGTGGACTCGCTTCACGCCTCTTTCATTGTGCATGTTATGTTTTTATGCACACATAAGCCAAAACGAAGGACAGATTTGGCCATAATGTAGTGGAGTACATAGTAAGATATTAGGCTTGTAATGTAGTGGAGTTAAAGTAAAAATACCCCCAGAATGAAAATACATCAGTAAAGATATTAAAAAAACGACCTTGTTACTGTCCACCACTGCCCATGTCTGGTTCTGCAGGTGCAGGACCTTAAAGCTTTCCCAAAGCTTTGGAGTTCATATAAAGTTCACTCTTTTAGAAACTTTAATTCCACTGCATGCAAGGCCATAGACAAGGGTTTTAAATATACTTCTTTTCCTTTATCAAATTGAAGATAATCTTCCATGTTGCCACATATGAATGCTGAAAAACGTGTTATTATATTTAGCTGTTTAGTTGTATCTTCTGTGTAAATGTCAGTTTTTTCCAGATGCTGTAAAAGTGAACAACTTGTACTTTAATGGCTGTTTTGACTGAAAATGGAATAAACGAACAGTGGCCTGATTTTTGCAGAATACTGTATATAAATGAGGGACATTTTGTCATCTGATGAGATCTTTCAGAGCTGAGGTCCAGCTGCATAACACAATTAGGCCATCCCCGTGTTCCCTGTATCCCTTCCACTGGACAGCGTGTGGCATGAGAATGAGGCATTTGCTGAGCATGCGCTGTGAACTGAGAATGATGAAGAGCGCGTGCTACTAGATGAGACGTTGTGGAATCAACCATAACTCATCTCCATGCTGGTACTATAGATAACCGCCTGTCGGACAGTGCTGCGTCACAGTGTTTTGATGTATCCGGATCTGTAGCAGCAGCAGCTCCGGCTGAAAAAAAAAAGACAACAACGGCAACAACAACAAAGAGTAGGCTGCAGGGGTTGCAGCTAGATAAGATCCAGAGCGCTGGCACAAACTAGGGGAGCCTTTGATACTGTGGGTTTTAAAATCAATAGCATCCAGACCTCGAAGGAGCCGGGGAGGAGGTTACAGTGGCTCTTTCACATGCTGATGTATGCTAAAGTGGCGCGGTACGGGGCTGCCCACATTAGAGCTGTGTGTGTGTTTTTTTTATAGAGTCATTCTGGATAAGTGGCTCTCTCTGGGGAACAATAGCCCACTGCAGACCTATGATCTGAACAAGTGACCATCTGCTCACCCCTCCATTCTTCCCTGACACAGCCTGCGTTTGCGTAAAATACACAAGCCACTCCAAAAAACAACATGCCCCCGCAGATGTTGCAGAATAGTGCACCCAAGAATAGTGCCAGCGTTGATTTGACACTGATTAGGGATTTTGATCACGATGAGCTGTAGCGCTGTACATTGACTGACTGCAAGATCCTGGAAGAACTAAGCACCTCTCTGCGACCCATAGATTTTAGACATTGGGGGTCAGTGTTTGGATCAGAATGGGGTCTTAAAAGCCGTCGGGGTTCTAAAGTTAATGCAGAGTGTACCGTTAAAGTAGCTTATAGAGGCAAATGTTCTCAAAGCTGAGGGCAAATGATTCGTTGAGGAAGCCAAGGACTACCATATAGAGAGCAGTGGGTCCCACGAAGTCCCTTGTTTAGTTGAAAAAGCTGAGTTTGCAACTGTCCAAAGGATGAACTGAGTGTGCCTACATTCAGATAGTGTCCCTTAGAGGACCAAACCAAGTTAACTTCAAGGGCCAATGCATGTGCACGCAGGCTTAGAAGAAGCATGCTGTTGTGGCATCCATTCCTGGCATGCAATCTCCGTTTTTGCGTGAACAAGAAAGTAGCACTTTCAAGGCCTCTTTCCCTGGAGAGTACCCCACAAGGAAAGCAATCTCTGGATGTGGAACACCTGAGTGGAGGTCCCCCGAGCCAGCCAATTCCTTAAATCAGTCAGTTAGGTCCTTCAGAAATGCAGGTTGACACTTTTGTGTACCCCCTCCCACCTCCGAATGAGCCATCTTGAAAAGGGAATGAGCTTGTCAAGAAGCAAGTAGTTATGACAACGCTCTCGTTTCATTTGCATCTTTCAATTAGCATGGCAGGTTCCACAATCTATTATGTTTGGTGTCACTTACTAGGATCTACAAGATGTTGCCAGAAGACTGCCATCGCATGGCACCAATTAATGTGAATTGAGACACAATTTAAGCCACCGACTGCCGGTTCATGGCGACGCTCTGTCTTTTGCTTCATCAGTAATTACAGCGTGCTCGGCATAGACACAGTTCCCGCCGAGAGCCATGTTGTGCGAAATCAGATTCTTGCCTCAGTTCTTCAAAGACGTGCTTTATTTTCTGCTGAAGTTTGGATTGTCTGACAAGCAGAGTCAGAGGGAATCTGTAATTCTGGGCTGGCACAGGCCAAAGCATGCTATTCCGAGTTCACGTGCTGCTGTTAAGGTTAGGAGCAGACATACTCTTCCTCATCATTCGTTTGACTGCTTAGCACAAATCTCCATGCCGTTTTTCCTGTAACTGTCACTCTGGCCTTTCACAGGGATAACACATGAAGTGTTATAATCTGGCGTAGTCGACAGAACTGGGACATTTGAGTGAGGGAGTGGCTCAGTCTCAATCAAATGCCGCAGTCTGACGCTGTATTCACTGTCCTCATGCTACAGGCCATTCAGAGCAAGCATATGGCGCCTCCACAGTCACATTTACAGTCACAGCTAACTATTTGAAATAGCTGCTCCTGTCCTGCCCTTTAGCGCACTGTATTTAATGAACACTTTTGAGCAATGGAACATTACAGGCTTTGCAGCCATGCTTGTCTGAGTGGCATTTTCTGTTAAATGTGATAAATGAAAGCATCATCATTATTGTTATTACTATTATTATGGATTTTATGTGCTTTGGACCTCACCATGCCAAATGATTTGCATTTTTATTTCCATAAGATGAAAAATATTTGTGATGTTATGCTTGCATTTAAAAGTGTGAAATCACTTGTTATGATAGCAATTTTTTGTTATTATATATGCAATTATAAGTACAGATGCAAATTATGGTACACTGTAAACCACAACACATCATCTGTAGCCAAAGATTAAATATTAATTGGCAAGTCTAAAGTCAAGCATGTGACCCATTAAAATACCGGTTATAAAGCGACCAGTTCTGGTTGCGGAATCTGATTGGAGGAGCTGCCGTTTAAAGCAGTTGTGAAATACTTGATGTACGCTCCATAACGAGTTTTGTGTTAATGCACTGAGATATTAAAATGTGTTCCTTTAATGGTATATGGAATCTAGGACTGATACTGATGAAGTAACTAAACTACCCCACATAAGAACCTGGTTTTGTTTAAACCGACAAGCTGAATCCATATTGCAAAAAAAGAGTAAAAGCAAATAAAAAAGCAGTGACGTTTGTTTTACAGGTATTTAATTACAAATAACATAAAGAAGTGATATTTCATATTTTACCTCAACAAATGCATTGATTTCTGTAAATATACAATTCCTTATTGGATTCCTGAAACACATAACAATAATGGAACTGGGCAAAGTAAGACAGGAAAGCTTGTGGAATGATTGAAGACATCTGTTTTGGAATGTTCCACATGTATACAGGTAAACAGGTACCAGATGATGCTATCATGTTTGCATATAAAAAGAGAAATCGCAAGCAGCTAAGTCGCTACATTGCAAAAAATTGTATGAACAAATAGGCCAACTGTTTAAAAAACAGTTCTTAATGCATGATTTCTAAGAATTGAGGAATTTGCATTGTCTGCAGTTCATAACATTATTAAAAGAGCCATAGGATCCCGAGAAATCTCTGTGTATAAAGGGCAAGGCCAAAAGCCAATACTGAATGCCCATGAATTTAATCTCTCACCTGCACTTAAAATACCAGCATGCTTCTGTAATTAATATAACTTCAGAAAACCCTTGTCAGTAAATACAGTTCATTGCTGCCTTTTAGATGATGTATTTTTCAGGGCTGTCCTTGTTTCAGTAAGAAAACTCAGAGCCACATTCCAAACTTGTCTTCCATTAAAACATATGAGACGTATGGAGCACAATATGCAACGACGGAGAACCCAGGCTGTTCAACAGTGTTATATCGAGCAAGAAGAATCTGTTTTCACTACTACAACAATGGAGAAGATTTGTATAGATGTTGTGTAGTTTTATGGACTCTGCCCCTCAGGAAACATAGCAAACATAATGACCTTTATTATGTTCAAGTTTAAAGATTTTCCACCTAATGTTAAGGTCTGTCAAAAGTGCACTGAACAAATTAAATTGGTGTAAAAGAATACACTGTGTGTTAAATGAAACACAAGCACAATTCCTATACTGCCTTAGCTAAAGTCACAGTAGTAGCTTGTAGCAGGATGCTGCTCTGGCAGTTGACCAATCAGAGCACTCTGGGCTCATCGGGATAAAATAAAATTCAGCATAATCAGTCCCATTTAAACAGTGTCACAATCTGTTTACTCAGTAGCTTCTTCAGGATGATGCCCAGACCTATGAGTCCTTTGCCTCATTGTGTTGTTAGAGTATATTACCTGAGTTTTGCAAGTGTCAGCTGTCCTCAGTTACCGAACGATTATAGAGCACTGCTGTAGCTGGGTTATTGTCCTCTCACAAAGAGGTCTTTAGTATCGCTTTTTTAGCTGCAGACCTAATGTTTTAGGGGTCCCGTTATGGCCCAATTCCCTGTTGCAGCCTCATGTGTACAGTTCCAATTCTGAAAACATTTCCCAGCATGAATGGAATGAATAATAAGAACTGTTGTTTATAGGAAATTAAATAAAATGAATTGAATGTTTTTTAACCTATACCATTGGACGAAGAATAACTTGTACAAGGCAGATTTAAATGTCAGCTTCTGGATTGTGGAAATTCATTTATTATTGAAATGTCATTCTTGATGTTATACAGCTTTCTCAGTCATTTTAATATCATACTGTACAGATTTATCATTCTGGGCATATCTAAAATTTCCTTATTTCTTCTACTAATGACTTGCAAGGGCATAGGAGTAAGTTAGAAAAGGGGGGGAGGGCACCTTTGCTACTATGAATCAAAGCCCACCTCATCCCCTAAAAGCTAGTTGTAAGCTGATTCCACTATAGCTAAGGCAGTATAATACTATATGTATAGTGATGTGGAACCACATTTGTGTCAGGGTCCTGTTGATAACATATTTATTGTCGCTGTCCAAAGAAAAACAGGAATCTCCGACCAGGAACCAGACTTTTTTCCAAGGAATTTTGGCCCATTTCGGTTGGTCCATTCATCATGAAATTTTCACAGAATGTAAACAGCAGGTTATGTGATCAAACAATGCATAAAAGTAAAAATCGACAAAAATGGAGATACATTTTTCATTGGACAGTGACGATATGTATATTCTGTTGTTTCTTTTCTTGCTTGCACAGAAGGGTAGAGTCAGGAGACTGAAGGCTGAAGATGTTGGAGTAGTTTATTTCAAGGCGATCGCAGTTGACTCACAGCTCTGTCTTGTCCGAAGACAGTATCTTGTCACAGGGTTTTTATAGACTGTTTCACCACATCCTTAATGTACAAAGAGAATGTGTCCTTGTATGGTTTTACCAGATGGTCAGCTCTCCTCCTATAGGTGTTTGACCTATAACCTGTAGAACCCTGATGGCAACATTTTCCCAGGGACTCCGACTCTGTCGTAAATGCATAAAATTCAATTCTGTTCTGGGAACGCAGATAGATGTTGTGTAGGTATTGTGTAGTTTTATAAAGTTTAAAGATTTTCCACCTAATGTTAAGGTCTGTTGGTGTAAAAGAATACACTGTGTGTTAAATGAACACATGAAACACAAGCACAGTTCCTATACTGCCTTAGCTAAAGTCACAGTAGTAGCTTGTAGCAGGATACCGCTCCTGGCGGTTGACCAATCAGAGCACCCTGGGCTCATCGGGATAAAATAAAATTCAGCATAATCAGTCCCATTTAAACACACAATCTGTTTACTCAGTAGCTTCTTCAGGATGATGCCCAGACCTATGAGTCCTTTGCCTCATTGTGTTGTTGGAGTATATTACCTGAGTTTTGCGAGTGTCAGCTGTCGTAAATGCATAAAATTCAAGATCTGTCCTGGAAACACAGCTGTTCCTCACATGGTAAACTCATACACAGTTATATGCATACACTCTTATACCTAAACACTGATATCCAACAATTCAAACAAAGTAATATTGGAGTGCGTGATCAGTCATGTTCATTCTGACTACTTGATAAAAGGCACAAACATTAATATATTCATCACCAATCCCTTTAGGACCCCACCTCACTCTCTTCATCTGGCACTTCTCCATCTGCCACTCCCCTCTTTGTACTATTATTCTCCTAATAAGACAATACATTATGCAAGATAATGCAATACTGGGCTTGATGATGGGTTATAATGTGGTAGTGTTCTTGTGTGTAAGATCTGTGGTATGCACTAACACTATGCTGTGTCCTGTGATGGTTTTATATACTTATTTATTTATTTGGTGGCTTTATTCTGAAGTAAGCTGAAATTAGTTCGAGCTCTGCAAGACAGAGACAAGACTAACATTAACGTTAGACAGTGAGGCTGTGTCTCAAACAACACACTGTGAAGCTTTTAAATGTGACAGTATGCAGTTTGGGAAGCGGCCAGAGACTGATGTTACTTGACGTTTCATGAGTGCTTTCTGACAACATCAGGACAGTTAATGTTAATGTTAGTTAATGTTAACACATGCTAAAGAAGAACCCACGCCACTTGCTAGCAAAACACGCTATCGGTAGAATGTTTGGGTGGGACACTTACAATACCGTCCAATATCGGTTCCTACGCTTATGATCACTTGGAACTTTTTAAGGTACACATGGCTAGCACATTAGAATCCTTTTATACATTAGCTTTCAACAACTGGTTTTATAGGACTGAATCCATCTGTGGCATTGATTCCTGTGGCTGATCTCCAGTTGTATTTCTTATTCAGACCCCAGTGTTTGATGGTGAGTAGCTTGGTGCAAGTTGCTGTATGGAACACCAATGCTGCACTCCACACTGCTGTCACCGTCTATAGGCCAACATGAGTGCAGTAATAATGCACTGAATAATGCAGCAACCTGTCCGATGGGGCATTTTTCTTTTCTTCAACCGCCTTCATTTGAGCCTCTGTCCTGGTGCCGTGTTGAGCTTCCCTTTAAATATTTCTCTTTCGACCCTTCTAACCCTACGGCCCCTCTCTCTCTCTCTCACTCCATCTCTCATGTTCATGGATCCCTCTGTCTTTCTCTACAATGCCACTCTTTATATTTTTTGACATCCCTCTTCTCCGCATCATCTTGCTTCCCCGCTTCCCCACACTGAGACTGCTTTTCCTCATGTCTTAATCCCCATTCTCCGAGTGTCTCCATTCTTTTTTTTTTTCCTCCCTCAGATGACTCCACAGTGTCAAAAGATGGTGGAATGAGCCGGTAGAATTAGCAGGAGTGAAAGAAAAGAAAAAGAGATGAGGGAGAAATTTATGACGTCAGACGCCTTCTGGTTCAAAGCAATGACATTAGCATCTCCCGCCTTGAAAGACAGATATGGATTTTTTTTTTCAGTCCTGGTTGGTATATATAAGCCTCAGACCAGTGGATTCTGAGTGTAAGTGTTAATTAATGTTTATGTGTCTGACTGAAGGTGGTTTATGAGTAGGGGTTTGTGGTATATGAGGGTGGCTCGGTAGGATGTATGCCGTGCTGTTTGTGCGGGTGCGTGTTTAGTGAAAGGTTAATTAAAGAGAGTGCGCGCGGGGATGGGGAGGAGTGGTGGCTGGCGCACAGAGTGACTTGAACATGATTCATGGAGTTGCTAGAGCTTCACTTCATCTGCCATTTGTATTGCTGAGCTGCCTTCTCGATCATGCCCCCCGCCTCCCATCCTTCCCGCCTTTGTTGTTGTGAAGGGTGCAAACAAAGGGTCCAGAGGCCTGGTTCTTCTGTACTCTTCTGCAAGTTGATTTTTATTGTTGCTTTTATTTACTTCATCTGTTTGTGCTTTGCCCGCAGCTTTACACCATAGGCAGCAACAATAGACTTCTAGAAATAAAGATGCCAAAAAAAGACTTTACCATGCAACACCATATAGGGCAATCACATTCAGTGGTTCTCAGTACTGTTCAGTGGACCTCTGGAAAACCACTGTAGGCTTCTCCTGCTCCCACCACACCTGATGGACTGATTACCAAGCCCTCCCTGATTTAAAATGGATGAGTTAGAGCAGAGAGAACAATACAGAAAGAAACAGGTACTGAGGGACTGAGAACTACTACCTTAAAGAACTGCTTTAGAGAACAACTGGTAACACTTCACTGAAGAGCAGCTTTCTCAAAGGGGTCCAATCGTCCTGATTTTCATGTTCATAATTGTATTTTTGGGGGGTCTACTGAAATAGATTTGCCAGCTTCAATTTTTCCCCAAGCCCAGTATTTTTTTTGTACTGTACATCTGTATTCACCCTCTATCTAAAACACTGTTAGGGCTCCTGTGTCTTTCAGCCTAGCCACCCAAAATGATCAGCTTGCTCTAAATGATCAGCTTGCTTGCTCTGCTCTGATTGGTCACCCACCAGAGCAGCATCCTGCTACAAGTTCTGCCCCCACACTGGCTTATTCTTACGATGCCCTTGGTTCAGTTTGATCCAGAGTCCGATCCTGAAAGTCAGGCAGAACAAGTTAGTAGACCCGATTCTCTTTCGCAAGCTAGACTGGAGCAGGACGGTATAGAGTGGTACGTTTTTGCAGGTTGAGCTCTCTGTGTGTTAATGCAATGGTGTGCCCAGCTTGCTGGCAGCTTGCATATGGATGGTGTTACGTGATGACCTCACCTAGTATCACAAAAGAGGGCTGGAATTCCAATGAAGCGTTTCAGGCAGCTGAGAAAAGTGTTTTTTGTGCTAGAGAGTTTCCTCCTCTGGCATGTACTTCATAACTTTGCTGACCAGTTACATGCACTAAAAGCTCCATACACACTAAATGAAAGGGGAAAAACCAGAAAAGCATAATAGGATCCCTATAAGGCTTTATGAGTCCTACTGATAGAAGCCTACAGAAGCATTCACAAAGGCTTATTCTAACAAGTATCAGTTGTCATAAAGGCTGCCTTTGTCATTCCTGATGTCATTTCACCAGTAAGTAGAAGTAGAGCTAGTATAGCTTTTGCGGTGGCACACTGCTAAAATAAATTAATAAATGAATACCACATGCATGTATTCAGCTGTAAAAGTAATTAGCTTGATAAGTGATTATAGCTGAATAACTTTTAATAGGTGGCTCATCTT
Organism: Semaprochilodus insignis; assembly: GCA_034552555.1. Lineage (NCBI taxonomy): Eukaryota > Metazoa > Chordata > Actinopteri > Characiformes > Prochilodontidae > Semaprochilodus > Semaprochilodus insignis. Next base: position 3,320,282 of record CM067475.1, on the reverse strand, counting down.
AGCATCGCACAGTCTCAGGGACGTGGCAGGTGTTGAAATTTTAAGCAGCATATACGTGACATGAATGGCTGATGTCATGCAAAGTCATTTGCCTTTTAGTTTTTAAATTGGATTTTTGAGATAATTTACATCAGAGCAGGTGAAGACATGCAGTAATGTGGCGAGAGACGACAATAGACCCTCATAACTGACAAATCAGACTGCTGATAAACATCTTGATTTAGCTGCTCTCTCTTTTTCTCGTTTTTTATTCTCCAGTCTCTCAGATTGTTGATGTGCGGCAAAGTAACAAATTGCGTGATGCCCACAGTCACACACTCAAACATGCTCCAAGCGGGAGATATAACGGTTAATAAAACATGAATGTATTCAAAGCGTGGGACATTCTGTTTTTTTTAAGGGTTTAAAAACAATATTAGGCTGCTGTTGGGCACAGAAATGGCCTACAGCTTTGCACACACTTTTCCTGTTTTGCATCTAAACCTGAGTGTGTTTTGGTGATGAGCATAAGCCAGCATTGGGCGAGGGAAGCGATTCAGCTGGCTTTGATGGAAATACATTGTTACCGTAAACAGCGCAGCTACTGCGTGTTTTTAAATATATGAATACATTATAATAATACAAACTCCACTATAAAACAAGCAGATAGAAGTCTTTACCACATTCAAATTAGATCTTTTTTTTTTTCTGCAGCTGCAGTCAACCAACCCTGAAATCACTTCCCGCGTCCATGCATAGCCTGCTTCATAATGTAGCTCACAGAGCAGCACTGCTATAGGGACCCAGCCAACATACGCTCACCTGTCTGCTGAGCAAATTAGCCAATCACAGCTGCATATGCTAATAGCATGCTCTTATAACTGCTTGGTAACCACCCTGAAGGCAAATTTTCAAAATGAAGTATAACTGATGGTTTATTTGTGATGACTGTCTGACTTTCTATTATTGGACTGGCCAGAAAGGTGGCCATTCTTCATGCAAGGGTGCTACTAGCCACCTATGGCCACCTCTTGGCCATGCAGTAAGTCCTTTCTCAGTGGGTGTTATGACTACTGCCACTTGTTGGAATAAGCCTGCCTCTATAGGTTTGCATCAGTTGTCATAAAAGGTTTTTGTAGGTGTTGTGTAGTGTTATGAACACTGCCCCTCAGGAAAGCGTTAGCAAACATAATAACCTCTATTAAGTTGAAGTTGAAAGATTTTCCTCCTAATGTTGAGGTTTTATAAAAATGCATAATACAATTTTTGTATGGCTAAATTGGTGTAAAAGAATGCACTGTGTG
>CM067475.1:3299869-3318499 GCA_034552555.1 Semaprochilodus insignis | reverse complement strand
GTGTTTATGGAAGCACAGTGTAATCTGATCTGCAGTAACGCGTCGGCTGCTACAGAATGTGCCTCATGGAAGTTGGAACGTGGCATGTGGAATATCTCAGACGTCTCACTCGCTGCTCCTTGACAGTTAAGCTTTGCACAGTAACTTTCAGCTCCTCCTCGCTCCTCGGCTCTTCTTTGGCTGAGTCAAGGGAATGTGTAATGTGATATACGGCCAGTACTTGGCAGCTAGCTAGATGGGTCAAAAGGGTTCCGTTCCTCCTTCTCTGGACTAGTTCACTGTGATGGACGGTTCTCCTTATAAACCCCTCTTTATCTGTTCTCACAGCAGCCCTCCTGCCATACCATCTTAAAAATAGAGGTGCCAAAAAGAAAGCTCCGGAGGGATGCCGGGAGAATCGCTTTGGTTCTGTATATAATTCAATGGAAACCTTTCTTTTACCGTAAAGAACCCTTAACAGTGTACAGAGCATGTGTAAAGCTTAAACAGCCTCCAGGTCATGAATACGTTCTGTACCAATTAAAGGGTTTTCTTAACAGTCTAGAGCAAGGCCGAGAACCCTTTAGGAACCTTTATTTTTGTGAGTATGTGGTGTTATTGGTGAATCTGCCTTTAGGCTGCTGTAGATAAATCATATCGAGTGAGCGCTATATGAAGCAGGTGAAAATGAAAAAATGCCCTCAGTGATTTGCACTCCATCAGCTGCGTGCTACAGGAGTGCTTGGCCGTCCTACAGCAGCTCAGTGACCAATTAGATGCTCTCCTCAAGAGGTGATGTCATCATCAAGTGCCAAGCAGTTTTTCAACACCATGCAGTGATGCAAATGGCAACCTTTAACTACAGCTGCCTGTGCAACAGCTGATAGAGTTCTGCTCTGGAATCATCTGAGGCATTCTGACGTCGTCTAGCACTGTCTGGTATGGCAGCACTGACCCTTACAGACTACCGGTCATGAGGAAACCTGAACAGACTGTGAGCAAACCCTCAAAAATAATCAGATACTGTCTACCATAAATGCAATCCTTGTTCTTGACCTGACTTTGTTGAATAAGCACTATATAGAAAGAAGTCATGATCGCTTCCTTTTTTCATTCACCTTATCAGATTAAGTTTTGTGATTTCCACTAGATTATATGAGTTTTTAGTCTTTCAACTTGAGTTTTTAAATGATTTTAAAGTGCAGGAGTCAAAATACACTCATACACTCATCAAAAGAATAGATGCACAAATAGCTGCACCCAGAAGGAATCAACCAACAGAAACGAGACTTGGTGGGTAGGTTTGACATCATGAGACATGCGAAGGATTCAAGTTTCACGCTCGGCCATGCATGTGACCTAAGCAAGGACGGACCTTATCACTGTACTTCACTGACCCAACAACCACGACGTGGACATTCAGCGAGCAGTGATGCCCTTCATGAGTCATCCTGTTAGTGCCAGCACCATTGGCAGACGGCTGCACGACGCAGGACTACATGCACACAGACCGTTGCGATGACTAAACTTACGTCAATGTTACCAAAGACTGCAATGGTGTCGTGCCAGACTGTCAAGGAGTGACTCAGAATGGCATCAGGTCATCTTCAGTGACGAGTCCCGCTTTTGACTCGGTGGAGATGACCAACGAATCCGTGTGTGGAGGCACCGTGGTCAGCATCATAATGACTGGTTTGTTGTCACGTGTCACACGTCCAGAAGGCCTGGTGTCACTCCACCTACATCCCTACCGCACCATCTGCAGGAACTGTGTGAGAATATTCAAACTGCTTGGGATGGATTATCACAGGACACCATTAGGAACCTCTACAACTCCATACTGAGACGTCTGGGATGGCGGCCCGACACCATACTGAGAGACACTACTTCTGTATGTGTAGCTCAATAAATATTTTCCATATCAGTCTAAATTTATCAGAATTTATTGTTCTAACCTTTATCTTCCTTCCCAATAGCACTGCAATCTGACACTTCCTTCTGGCAACTGTTATTTTGAAGCTGGATGTGCATATTAAATCATAATGGCCTGCCACAAGCCACTGATCAAAATGATTTGTTATTGACTTTTTAAAAGGACAAAATAAAGACGGCCTTCCGCATTACCTGGATAAAGGTATTCAGGACTGGATCCAGATGTTCCTTTTTTGGGAGGCAACAACTGGAATTAAACTTTATGACTTTATGAATTTCAGAACCTCTATGTGTTTTTGTGGCAGCAAAGTGATTTGGACAGTTACTGTACCGACTGTACATGTTTCTAGGGGAACGACCTGACAGTCTTCTCAGCTCTGACCCAGGCAGTAACAGGGCAGATGGCTCTTTGGTGGATGCCAAGTTTTGTGCTGCTAAATGCAGAGAGATCGGAGCTGAAAAGAAGTGCACAGTGAAACGGTGCTGGGGTCCTTCCTGTCATGTAGTCTTAAGTCTGTGTATTTTTTGTAAGCTAATATGTCAAAATTCCAGCATTTACGGAGCAGATTAAATAGTTTAGTTCAACCCGTGTAATTCTAATATACATATTATGACTATGGTGGCAAAGTGATGCAGTCGGTAGTACTGTCATCTTACAGCAAGCAGTGCCTGGATTCGATTCCCAGCTGGATTCCCAGGTCTCACCGTGTCTGTGTGGGTTTCCTCCGGGTGCTCCACTTTCCTCCCACTGTGTGAAAATGTGTTTGTCTGTGTGTCTGCTCTGTCATGGACTGATGGCTTGTCCGGGGTGTTGCCTACCTCCTTCCGCCCAGTGAGAGCTGGGACAGGCTCCAGCACCAACTGGTGACCCTGAAAGATAATGCACAATGCACAAACGTTATTACCACGTTTCAGAACAGTGGTATCATGAACTGTGGATGAGTGAAGGTCTCAAATAGCCCTTCTAGCTAGCTCTTGCCTGTCACCTTGATGGTCCTCGCTATGTACCATGGTCAGGCACACATGGGGTATACTTTTCCACCTTTAAGGAAGTGCACCAGGCCAAGCCGGAGCAGAGAAAATGCCAGAATGAAAATCCCACTATGAAAGAAATGTCTGGCAAATGGTAAAGCAACTGCTGTGAATGTGTCTGAGACGTTTAGAAGAGTTCAGCTTGGATTGGAGTTCTGGATTTCTATCTTAAGCTGGCCATCCTGCCTATAATCTTTATCCTGAAATGCTAGACAGAACAAATGGGCTATGCTGTTTATTATTTTTGTCCAATAATCTAAATTTACAGTGACATTTGTATGTTTGTGATAAGTTAATACGTGCGATCTTTGTTAAATATATAATAATTAGCTTCCTTTTTTCCAGCGTATGTAATTAGTAGGTCATAGACATGTTTTGGCTCAGAATTTGACTCTAAACTCACTGAATTTGAAATGAAACAGTGACTATGAAATTAAGCTGGAGAACATCAACTTTAATTGGAGGGCATTTAGAATGAATTCAAATTGGCCATTTATATTGGATGAACCACACAGGAAACTAAGTCATGTAAAACACACCCATCAATTTGGAGAATTATGAGTAATTGCTTAATTCTTTTCTGGTCAGCTGTGTCATTAACTAACGGAAGACCTGGAGTTGATAGTTGACGTAATATGTAAATCCTGGAACTTGCTGCTGTTGTCTCTCAACATGAATACCACAGAATTCCCAACAGCAATAGAGCAGGCCATCGAGAGACTGAACAATCAGAACAAATCAGTCGTGAATATGATCAGCGTTTCAGTTGCTTGACAGCTACATGAAACTAAACTGCACTTGAGTTGCATGAAGTAAGCCAAATGTAATCAAATGCTTTGCATGCAACTTGCTCTGCGTAACCGTAAAGCTGCACAGACATTTTGTTGCATGCGACTCGCAGCATGCAACTAGTTGCACAAAAGTTTTAGAGTGTTAGCCATCCTTAGGTGCATTAAAAGCAACTCACTATGTGGTACAGAAGCATGAACATACTGGTAGCAATGGTCAACCCGGCATGATCACGGTGTTGGATGTAATGAATACTTGTCAATGAAAACTTTCAGTCATGGAGAAACAAATCAAGTACACAACCCAGGAGGCGGGATAGATGTGTTAAAAGATCTCTAGAAGAAAAAGACCATGTTAAAGGACCATGTTTAGGTTAGTGCACCCTCTGGTGTCCACTGGTTTCTTTTCAGATGAGGTTAGTGAGGCTGTAGAAGACAGCAGCTGTTTAATGCAGGGTCACTGCCTGGTTTCTGCAGTGCTGGGACCTTTGCATTCTTCCTCTGAAGAGCTCCCTGACCACTCCAAGCCTGTTGCAGGGGGTCTAGTTTCCAGGATTAGGCAGAGAGGAGAGTCCATCTCTTTGCCCATGTGGGCTTCTTTTAGCTATCAAAAGTTTTAGCTAGTACGGATATTAGTCCTACATTTTCCATATATATACTTACCTGGCTCATGTTATTTTCATCATAAATCTGAAATGCAAATCGGGGAAAATTGAATAAATAAGCTAATAGCATGTTTGGAACAAAAATGTGTTGATTCCGATCTTGGCTGATTTGATTTGGCATCCCTGCATGAAACAACATACATGTGCTATTTCATGTGCTAGCTCTGTTAAGTTTGTTTATTCCATTTGTTTTTTCTATGCCTAACATGCTACACTCTTAGCAAAAATGGATCTATATATCCATTTAGTTCTTTGACTAGCATCGATTGCAAACCCTTTTATTTTTGCATAAAGAACCATTTTTACAAAGACTCTTTAAATAATCAAATTCAACAGTTTTTCCATCATAGAAAAAAGAAACCGTTCAGAAACCATGATTTTGAATGCTTTAAATGCAAATAGCAAGTTTACTAATTCATAAGGTGTAATCCTAATGCTCACCATGCTGAGCGCTGGAGCAGCGTAATGCTTCTGAGGTCTTTACAGCAGTGTAATTGTTATGACAGTAGAGGGCAGCTTTAGTCTGGATATGTGTAGTCACTAATGCACTCTCACTGCAATACACTGAGTTCTATACTGATAGTTACAAACACTGGAAATGTGTGGAAAATGAATTCTAGAAGTTATTGTAGTGTGCACTGTCCGTGTGACCATCATCATCATCATCATTGTTTCCATCACTATTGTATTTTCAGTTTTATAGTAGTTTATAGGTAACAGTTTAAGCATCTTCTACTTCTATAATGTACTATTATTGGACATGTTAATATTGTGTATGTATTGATATTGTATATTTTGCAATCAATCAATTTATTTGTATATATATATATATATATATATATATATATATATATATATATATATATATATATATGCGTCCATGGTCATGTTGGAGTTATAGTAGCATTATTATTATTATTAATATAATTATTGGTATTATTAGTGTAATATTTGACTATATAACACTATACTATATAATAATATATTATTATTATTATTATTATTACTAGTAGTAGTAGTAGTAGTAGTAGTTGAATTTATTAAAAACAAATATTGCAAAAAAAAATATTAAATGAAGGCTCTGCCAAAGTTAAGGCACATTTTATATTTTAGCTTTTTCCAATATGCTAAATAAAATAAGTATAGATATGATAGGTGATATATATCAGCATTATAATTATATTTAAGCATTTAACATAATTAACTTATTTACAGTTACACAATATTTGCATATGACTGTACTTAGCAAATAACCATAACTGATTTAAATTATGAAACTACTCCACAAATTTAGAAAGCTATTAAAGCTTTTACAAACTGTTTAAACAGTCTCAGCAGTGAACTGCAGCCGGTCACCACTGCACAGTAGCATATGAATGACAGAAGGGATCTCCTTTGTGGACTTTCCCACACTTGGCCTTGTCATATACATCCTAAGGCACTTCAGCAGAGTTCTATAGAGCTCTGTAGCTGTTCCTGAGTGCTTTGTTCCCTGTGTCCCCAGCCCCTCATCCCAGGGGAGAATCTCACCCTGTAGGCCAATGAGGGTCTGTTTAGTGTTCCCTCTTGTCCTGCCGCATGTCAATATGCTCATAATTCAGTGCTGTAACCCCTCAGTGTCCCCTGAGAGGTATCCCACCCCTCCACCCCCATCCCTCCATCTACGAGTCATTACAGGAGCATAAAAGGACTATCTCAAATATCCGGTTTTCAGATATGAAGAAATTAGCGAATGCCACCTCGTATCATATGGCTTTGATATTGCACTTTCAAGCCTCGAGGTTGAACATTCGGAGTTCCCTAATAACTCAGTAACCCACCCCCTCCACCCCCAACCCTCCAACCCCAAAACAATATCACTAACAGAGCTTTCCAGGTAAGAAGAGATCATTCTGACAGCTGGCTTTCAGAAAAACACCACAAAAAAAAAAGGTATTATTTGACAATACAGCAAGATCTGCAAAATATTAATGTCCCCTCCCCAACCTAAATCAAAGAAGAACACTAGTGGAGAAGTCAAATGAATTGATAGCAAAAGCCCCAGGAAAGAGTGAAATTAGAGACGTGGTTCATTTAGAGAGTTACACAGTTTCGGTAGAATAAAGAGAGCACGGCTCTTTGTGTTGCCTCCACACCATTTGTGTCACACGTTCGCTTCATGAGCTCATCGGAGACACCTGTTTGGATAATTTTGGGGTAAAATAATCCAGCCATATCCTATTTCGTGGGTTTGTTGTGCATACTTCAGTTTTCCAGCCGTGTTTTGGGAGGAAGACAGACCACAGTATATTCGGTCCAGAAACAGGCTATGCAGTGAATCGTTCTGCTGGTTGGAACACTTTACATAAACCTTATGTGGATAGAAATGTTGGCAACACTGTACTGAAGGAGAGCATTGATGAGACTACCATGATTTTGTGATATATACAGTATATAAGCTCATTAAATATACCTAATATTTAATATTAAATATACCTATACCTAATAACCAAGCATGTAATTCCTCCACGAGCATGAATAACAACTGTGATTTGGCATGAACTGTACAAGTTTCTGCATGTAGGGCACATCAATGTTCAGACACTCTTGAATCAAAAAATTCTGCAGTTGGGCCAGATTTAGTGGCCCAACTTCCCTGGCACAATTCTGAGGAGAATTTCCTGTAGACTGGGATTTTTGCCACTCATGGTAGACCCGTATGACCGGACGCTTCCCTACACCTGCAGATTCAGCTACTTCCTTCACACTATGGTCTTTGGCACGCCCAAACGCAGTCACTCCTTTTAGCCAATCATTAACATCCGCTTTGGAGTCATTTTCCACACATGGAACGAGACATTCACTGCACCGTGCCACCTCTTTTCCAGGTCTATGGATCCCGTCACTCACACCCCGCAGGTATTTATAGCCCCATCATCCTCATGCAGTGCAGGAGCCTGAAGCTACTACCACCTTAAACATGCAAGGTTATTGAAGTTTTGTCAGAAGGTCAGTTGGGCCTTGGCCCCCTACCCGAATGGATTAATCTCATGATTATGAGCATGCAGAAAGAGAATTCAAAGAGAACTCAGTCAACAACGTGGTCAAAGATGTGTTTTATGAGGATGTCTATCATCTACAATTTGCTGATAAGTCTGATGTAATGGCATTGTTGTATTTTCAACTGATGTCAGTTGAAGAGAAGAGACCACCCTGGATTCAGAATGTTGGTTTATTTAAGAGGGGACAGTGCTGTGTCCAGTGCAAGTCTTTTTACCAGTTCTAGGAGAGTAGAGATAACTCCTGCCCAAGGGCAGCATCCTCCCTTGAAGAGGTCGCATTCCTGCCCCAGAGCAGCACCTCAACCCCGTTAGCCACATTGTCATGTGTGCTGGAAACACATTCTTGCATATTCTAAGCAAATAAAACGATAACGAATTAAATCACAATATACAACAACCATTTCTGGGTCCAAACGCTCCTTTAGATCCTAAAATCAGACGACAATAACAGAACTTCTGAACCTTTCCATGATCACTTACTTCTATAGTGAGGTGCCACTGAGGGCTACAGCGGGTCTAAATGCCTTTATTCTGTGCTTCCTTAGGATCTAGCTAACGTTAGAGCGCACTGAGCATCTAAATGAGCTTTTCTTCATTTGTTTAAGAACTGCAACTCACCTTATCGACTGCAGCCACTTTCTCTTCCCTGTCTCATCACAGAGAAAGTGGTAGAATGATCATATTCAAACAACCAGACGCTCCGGCAGTGCAGTAGGGGGTTAGACCTGGACTTGAAGGTCGATATGTCAGGTCGTAACAAGGGGTTTGACATCAAATCTCCAAACTTTTCTCCAAATCTCCAAACCTTTTAAGCCTGTGGATGTGAGGTTGGACATATGACATGGTCTGTACTCCTGCGGTATCCAACCTGAAAATCTTTGTCTTTTAATTTAGTTTAATTTCATTTCTTTTACAGAGCGACATAACTTCCTGTGAGGTAGTTGTTAGTATTATCTGGTGCCTACTACCACCACCACTGTCAACAATTCGGACTCTGTATCTCTCTCTAAAACCACACCATCCTGAATGACGTTCACAATAATGTATTTATTCATTTTGAAAAGTTGAAAATTCGCTTTGTTCCCATATCTACGTCTCCGGTTGGTTTTTGGCCATTCTGTCCATTTTTATGCTGCTTTTTTGGCTTAGTATTAGTTTTAGACTTCAGGTCCAGTACGTTTAGTAATGAATTTGATTCTAGGTTGTGTTTTTTGGACAAAGATCTATCAGCAAGTAAAGACAGTTACACAGAAGAACTGAGTAGACATTGCCTTTGAAGTGCCATTTCCTGAAACCATTTCCTAGAACTTCAAAGTGGGATACTCAGTGTTCACTTTTCCTGGAATCTTGCCTCAGCATTGTAAGACAGATTTAGGAAGTCTTCAATTCTGGTTCTATTCATTATAATCTTCACCACTCTGGTAGTCACCACAGACAGTTTAGTTTATTATTATATGGGGTTTCATTTAGAGGTTATAAAGTTTTAATAGCTAGTGTGTTGGCATGTCTCAACAACAAGATGATTTCTAAGCATTAACGGTGTGGGGTATATTATATTTATATTGCTTGCCATGGTTACTTTCCTGCACTTTATATGTAAATAACACTGTATTTTCCATTTCTGGTTAGATGCTAACTGCATTTCATTGGCTCTGTATCTGCACTCTGCACAATGACAATAAAGTTGAATCTAATCTAATCTAAAAAATGTATAAAGACATAACTATATTTATGCCATAGACTTTTGCAGCCCTGGTTTCTATTGCCACCTCGGTACAGAAATCAGAGTTGGGCCAGCCTCTCTGCAATGAACCATTTCACACCAGCCCACTCTGAATGACTTTTGTTTACATCTCAACATCTGAATCAAACTGAACTTTAACTAAGCAATTGTTCTTGAACTGCACCTCTAGTCCCAGTGCATGGCAATAACATCTTTGACCTATGGACCTGGATATGTGTTTGCCCAATAAAAAATGACCATGTTATTCCTCTGACACTTCACTAATTCAAAAACATGTGGCATTAAACCAGTTTGAAGTAGATCAAGGTACCCAGTTCTCTAATTATGAGTCTTACTGATCAGAACACTTGAAAACACATTGCTGCACCTATTCATTTACAGCCAAACTCAGGAAAGAGATTCCTCAGATGTGCACGCTTTCCAGTTTAAACATCCGACGTCCAGCAGGTTACCAGCCACAACCGTGCACATGTTTTGATATGGATATGAGGAGGCGTGCTGAAATGTGAGTACACTCCCTTTCCTTGCACGCTTCAGCATCCAAACACTAACTGTAAACCTAAGGAGGGGTGGAGGAGGGAGGCTGGTATATATAGAAACCCATGAGCACCAGGTAGCATCACGTCGCTCCTGAAACTCTCAATGAAGTTTTCACACACTCACTGAAGCCAAAGTTTCCAGAGCCTCTTATGAGTCGGTCGGCATGGCCCTGGACACAGGCGGTTTCCAGCTGCTGTTCTACTTCTGTGTTGTGCTGAGGACCTGTGGGAGTCTCCACAATGATGCTACAGAGCTGCTCAGTGCCCATGTGCCCCCTACATTGCAGGACCCTCTGAGCAATGTGTCTTTAAATGGAGCGCGGGACGGCGGAAGGAGCGTGGATGACCGAGTGGAAATTGGTGCGTAGCTCATTTACCTGAACACATTGTCTGCATACAATACGGCACAGTGCTAATGCTCAAATGAATGTACTGACATTAGAAAAGTATTTATTAGTATAGTATGTGCAGAATAGTAGTGCATCACTGCTGGACGAACAAAATGTTGTATATTATATACTTATTATGTATATATATCATTAGAATTATAGCTTTATAGTTGAAGGAAAAAAACATTATTTACTTTTAATGCAAGTCAGTGGAGCCAGATTTCTTTCCAAGTCCATTTCGTTTGGTCCATTCAACATGAAATTTATATACACAATGTAAACTTTCAATGGTACTTTCAAATGATGGTAAAAACAAGCTTTATTCCAATACCAATGATATGTAACACATTTGCTATCTCAAATTTGAGCCTTGTTTCTAAACGTCTTAGGAGTCACCCAATGTGAAATGACCCTAGTCTGGTCCACTGTGATTGCATAGGTTTTTCTCACCTACCTGATGATCTTCAGTGATGTTGTTCACTAATGATTTAACCCACAATGTGCTGGAAAATGGCTCTCACAAGGCATTTCAAATTGATTCAGCCAGCCACAAACTTGAATTCTGCTTGACTCTAATATTTAGTGTAAATGTATTAATATTACCAAGTTACCTGATGTTAAAATAAAATGCTTTTGGCCCATTGGCATCTAGATCAGTGGTCACCTACCCTCCTTCTGAAGAGCTGCCAAACCCCTTACCTAACACTAATGAATCTGAGCAGCCAATCTGGAACTTCTGAAGAAGCTAATTTGCTGGATCAGACTCTGTAAGAAGGTAGATCTCAGGGTGTTGTAGCAACAGTATCACAGATGACAAGGGCTACATCCACATGGCCTCATTGCTCAAGTGCCAGTTCTTGCTCAGATCAGATTTGGCATTCAGATTTGGCATTCATGATGTATCTGTACGCATGTCCACATTGGTATGTTCATGCACATTACCTTCAGCAAAAAGGTCATATTTGTCGGAAGACTCATTGGTTAAAAAGGGGGGCAAAATAGATGCGTCACAATCAAGCCACATGCCCGCAAATCAGAAACGTATCTGAAACTGGGACCTTATATATAAAAGTGACTCAAATCTGATTTGAAAAGATCTGATCTGACATGTCCATACAGCCTTGAAAAAATCAGACCTGTGTCACATTAAGGCAGCGAAGCCAATGACACACCCAATGTGTCATCTGACAATGTGTCAGCTGAAATTACAGTTTTGTTAATGAGGGGATTAAGAGGATAAATTATAAATAAGCCAATATAAGCTCACTGGGCAAAAAGTCACTTGTGACTGAAATGTACCTAATAGTGTGTATTAGGCACCAATAACAGTTGTGATTGGGTTTGGTATGGACTGGACACCTTTCTGGATGTAGGCCACATTAATGGGCCAGATTTGGTGGATGCCTTTTTTAGCTACTGCTGGTAGACCCGTATGACTGTACGCTTCCATACATAGCAGATTCAGCTACTTCCTTCACACTATGGTCTTTGGCACGCCCAAATGAAGTCACTCCTTTTAGCCAATCATTAACATCTGCTTTGGAGCCATTTACCACACATGGAACGAGACATTCCCTGCACTGTACCACCTCCTCTCAGTCTATGAATCCCATCACTCACACCCCGCAGGTATTTATAGCCCCATCATATTTTTGACATACTGTGTATATACCATGTGGGCAAAATAATGCTTTAAGCAAATGTTTTTTTATTGAGCCTGGCAGCAGTGAAGAATTGACTCTCAGCGCTGGCTGAATGGCTCGTATAGCAGTCAGGTCACTTCTAGCCACATGTTCCATGTTGCCATTAGAGAGTAATCCCACACAAACTACCATAACCACATATAAAACACACAGTAGCACAATATCAGATACACAGCACTGCTGCACATCAGTGGGTAGTCATGGGCTGGAGGTTAGTCTTGTGACCAGAGGGTTACTGGTTTGATTCCCTTTACCTGATATGACACGACTGAAGTGCCCTTGAGCAAGGCCTCATCCCAACTGTTTTCCAGGTGCCATGGACAGGGCTGCCTACCGCTAGTGTGCTCACTGCCCCCTAGCGTGTGTGCGTGTGTGTGTGTATTTCACTGCATGGATTGATTTCATTCCTCTGTGGCAAATGGCAAATAATTAAAAATTCAAAAGGAGCATTTATTTGCAAGATTTAGGCCATTCTTACAGGAAGTCCAGTGCTACCATGAGGCTCCACACGTGGCCATGCCTCACGCAACTACACAGCCAGTGGTAGATCACTACATAGCCCCCCTTTTTCAGAATCACCTTTCTGTCCACTTGTTAAAGTGGATTCCCAGAGTCCCCTGCACCAGCAGGATTTTCGGAACGTCTGCTGTCCCGGTTAACACATATTGCGGCTGCGTGCTCTCAGCCACTTGCACCGCCAGTCCTTCCTCGGGGCAGTGTCCACAGAGAGGCTGAACGTTTACAGGATTACTCCTCATGTTACTCGGGGCGGGAGCGACAGCCCTCGGCCCCCTTCCTCCACCACCCACCATGGTGTACAGCCAGCGAGNATTACTCCTCATGTTACTCGGGGCGGGAGCGACAGCCCTCGGCCCCCTTCCTCCACCACCCACCATGGTGTACAGCAAGCGAGGATGCTGCTCGTGTGCGTTGGAGAAATGTTAGTATGCAGTTTTGGAAGCAGGCTTCATTTTTCAGAGGTTTTAGCACCATCTTGGTATTAACAGTACAGTCAAGCGTGAACACTACACTACTACTAAGTTGCGACTGCACTGTGGAACTACGAGTACTAGATGTTCTAAAACATGTAACATCATAATAATAATAATAATACATACATATCAGAATAGTTACTAATGTGTGTCTGTATGTTTTGGCAGATCGAACTCAGCTGGGCTGCAGGGAGCTCCGGTCCACCAAGTACATCTCTGATGGGCAGTGCACAAGTGTGCAGGCCGTGAAGGAGCTTGTGTGCGCTGGTGAGTGTCTCCCCGCCCACCTGCTGCCCAACTGGATCGGGGGGAACTACTGGGCACGACGGGACACGCGCACCTGGCGCTGCGTGAATGATGGCACACGGATGAAGCGTGTGAAGCTGCGATGCCGCGACGGCAGCACACGCTCCTACCGCATCGCTGCAGTGACATCATGTACGTGCAAGCGGCTGGCGCGTCACCACAACGAGTCAGGGCATGTGCTGGAGGGCAAAGGGGAGAAGACTGAGGGCAAAAGCAAAACTTAAGAGGACCACCTCATCTCTCACTGTCCCGAAACAGATCATTTAGCCTTGACACTGGAGGGCCCCTGACCTGTGACTGACCAGTGAGTTCAGACAACACTGAGGTGTGAGAGCCTGAGTGCAGCTCATTCCATTGATGTGGACTCTTGTATAGATGTATGTATATGTACCTGATGTACTGTGCCATCCAAAAGTCAGAGACCACCCTTTAATTCATGTCCAGTCCTTAAAGCAGCAAAATGTGAGAATTGCTATTTCTTGCTCTTGGGGTCCCCCTACAGCTGAGGAGTGTAATTCACTAGTACACCACTGTCGTAAATATGGATTGTGCTTTGAGCCCCCTCATGGACAGCTGTACAAATGCATTTGTTGAGGTGCTGAAGGATTTAGAATCTAACTCCCCTCGTGTGCACGTGTGTCACACAGGCATATGGATGCTACCTGCAATTTTGGTTGCTTCTGTGTAAACAACCGAAATTGTGAGTGTACTCTATAGCATCCATATGGCTGTGTGACGTGCATGCACACAGAGAAGAGTGGAATTCTGTCAGGAATTCGGAATTTGGCATAACACGGAATTTGGCAAAGACAGCATAGAAAGAGCCATGTCGACTCACAAGGCAGAGTAATATTACAGAAGGCTCAAACCTTATCTCCAAGGCTTATTTGGTGTTGAGATGGACATAGACTGACCAACCTTTTTGCTGTGAGATGAAGGCTGAGGTTAGGTGACTTTTGGCATCCGGAAAAACTACAAAACTCAGATATGACACGGACACAGGTTACAGGCTGTATCACAGTCTTTCATAAATACCATTGGCAGGGATGAACACTCTGCTGTGAGACTGTCTCACATCCTGTTATCTCTTGTAGCTCCTGCCAATGAGTAAAACCCAGTCCGAGATTTACTCTTGTCCAGTCTCTCGCTTGGTCACTCTCTCTTTTCCTCCTACTCGCTCCACCCAACAACATTTTCTTCCATCTCCTCTCAGCCTCTGCCATGATGTCCATGCTGGAAATGCAGAGTTAGCTATTTCTTAGACCCATAGTTGTTGGCGTGTGACGTGGTGCCCCAATACACAGTATCTGCTCCTCCCAAGTTATGTAGCGCTATAGCAGGCGCTCTGGGCCCGAAGTTGCCATGAGAGAAATGTCATTCCCTTATTACAAGTCAGTGTATCATCACAAGGATTTTGACACTGTTCTTTTAGAGGAAAGTCATAACATAATGCTGCTTTAAATACAAGTTCATTATTTAGCATTAGGAGAAAACTTTAGAAAACATATCTCAGTAGAATAACGCAGACGCCACAATGGCTAAATATATCAGCATTTATCCATCCTTCTATTACTGTTTCCATTCTTTTTAGGTGGCTTGCTTTCATTTTTCCACACCTACAAAGTTCAGTCTGACCCCGTGTTCACTGGAGAAGGGCGATACCATTGATTTTCCATCTGATCTGATACCAAGTAATACCAAGGCTAATATCCCAATACTGATACCAATACCGATACAGATCCTTTATAGCTTGTGATTTTCAGTAATGATAAATGGTAAATCTAAACAAAATTATAACAGAAAGTTTGACATACAAACCTTCAGAAATCAGACCCTCTGTACTTCTTTATTAATAACATAATTCAATTACCAGTTCAGTGTTTGATAACATTCAGATCATATGTTCACCTACACTAGTACTGTCAATTGAAAATTTAGTCCCTAAATGTGAATTTATTGGATTAATATCTCGATAGTGACATTTCAAACATATCTAATGAAGGTTAAACATTACTAAAAGCATGCCAGATAAAAGTAAAGAGTAAGTATATCTAATATTCTGCCGGGTGTTTTCAACGTTTGCAGCATGTTATTTACCAGAGCCGTGTTAAGCTTTCTTCTGCTTGTGAGTCTTTTGGTAATTCATTCAGAGAAGTCCAGCCATTAAATATGCACAGTTCAGAGTCACTACAATACATGCGGGAAGAAGCAAGTGACACAGCGATGGAGTGACAAGCGGCAAATCGAGATTTTCTCAACTTTATGCACATGAACAATGAGACGGTAAAGCAACATTCTGAACGATTGGCTCCAACAAATCCTTTATGCCCCCAGCTTCTGCTCTCTGAGCTTTTTGTTCCTACCAGCATTTGGTTCCAGTTCTCAGTAGTGTGGAGGTAAACATGGAAGAGAAGCTCTTAACCACTGTTTCCTCTTTTACTACAAAGTAGCGGCTAGTGTTTGGTGAGTTATAGGTCACTTGATAGCTAGCTAGGTTAGCCAGCATGCTAACCGGCCAATAAAGCTAACCACGAATGCAGGCAGTGAGGTTTCCATATAAATTCATTCTTTAATAATAATAATAATAATAATAATAATAATAATATGTGCTTTATAAACTAGCTAGCCCTCCTGGACCTTGTACATGACCACATGCGACAACGTGAACAGCCTCGAGCACACCCACAAGAGACAAACTTGGGCCGATGTAAGCAACTCGTTGCCTTCTATAGTGTGAATGTAGGGTTAGACGTTGGTTGTAGTTTCTGCTTTTGACCATCCAAATAACCCCAAACACTTTCAGTGAGGTTGAGGTTCTGAACTCCGGGGTGGTCAGTCCACTGTTCTGAAAAAAACAGCAGCTTCTTTGTTTGACGTGTCTGTCTCTGTTTCTCACTGAGGAGCTTCTTGAACAGCCACACCTCCTTTCAGACCCATAGCTTTGAGGTGTCTTCTCACAGTGGAGATAAGGACAGAAACACCTGTGGATGTTCTCAGATCTGAAGCGAGAGTGGAGCTTGATGTTCTCCTCTCTCTCAAAGATGAAAGCTTTAGGTGCTGTTTATCAGCTGGGGGCAGTTTTGGTGGTCTACCAGATCTTGTAGGTGGTTGTTAGGAGCCCCCGTTTCTCTGACTGCATGAAGAGTGGTCTCTGACATTTGCACAGCACCGTACATACCAGGGGGTCAAAGTGACTAAAAGCAAAAACATTTGTTTGTTTATGGTTTTCAGTGTCAATGTAAAATATCTGTACAATATTTGTATTTTATATTTAGTATTTTGTATAACAGGATAACGTATTGAGGTTCCTAATTACCTTTATAAACTTTTGCATAAACTCTATTTAAACTCATAAACCCATTTATATAAACTCTTTTTGCTCAAGTTATGGATCTCTATGATTTAGACTCATTAACCAATAAATCAGGGAGCTCTGTTTGTGTTATTATGGTTCGTGTCGTTCATTTGGCAGACAGTAGCTGCTCCGGTGATGAATTTGAACTCCGACAAAAGCCAGGAATTAGTCAGGGAGGAAGGGTCTTTCTCCTTGTGTGGGAGATCTAATGCTGCACTGCGGTGGGGGGAGACTCCCAGCCCCAGGCATGTCTGCCTCGCTTTGGCGTTATGTGCTATTGGAAAAGCTGCTTTATCGCATCCAACGTTCTTTCATTCTGCATAGCACTGCCATGCTTTACAATTACACAGCAGCGTTTCCCAGCCAGGTAGCGGATGCTGGCATAAGAATGACGATGATGAAGCTGATAAAGAGTCGATACATATATACTACTATGCCTAAGCAAATTGATCAACCCATTTTTCCCACTCTTTTATGGCATGCATACTCGGGTTTATGAACCATAAAAACCATGTGATGCTTTATCATATGTTAATTGTCCAACCTCTCTTCATCTCAGAATGAAACAGGCTGCATTTAAGACTTCTATATCAGTGCTGTCCAATGAAAAACATGTATCTCCATTTTTGTTGATTTTTGTGTAGTTGTTTACTTTTGTGCATCATTTGAACACAGCAGCTGCTGTTTACACTATGTGTAAGACAGTGGACCAACAGAAATGGCCCAAAACTGCTTGGAAAGAAGTCGGGCTCCATTGACTTACATTAAAGTTAAATGAGGTTGTTGGCCTCTTCTGTAAAGTTACCATTTTGGAGATACTAGTTTTTCTTTGGACAGCGATGATGTAAATGACATCGGTTCTGATAGGCTGCCCTATATTGTGCCTCATAAACACTCCTTATTATATGAACATTGAACAGTCTGATATATAAAAATGCATCATTTTTGTGGCTATGACCTAAAAATGGGCTGCTATTTGTAGTTTTCTATTTATATATTGTATTTATATAGTTTCCTGTGGACTGGAGACACTTCAACAGTGGTTACATCCCACATCAAACATAAAAAACAAACAAACAAATAAACAAACAAACAAATAAATAAATGAATAAACAAATGAATGAATGAATGAATGAATGAATGAATGAATGAATAAATAAATAAATAAATTAAAGGTGGAGAAAATTTAGTGTTCTATGGTGTGGTCCCTTTAAGAACTTTATATTTAGACACTGTAAGTAAAAAAGAAATATATTAGAAGGAAAAATTAATCAGTAAATGAAGTAGCTTGTCATAATTTTCGAGACTTTGTCTGTCAAGACGGCTTCACCCACTGTAAGCCAGATAGCATGGTAGTTAGGTGGGCTGAGTCAAATGAAGCAAATCTAGAGAGGATATACTGTATAAATGGTGTGTTGACAGCTGAATTACACATGAGAACTTTGGCCACGTTTACAGTACGTGTACGGTCTGATTCTCCAGCCCTGTAATTACGCCTGACATCAGACTCCCACAATATGAGGACCACCTGCTGGAATTTATGACCCTTTTTTACAAACTTCATTTCCAGCGTTTTTTTATTATCTTGATATTAAAACTCTATTTATCGCCCATTCTTCCTTATTCTGTTATGTGTTTGAGCCAGTACGACATTTTAAACATGTTTTACAGTTTTTAACAGCATCCTGTGTTGAATGCTGGGACAACATTTACAGCACAGGCCGATTATACTGCATTAAACACATACGAGTGCTGTAGTAATACACGAAAATAAATAAATAAATAAATTACAATAAATTACAATAAAAATGCATTTTACTCTAAAACTAGGCCTTTAAAGTGCATTTCTATAGCAAAGTATGTCTTCACTGCAATTTAATTGTGTGTTTCAGTTTTCTATTAGGCTGTTTAAATGAGAAAAGAACTACGCTAATATCTGTTAAAGAGAGTAAATGTGAATATTGCAAATTTATACTTAACTAGTGCTATTAGTTAGCATAGGCCTAGCTAGCTAATACTAGCTAGCTATCTAGGTTATATTATATATGTTATATACATTCAGGTAATGTTTAGATTTGTTGTCATTTATGTAATCATTCATTATAATGTAGTAATTTTCACTTTTTTATATATGTATATTTCTTTAGATTTTTATATATATATAT
>CM067475.1:3232851-3299369 GCA_034552555.1 Semaprochilodus insignis | reverse complement strand
TAAGTGTAATGCGTTAGTGTACTGTAAGTAGCGTGTTGGTGTACAGGGACTCGGTAAGTGTAATGCGTTAGTGTACTGTAAGTAGCGTGTTGGTGTATCTGTCCTTCCTTTTGGTTTATGTGAGCGTATAAACGTAACATGTCCAAACGAAAGAAGCGTGAAGTGAGCCCAACAATCAGGGTACAGCAGTCACTTTGTTTGGAGCTTGTTTTGACCTGTTGGACAGAGCTTGGTTCTAGCTAATGGAACCTGTTCTCCTTCAGTGTTCTGTGCTGATGATGATTGTAATAGACATCAGTGTCAGACTATTTAATGAGCTTCTATTAAAGACTGGTGGACTGAGAGACACTAGAGTCTCTTCACCTACACTGAGCTGATTAAGAGTCATGTTCCAGAAATGATAATAGGACATTAGAGCCATAATAAATCATGCTACTGTTACTCTCCATACTTAAATACATCTGAAGGTAAATACTTTAGTACTTTTCTGAAGGTAGATACTTTAGTACTTTTAAATACTTTAGTACTTTTACTCCAATAAAGGGAGGAACTTCTACTGTTACTGTAGGAGTATTTTAGCTTGGGTATCTCTACTTTGTGTACTTCATCCACCACTGACAGTTATTTAGGTTATTTAGACTCCTCTATGGCATTCATCCAAGGAGCTCTTTTGTGGCACCTTCATTCTAAGCGTTGGGACACCTCATCTTTCTTGCTATGTTAAGTGACTGGCAGCTGCGTCGTTCTCTTAAATGGATTACAGGATGTTTAAACACATACCTCTCCAGAGAGCGGTTCCATCACAGAGCCAGGTCTTTTGTATTTGTCATGTTGTTCAGAAACTGAATGTATTACTTCCTCCATCCATGTCACCGTTCCAGGCCTTTTGCTCGGGAGAGCGCTAGCTTCTTCCTCTTCCTGTCTGCGAGGATTCTCCCTGTGCCTCTTGGGGATTGCGAACTAGTGCTGGTGGTCCAAGAGGACAAGGAAAATATTTGTGTGGTAAGATCAACCATTTCCTGTCTGAATTATCCTCAAGTCTCATCAATCACCAGGGCTTTCCAGGCAAAATAGCCCCATCCAACAGTCCACATCAGTGTTGCACATACTTAAAGCAGGTTTATGGCTTTTTGGTGGTCTGGCATGGTGAATTAAAGGTTTCGGAAGAGCTACGTTAGGTAACGCATGCAGGTTTCGGATGACATCAGCATGGTAGCTCTGGTACGATAATACATTGTATTCAAAATGAGGCACGGTGCAGTTCTCCGTTCTAATCTGACTCAAACTAAATGGCATTGGGTTCAGTTTTGTTCGTCACAACAGGAATTTCAAACGCAACCAGAACCGTACTGTGACGAAAGGTCGAAGAAGACAGTTTAATCAGTGTCTTTAATGGAAAAAGAGAAGCAGATTTTATTCGAGCGTACGTGAGTATAAGTGACGCTGGCAGCGCTTGGCCACAGTAGCTATTGAGGGGAAGCTGTGAGGTGTTTTTCTTCTCACACAAGAGGAAGATAGCGGTAATCCAGCAGGATGAAAGCCTGAGAGAGCTTTCAGCAACAGGCTTTCTGTTCCAGTGCGTTGCTGAAGTGTCCTTGACGGAGTGGAAACACCACTGTAAAAACACGCTGCTGGAGAATATTCAGTCTTCTGAGGTATTAAAATCCGAGCTCGGCTTCCAGACAGTAATTGACTCTCGCGAGTCTGCGCTGCTGCTCTTTGAAAGGGAGAGACTGCGTAAGGTGACTTATTGCTCTGCTGTGGTGAACTAAAATAGAATAGCGCTCAGAAGACTCGCCTTTGAGGACGTTCTGAAGTGATGGAGGTGACTTTGGGGTGCACGGGTCTCTTTCATGTCTGTGTGCCTGTGTATTTTCATACATTTATAGGATAAAAATGCCCTGAAATTTGCTAAATCAGAGGTTATACAGGGGTAAACCAGCTAGTCACAACCAGGAAAACTGTCTTGACTTTGTGAAGTGCTTTTAACAAAAGTCAGACATTTCATTGTTTTAAAACCAAAAGGACAAAAACAATTAAATGTTAATTTCTTTTCATTTTCAGGACAATTTTAATGTTGGGCAAACACACCAGACGCTTGCAGACATCTAAAAAGTTTTGGGGATTAATCACAAAGGGACAATCCAGAAGAGTAGTCAAAACTGTGAGGACCAATACCAGATACATGGAGAAGGGAAAAGGCTAAAGTGAGAGGAGAGACAAGGGTCAAAACCAGGAGAACAAAACGACCAAATAAACCAAATACAAATCAACATGCAAAAGACTGGGTCAGAAAACAGAAGCAGGACACACGCAGCAAACCAGTAAACAAGAGAACCCGCTAAGTATGCAAACAGAAAATGGGCAACACCTTGTAAAGAACTGCCTGCAACAAACAGGTATATATGCACCAAGCAAATGGACAACACATGAGAGTCATTAGTACTCAGGGGTGAGTGATCTGTAGACTGATTCCTGATTGGTGGTTGTGGGACATGTGACAGTGATGTCATACACCAGTGACTCCTGGGAGTTGTAGTTTGAAGGTACAGCAAGAGCAGAGGGAGAACCAGGAGGTGTGACACAAGTTAATTGTCTTTTCAGCTGTTTCTAAGGATTAGATATGATATATTCCACTTGCATAAGGAAACCAGTGAACAAAACAGGAGTCTTCAAACCTGGTAGACCACCAAAACTGTGCCCATCAGATAAACAGCACTTAAAGCTTTCGTCCTATCATAAAACATCCCAGAATGAAGTACAAGTATCAACAGAAAGAAAGAAATAATTGAGAAATAACGGTTTTCATGGTATGCCAAAGACTGTTTTGCAGAGATATCTACTGAGGTTAGCATGCTAACCTGCTAGCCCCAGCCTGCCCTGTCTCATAATACCACTTTGCACCTGAAGAGGTGATAGTGAGTCACTGTAGTGCTGTAGGAGTGGAATCAGTCCAACACGAGACGACGGTGTATTTTAACCTCTTATCAGTCGTGTTGAAGGTGCTCCTCCTGGTTAGATCCTTTAAGGGCAGGTAGCCAATGAAAGGAACAGTAAACACAACGATGGCTGAAGCTCTTGGCAAGCAACCGCCGCTGCCACTGCCGCCTCCCGCTCTCAGCAAGAAATCCCATTCAGCAGCAAACAAAAGTAGAAGTGATATAAATAGAAACAGAACAAGTGTTAACACTGGTGATGCGTTCCACCACTGGAGATGCTCTTAGAGAGCAAAGGGATGAAGTTTGATGCTTAACTCACAATGTGTCTGGTAAGTAACTGGCAAGTAAACAGCTTTTAATGCTAACCTTGAGGAAGAAGGACTGTGCATTTTCTTGTTTCTTACGACAGATGATATGTTGCATGGTATTTGGTTTTAGCATGAATTTAGCAGGTTGTGTTGCTGCAACCAACTTCTAAGCTCACCAGACAAAAAAACAGTGAGCTGTAACTAAAAGTAACCTAATAGCATGTAATACCTCTACAAGAACCAATAGGAGCTGTGACTGGATTTGGCATGGACTGGACAAGTTTCTGGATGTAGCGCCACATCAATGTTCAGACACTCTTGCATCATAGAATTGTGCAGTTGGGCCAGATTTGGTGGATGCCTTCCCTGGCACAATTCCGAGGAGAAATCCCTGTAGACTGGGGTTTTAGTCACTGCTGGTAGACCCGTATGACCGTACGCTTCCATACACCTGCAGATTCAGCTACTTCCTTCACACTATGGTCTTTGGCCACGCCCAAATGCAGTCACTCCTTTTAGCCAATCACTAACATCTGCTTTGGAGCCATTTTCCACACATAGAATGAGACATTCCCTGCACTGTAACACCTCTTCTCAATCTATGGATCCCGTCACTCACACCCCGCAGGTATTTATAGCCCCGTCATCCTCATGCAGCGCCATCTGCAGGAGCATGAAGTTACTTTTTTTGTTTGTTTGTTTGGTGAGCTTTAATTTTTCTGTTAATGTGAAAAAAACACCATCTTGTATTTGATTTCCATCTTGACTGCACATGGTTATAAATAAGCGATGCTAATGTCTATAGAACTAGTTGAATCTTCAGAAGGAGAAGTATTTACATAACATATACTTTATATATTTGACATACGTGCATGCGTATAGGTGTGCATCCTTTTGGGTTTTGACAGCTAAATCTGCCCGATTTATCCCAGGCTCAGTGTGCAGTTTGTCCCTGCAGCTGATGGACCCAGTCGAACATTAAGCTGCCTCGCTCGGGTCGTATGGCAGCGGCTGGGCCCAGCTGCAGTGACCCCTCATTACTCGCCATCCTCCCTTGCCTACCCATCCCACATCTGGAATCAATTACACATGTCTGGCGCTAACGAGATAGGGAGTGCTGATGCGATTCGCACGTGAAGCCTGATGCGCCTTTTATTGTCTCGGCCCATCTGTTGCTCACTCGCTCTCAGGTGATAAAATCCGCCGAGAGTTCCTCCCCAAAGGATTTATATGACAGCGACGCCCATATACTCATCAAATAACCCCGCGCTTATAAAAGATGAATCAAAGATTTAGGATACAGTTTATTGGCACTGACGCCTTTCCCAGAATTACACGGTTTTAGTTCAGAATAATAGCTGTTACTTTATAACAAATGAGAAGTGTATCAGCGGCCTGAGTAATCTGTCACGTTTTCAGATAACTGTGATTATGAAAGGAGCTCATGAATACGAGTAAAACTCTGAGCACAGCTATGGCTTTTTTAGGACAATGTGAAAAGAGCGCTCTCATGCAGCCAATGGAAAGCAATCAAAAATGAATTGTCAATTAAAATCAAATTGTCAGTTAAAATCAAAATCAAACGTCAATCAATGTTTATTTATATAGTATTGTATACAACTAATGTTGTCTCAAAACAGCTTTACACAGAATCAGTTTATGAAAAGTGAAAAAAATATATATATTAATAATAATAATAATGTTAATAATAATATATATATATATATATATATATATATATATACACACACACACACACACAGACACACACACACATACATATATATATTTATAGGTCCAATCTCATGAAAAGTCCATGTACAGAGGAATGGAATCTGGGTCCAAGCCCCCTGTGAAAGCCAAAGGCAACAGTGGCAAGAGGAGGCTCAAGGGACACTGGATGAACAGAAACTGACAGAGCTAACGAGATTATATGACCAGATACAACAGAGAAGCTCGGTAGTAATGTAGAGTTAGAACCATCCCACAGGTTCTCTGTCAAAGTGAGAAACAGAGTTCATGATCAGTGCCAGTTATGCTGGTGGCTCCACTGTGGCAGCTCTGGTGACTCTTGCAGCTCTAATGACTACACTGTGACGACTCCATTGGCACTCTATTGGAGTTGGACCAGGGGGCTCATTTTTTTTAGCGAGATTGATTTGCAGGACCTTCAGAAAAAGATCTTCAGAAAGTTGATTAGGAACCAACTGACTATGGGGTAATTTGCTCATTCAGAATCCCAGTTAAAGTTTTAGCGCAAGTCCTGCGAGGAAGACTCCAATGCTATGTCATGCATTACCCTGGCCAATCACAGTCTGCAAGGATTCAACTTAAGTCTCTGGTCTGCTGCTTTCAGGTGCTGATGTTTGAACATTTTCCTCCAACTCAAATGTCTGGATAGAATCATTTAGATTCCCTCAATTACTTGCGGTTCTTTGCTTGGCTTTGTTGACCTACACTGTAAGGTATTCCATTAACACTTTATTCTGGAGGCTCGATGTCCAGAACTTCATAGCTGAAAGTTGAGGTGCAATCCAAAGCTGCAGAACATTTCTTAGTAGCTATAAAACCTGTCATTAACATCTTTTGCTGAAACGCGGAAAGCTGAAGAGTAGAGTCACCGTTGAACAGACATAAGTGAGGCGACAGTATAATGCTGACATCAAGTACTGTGGAGATCCATATATCTGCTACTTTAGAACAGTCCCAGAACATATGCATAAATGTACCAGGTGCCCTTTTGAGCCTTTTTGGCAGGATTAAAATTCTACATGTTGGATCCTGGTATTGCATTCTATTATCATTCTGAAGACAATTCATGAAGGTTCAAGAAATTCTTCAACCACATGCAAGTTTCCACTGTACTGCTACTCGCATTTGCAGTTAAATGTTTTATGGTCTGTAGTATTTAAAATTCCATAATTCTCCCTAGTCCCTGTCACTTTCTTCTACAGTGCTGTAGCTATGTGTAAATATCTCATTTCACCTTCGAGGAGGACAATAAACAATTCTCAAGACTGGGATGCCAAATGTGGTTCAGAGCATAGACTATATACACTACCAGTCAAACGTTTAGACACAGCTACTCATGGCAGGTTCTCCTTATCTTACCTTACTAGGTTTATCTTATAGTGCTATAAACTAGCACTCATGGAATTATTCGATCCACCTTAAAAACCTCCAAAATGAAACTTTACAGGAGAATGAAACAGCTTTCTTAACCTGCAGTGGAGGCTGATAGAACAAGGTTTATTTCTTTTCAGTTTTGGAGCAATTCTATTGGTCTGTCCATCATGAATATTCACTAAACTGAAAGGAGAACTAGAGCTTTTAATATAGACATTCATCATCAATAGAATAGTTGCAGTCCGTAGGAGGTGTGGGATTGCAGCCATTGGTGCTGGCACTAACAGGATGACTCATGGAGGACATCACTGCTCGTTGAATGTCCGCAATCGTGGCTGTTGGGTCAGTCAGGTACAGAGATAAGGTCCTTGCTTACATCACATGTGCGGCCGAGCATGAAACTTGAATCATTGGCATGTCTCATAGTGTCAAACCTACCCACCAAGTTTCATGCCTGTCAGTTGATGCCTTCTGGGTGCAGCTATTTGTGCAACTATTCTTTTGAAGATGAGTGTCTATTAGTGGTGGCAATATGGCAGAAATATATTACTGTGGTACATCAAGAGTATATGTGGTATATCAGGATATGTACTGTTTCAGACTCTCATCAGTTGGAGCTGTTAAGTGTGAGCCTGTAGAGCCTGTGGATCACCAACAACATCCATTTAGTGGGGTGTGTCTAAACTTTTGACTGGTAGCGTAGAGTCATGTAATATTACCCTGCCTTGTCAGTCGACATGTCTTTGCCAGTTCTGTGTCCTTCGGATGGTCAACGAGTGCACGCGTACCGCTGTCTGTAAGGGTGGGCTCGAATTGTGATTTGTATTCATGACAGTGGTGTAAATAAGTGAGTTATACTGTGCAACTGTAGGAAAAACCCAGTGGCCAAAAATATCAATTCTCACATAATGCTTTAAGGACTTGGCTAATAAGAAGGTAAGAAGATGATTTGTGCTTCTGTATATACAGATATTGTTTTGTAAAAATGTTAAGTGTCTTATAATGGACTTGTATAATTATAAACCTATCACAGAAATGATTTATCAATAGTGATTTTCAACCATATGTTCAAAAGCTACACAGCCATTTAGCTGAAGGCCGTTTCCATCATTTATATACTGTATAACTAAAGATTTAGCTTCGGAGAACTCAGCCTGGAAGGTTGAGCTTCCAGTGCGTCCATGGCTTTCCTCAAAAGGCACCTCCTGTGGCAGTAATGATTTTTCGCTCAGCAGCCGTGGAGATTATGTGGGAACCCATTACTTAGAGTGAAAAAATATGTTAACAATATAATATCTGGTCTCCTGATGTGAATAGCCATTGGCTTTAGCTTCAAGGAAGGGGTTTTGAAGTCGCTCCAGTCGATTAACTGTGGGTAAGACCAAGGACTTGGAATGGCGGAATGGGACAGCGTTTAATTGCGTTCGTTATAAAAGAGCTCGAGTAAAACAGTCCATGCCTATGGCAGCACCTTAAAGCCAGGCCTATATGATATATGTCTGTGGTGTCGCCACTGCTAGGCAGGAGAGCTTTCCTCAGTAAAATACCACCAGGTCTGGACCATAAACCTGGGTGACAGACATCTGCTCTGCTTTCTGCTTTCACCCAGTGAGTGGCAGCACTCACAAAGCCCTCACACGAGTGTATGTGCTTTAAGAACGTGTGTGTGTGTGTGTGTGTGTGTGTGTGTGTGGTGATTGCTCTCTAATGATGTAACACTTGGCCCTGGCTGGGTGGTTTTGAAGGCAGCTCTCGGTATTTCCCGCAGTAATTACCCATTCTCCCCCAAGCCCTGATGGAGGCTGGCCCTGTCCCACCAGTGAAGTCATTTGAAGCCCTTTCAGAGGAAAGCTAATAAAAACCCACCTGCCCGGCAGTCCCAAGACTTACTGGGATAGTGACACTGTGGGCTGTTCCACATTACTAAGGAAACTTATTCTAGCCGACTTCTCCTATCTACCTGAAACCCTCTGCTCTGTTCGGATCGGGGCTCAGTTGTTAGATCTTGGGGCGTTTTAGAGTGTAGGCTCATTCGCAACTAACACTGTCTTACGAGGAGCTCTCAAGATCTTTGGGGACATTCGGGCCAGACTATTCACAGTTTTTTCATTTTTGCTATTATAGTTATTTATATTTATAACATATTTATAGCTATAAATTGTCTGGCTGTTGTTACACTAAGTTGCTGAAGAAATTCTTCTAGGGGGACCCCCAGATCCCCCTAGTACAGGCTTAGCCATAAACTTCTAGTGATGCCCCTGGTTTTTGGCAGTCTCTATTTGATATACCTTAAGTGTCTATGTATGTATGTATGTATGTATGTTTGTTTGTTTGTTTGTTTGTTTATAATGCCACCTTTCTCTCTATTCTATATTGTGTGATTGTAATTTTGTTCTAAGTTACCACTGGAAATTACACCTTACGTTTCATTGGGTATTCCTAATCAATCAATCAATCAATCAATCAATCAATCAATCAATACTGTGAATGGGGAAAACACTTTAGAACATTCTAAATGGAATAACATTCTAGAACAGTGTTAATAAGAACAACACTGAAGAACCGTGTAAATGGGTTTAACACTTTAGAACATTCTAAATGGGATGACTTTCTAGAACAGTGTTAAGGGGAAGAACACTGAAGAACCATGTGAATGGGGATAACACTTTAGAACATGCTAAATGGGATAACGTTCTACAACAGTGTGAAAAGGAAGAACACTGAAGAACCATGTGAATGGGGATAACACTTTACATCATTCTAAATGGGATGACGAGGTGACCGTATGAATGACCATATGAACGTGAGAGTACATTCAAGGCCAGTGCAAACAACACCAAAGTTGTGAGTAAGGGAGAGCATCCTAGAACATTGTGAACATCCTAGAACATTGTGAGTTAGGGAGAACATTCTAAAACAACATAAATGGGGAGAACAGCAGAAGGAAAACGAGAATGTGATAATAGAGAATATGCCTTCCAGGGTAGCTTTAGCTCAGAGAGAGACTATGGGGGAAAGCTGTATGGGTGGGATAAGCCACATCAGCCTTGTAGGTGTTGCCCAAAATTAGAACTAAGTGACGACCTTGGCCATAAAGTGGACACTGGACAGTTACTGACAGCACATGCTTTGTGCCTGTATATCATGTTCCCACAAGAACAAGATTAACCTACTTAAGAAAGAAAAACTTGAGGCTTTACATCAATCAATCAATCAGTCCGTTCAGTTCAGTCTGTTTCACAAAGAATGTGAAATAATACAGAAAAGAGAAACACGGGAAAATACATGGGAAAATATTAGGCTGGTGATCATGAACTTCTTTTCACACAAGATTATTTCCAGACCTCACATAAATTGGCAGTTGTGAAATCATGATGTTAGTTTAAGTCAAAAATGCAGCTTATTTGCTGCCAAAATACACCAATTGCTCAATATCTCTTCTCACTTCTGCAATACGAGTGTCAATGCGATGCCGCAGATTTGTAGGCCAAATTGTTCTGCTTTTCTGAGTTTGTGCAATTATTTATTTGCTTTTGAAATTCTGACTTCTTCCAATATTGATCCAGCTCAGTCAATGCTGTCCTCTCATTCACCTTCTGAGCTTAAGTGTTTATTGTTCCCTGGCCATGACTAGGCCTGTTTGCCCTCCAGTAGGTGTCTCAGGCCTTAGTAGGCCTCTGACTGCGAGAGGGCATTAAGTGGAGAGGATGTGGTCACGGACAGTCGACTGTGTCGGTGTTGATGTATCCAGCCTCTTGAAGCACTGGCAGAAAGTCAAAGGTGAAGGAATGGGGCTTCCTCCAGTGGCATGCTGGTGCTCGTATGAGTTGCCTCTCTGTGCTAAGAGGCCTTTTGCATGGTCATCCATTACTGGAGAACAGACTAAAGGTCACTGCATGCTGACCCAGCATCCTCCAATAAACTTAAGTTATACTGTTCTAGAATAAGAACCGACAAGCCAAAGGAACCAGCGTGAATAAGGAGAGGATTCTAGATTGGAGTGAGCCAGGAGATCATTCTAGAACATTGTGAGTGGGGCAGAACATTTTAAAACAAAGTAAATGGAGATAAACATTCAAGAACAGTGTAAACGTTGTGGAACGTTGTTGTAGATTGTGTGAGTGGGGACAACTTTGAAGAACCGTGTGAATGGAGAGAACACTTTAGAAATTTGGAAAAAATGGAAATGGGAT
This sequence comes from Semaprochilodus insignis, assembly GCA_034552555.1. Classification (NCBI taxonomy): domain Eukaryota; kingdom Metazoa; phylum Chordata; class Actinopteri; order Characiformes; family Prochilodontidae; genus Semaprochilodus; species Semaprochilodus insignis. Next base: position 3,288,803 of record CM067475.1, on the reverse strand, counting down.
AACATTCTAGAACAGTGTAAATGGGAAGAAGGGTAAAAGGAGCATATGAATGGGAGAGAACGTTGAAGGTCAGTGCAGACAACAGGAATGTTGTGAATGGGGGAGAACATTGTAGAACATTGTGAGTGGCGGGAGAACATTCTAAATGAAACATTCAAGAACAGTGTGATGGTAGAACGCAAAAACAACATGTTCTAGATTTGTCTGAGTGGGAATATTGCAAGTGGGGGAAACACTGAAGACAAATGTGAATGGGGAAAACATTCTAGAACATTTCAGAACAGTGTGAATGGCAAGATGATTGAAAACCCATGTGAACCATGAGGGGAGAACATTGAAGGCCAGCGCAGATGACAAGAACATTTTGAATAGCAGGGAATATCATAGTACGGTGTGATGATGGAAAACAGGCCGTGTGCTGATAGATAACAAGCACAGAGTGAATAAGGAAAGCGTTCTAGATTTGTGTGAATGACAGGAACGTTGCAAGTGGGGGAGAACACTGAAGACCCATGTGAATGGGTAAATCGTTCTAGAGCGTAAATGGGGATGAATATTTTAGAACAGTGCAAAGGGAATAACATTCTAGAACTGTGTAAATGGGAGGAACGTTGAATGACCATGTGAATAGTAGAGGACATTCAAGGCCAGTGCAAACATGAATGCTGTGCATGGGGGAGAACATCCTAGAACATTGTGAGTGGGGGGAAAACATTCTAAAGTTCTAGATTTGTGTGAATGGCGGGAACATTGCAAATGAGGAGAACCCTGAAGACATTCTAGAACACGGGGGAATATGAAGAACACTGAAGAACTGTGGGACTGGGGAGCTTATTTTAGAACATTGTGAACTGGATAACATTCTAGAACAGTGTAAACATTGTGTGAATACTACACCTGGGGAGAACAGTGAAGAACCGTATGAATGGGTATAAAAAAACATTTCAGAACTGTGTAAATCAGGAGGCCATTTTAGAACATTGCAAATAAGATAACATTCTAGAACAGTGTCAATGGGAAGAACGTTGAAGAACCATGTGAACCATTAGGGGAGAACATTCAAGGCCAGCACAAACAACAAGAACATTTTGAATTATGGACAATAATCTAGTACAGTGGACATGGGGGTGAACATTCAAGAACAGTGTGATATTTGAGAATAAGAACTGCGTGAACAAGGAAAGTGTTCTAGATTTGTGTGAATGGCAGGAAGGCTGCAAATGGAGATAACGCTGAAGACCCATGTGAATGGGGAAAACATTCTACAGTAGAACAGGGGGAATATGAAGAACACTGAAGAACTGTGTGAATGGGGAGCTTATTTTAGAACACTGTGAATTAGATAACATTCTAGAACAGCGTAAATGGAAAGGAGGTTGAATATGACCATGAAGGTCATATTCAAGGCCAGTGCAGACAACAAGAATGCTGTGAATGGGGGAAAACATCCTAGAACACTGTGAACGGGGGGAGAACATTCAAGAACGAAAGAACAAACAGACGTTCTTAACCTCCACCTGTACAGTGACCGCTTTGTTTGGGGCAGAGACGAAATGTCATGAAGTTAAACTTCATATTTGAAACAGGGCACTTCGTCCCCCCACATTTCCCTCCTGGCAGAGATCGCCTAGCTAGGGGCCCCCAGGTAATCTGAATTTAGGACCACTGTTTTAGAGACCCCCAGTCACACAAAGGCACCAGCACCCTAAAACGATGTTTGTTTTTGCTGCTGTTTGTCAGTAAGCGTTGGGTCATGTGCACCGACGTTGGGTCGTATCTGATCCAGGAGAAGCTCTTCAGAGGCTGAGGTGTCTAACCCTTCCCATATGTGCGTGGGCTGTGAAAGAACCGCAGCTCAGTCTTCAAGACAGGTCAGGAAGGAGCTTTTTTACAGTTCCTCTTCTGATAAATTCAGATTGACATTTACTCAGAGTGGCTCTTCCGAAGTGACTAAACCGGATACGGCAGACAGAAAGAGCCGTGTTGTGATTTCCCAGAGAATTTTGGAGAGTTGTCAGGATCGCGAGACAAACAGCTGCAGAGTCTGAGGAGTTGCTGCAGGGGGCTCAAACCCAGCGCGATGGAGAACCTGACTGCTGGGAAGACATGTTGGGTGCAGATGCGTACGTCACAGAGCGTGATTTAGGGTGCAATGAAATGGGGCAGCCTTGTTCAGAAGTTGCTATTAATATTCAGAGCAAGGGTGTGAATATGTATCATGCACTGAAGAAGCTTTTCGAGGTTTGGGGTGAGGTGATTGTCTTTCAGCCTATTAGTCTGCTGTTACTGCACCTAGTTTTGGTCACGGTGCAGTTTGTAAGATGATGCCTCCAAACAACAGGGGGCAGCATATCAGCAGAAAGATGTAGCTTCCACCCCTCCACACCCATCCACAATGCAGTCCTTCCAGCTCCCTCTTCATTCCTTACCAGTCTAGAAGAAACTCTGAGGGTTCAGAATCAAACTTCATCACTTTACGTGCCAGAAACTTCCCTAGTGGTGGAAAGCAGAGCCAGTGTTAACTCTTGCTCTTCTTCAGTTTACACTCATCATCAAATAATAGCTGCAGTGCTATTGGGAAGGAAGATAAAGGTTACCCGGAACAATAAATGATGATACATTTAGACTGATATGGGCAATATTTATTGAGCTACACATACAGAAGTAGTGTCTCTCAGTATGGCGTCGAGCCACCATGTTTGCTAACCCAACATGCCAGACGTCTCGGCATGGAGTTGTAGAGGTTCCTAATGGTGTCCTGTGATAATCCATCCCATGCAGCTTGAATATCCTCACACAGTTCCTGCAGATTGTGTGGTAGGGGTGGAGGTGGAGTGACACCAGGCCTTCTGGACATGTGACGTGTGACAACAAACCGTTCATCTTGAAGACAAAAGTGGGACTCGTCACTGAAGATGACCTGCTGCCATTCTGAGTCACTCCATGACAGTTTGGCACCACACCATTGCAGTCTTCGGTGCCATTGCCGTGGTGCTAAGGGCAGTTATGATAACGGCCTGTGTGCATGTAGTTCAACAGGATGTCTCATGGAGGGCATCACTGCTCGCTGAGTGTCTGCATGTCGGCTGTTGGGTATACACCACCCTCCACAATTATTGGCACCCCTCGTTAAGATGTGTTCTTACGCTTCTAATAAATTCTTTTTTTTAATAATATAGGACAACAATGCAAAAAAGAGAAAAATCAAACCTTTAATTCAAGTGCATTTATTCAGTGGGGAAAAAATCCCACATTAAGAAATAATTATTTTACATGAAATCATCTGTGCCACAATTATTGGCACCCCTGATGTTAATACTTTGTACAACCCCCTTTTGCCAACAAGACAGCACTTAATCTTCTCCTCCTAAGATTTCACAAGATAATACAGAGAAAGGGATCTTCGACCATGATATACCTGATATTTCAAAGAGTTCATGACGCCATGCACCCTAACAAGGTTCCCAGGGACTTTGAAAGAGAAACAGGCCCACAGCATCACCGATCCTCCCTCATACTTCACAGTGGGCATGAGGTGCTTTCCCGCATACTCATCTTTTGTGTTACCCCCGACCCACTTAGAGTGTTTGTTGCCAAAAAGCTCTATCTTGGTCTCATCTGACCAAAGCACACGGTCCCAGTTGAAGTCCCAGTACCGCTTAGCGAACTCCAGATGGTTACGTTTATGCTTGTAAGTGAGAAAAGGCTTTTTCTGTGCATGCCTCCTAAACAGCTTGTTGGCATGTAGATAGCGCCTGATGGTTGTTATGGAGACTTTGTGACCCCAAGATGCTACTCTTTGATGTAATTCTCTAACAGTGAGCTTTGAACGTTTTACTTCTCTTACCATCCTCCTCACTGTGTGTGGAGGCAAGATAAACTTCCGTCCTCGTCCAGGCTTGTTTGCCACTGTTCCAGTTGTTTTGAACTTCTTGATGATTCCTCTGACTGTAGATATGGGCAGGTGGAGGTGAGTGTCTATTTTCTTGTAGCCACTGCCTGACTTATGAAGGTCGACACACATCTGCCTTACTTGAATGGTGTGTTCTCGTGTTTCCCATGTTGAAGAGTGGATAAGAGAAATAGGCCCCTGTGTCACGTCATATTTATACCCCAGGGAAACAGGATGTGATGAATTTTTTGATTAAAGGTTCCTAGATACTCTGATCAACTTTATAAACTACAGTAGAAATGACAGAAATGCTTCAATTACGTATATTTTCTAGGAATTGTTAGGAGTGCCAATAATTGTGGAACAGGTGATTTTATGAGAAATAAATTTCTTAGTCAGGGATTTTTTTTAATTCACTTGAGTTAAAGGTTAAATTTTTCTACAATTTTCAGTGTGAGAAAATCTTTATGCAAAAAAAAAAATCAATTTATTTTAAGGCTGTTAACACATCTTAACGAGTGGTGGCAATAATTGTGGAGGGCGCTGTGTATATATATATATATTTTCTTCTTTCTAGGTATCAGCACTGGTCCTTGCTCAGGCAGCATCTGAGCTCAAGGCGAGTTTTAGACTCTAACTTCCTTGTACTAGCTAGGACACATTCCCTGAGGGAAGACTAATCATGGTTTTAAATCGCTCTGGATAAGAGCGTCTGCTAAATGCCATAAATGTAAATTTAAATATATTAAAGAACAAAAACTACTGCAGCAATGTAGCCTTTTACTGTTCACTATAAAATCAGCGACTGTTTTTACGTTTATGTGTACTTCCACTCCTATATACGGCAATTTCATTTATTTATTTATTTATTTATTTATTTATTTGTGTTCATTTAAGCAAAACAAAAATAACTGCAGCATGGATTCTACTGCTGCATTATGGCCTGAATATTTTGATTATTGTCTATGATAAAATGTACAAAAATTTACTGACAAAGAAAGCAGAGGAAGTGTGTATGTGTGTGCGTGCATGTGTGTGCCTGCGGGCCAGATGTAGCTCTGTGCTCTCGCTGGCTCTGTAGGCGGTGGGTGTTTCTGAACGTGTCGGCAGCCATATGGACAGAGGAGGTCTGGAAACATCCCATTACAAATCGTACATCAGAGCCTGACAGGCCCCCGATCGGCCCTGTTTTCTTTTCACTCACGAGTGCAGCTGCTCGAGGCCTCTGGACCCCGGCCGCCACCTTAACCCCTCACTGCCCACTAGGGGTGGAAGAACAGACAGGTTTTTCAGGTTTAAACAAAATACAATACTTCTGTACTCGAGTAGAAGTATTATATTGGTCTTAAATACATTGATTACTTGATTAAATTTGCAAGTACTCAGTCTGAATGCTAAATTGTATGCATATGATTGTATGCGAAAGTTTGGTGCCCCTGGTTTTAGCCCATCCTCCAAAGAGAATACACATCTGCATTTTAAAGGGGGCCTATTACGCCTTCTGGACTTTCTACCTTTTGTGCAGGTATACGGTCGGTGAAGTTCTAAAGCCAGAGTACACGCCAGAGGGAGAAACTCTCTCCCACAGAAACCACTTTTCTCAGCTACCTGAAATGACTTGCTGGAGTTCCAGCCCTTTTCTCTGTTACACTGTGATGTCATCTCGTAACACAATCCTTATTGCCCACCTACCAGGAAGCTGGTCAATCCCTCACACCACTACTGCTTTCAACCTCTCTTCCGGTTGACTAGTCAGAACATAGTGGGCAAGTTGACCAATCAAAGCACACTGGGCTCAGCAGGGGGCGGGGCTTAAAGACACAGGAGCTCTAACAGAGCTTTTCAGACAGAGGGTGAACACGGATGTACAGTGAGAGAACATAGATAGCCTAATAGATCCCCTAATAGATCCAATTTAACATAATAATAAAAAATAAGATATAAAATGTGGCCTGTCCAAAAATTGAAGTGCAAAAGATCATTTATATTTTCCATGATGTATGTTATTCCAGTATGTTAAATTTAGTATACAAATAGAAATTCTGTGCTAACATTTAAAGAAAACCTTTGCATGCTGTTGTAAAAGGCCTTTGAGTTAGTGTAGCTATTGTGTAATTATATTTTTTTCCTGGAGACCACCAATACAAAATATACTGGATTATCCAAGACCTACTCTAACTCCAATACTTTTGGTGCATTCAATAGCAAGTACTTCTACCGCAGCAGAAATGCAAAGACAATACTTTTACTTTTGTTCAAGTAGCATTTTACCACCTACTTTTACTCAAGTGCAGAAGTATCATACTTTGTCCACCTCCGGATAAATTGGGTATAAAGTGTATAAAGGGCCAAATATTAATGTTCTCTTACTTCAGTAAAAATTATATATGTATTATATCATAGTGTAGTGTCTGTAGAGTAGGACACGAGAAACACGGGAAGGTGAGTGCTGTATTATTGAGCATAGCCACAGTGGAGAATTGCTGCTTAGCTAATTACCCCTAATTACCCCACAACCAAAAGCAATAAAGCACAACTTAAATGCACTTATGGCATAAACAGCCATAACTATTTACAACAGAAGTCTTTCTTCTCTTCCCGCAGCGCCTCCCGTGAACCTTGAGCATGACTGATCTGCTAGGCCGCAAGCACATATCACATATATATGATTAAACAAACTCAGAGAATACAATTCCTCAAACAAAGCTGAGCTGAACCTTAGATTGCTCCATCCATGACTTCATTTTGTTGGGAGGATCTGACAAAGCCCAATGTTTTGGGGCTTCTTTGTCTCACTTTTGTTGTAGATCTCTTTTATAACTGCAATAGAACTCTCAAGGTCATTTGTTTTTGCAATTGATGATCTATGGTACATGCCATTGGCTCACATTGCAAAATCTTAAACCATATCAGAGCTCGAGTACTGGGATCATCATATAGTTGGTGTTTCACACCTACACGTCTCAGACCCATAAACGCTCAAACCCTCCACGTGCATACAAGTAAAATATAGGCCCCCAGATAGAGGACACTTCAACTGTACACGCTGGGTATATCTTCCATTTTCATAGATAGCATTATGTAATAGAGTCTCAAAAAACACATAATGCAGGTCAGTTTGAGATCAGCTCAGTTTGAGGCGACTGAATGCAAACCTGGTCACTAAAAGCTTCCATTGCATAATAACTCTAGCTAAAACTAAAGTACTCATAACTCTAGCTGCACAAATAAAGAAGCAAATTTCATACACCTAACGTATCTTTGCCGATCGACAACATTTGGGGTAAAGGGGAAACTTGAGTTCCTGAACCAGAAGAAAGGAAGCCAGTCGGCAAGCAGAATTCCCATCAGCAATTCACCAGATTAATCAACTCAGCTGAGCTTTAATTTACGTCGATTCCATTTTATCCCCCAAGTATATCTACATTTAGCTTTTCTCTTCAGTCTGCTTCTTCCCAACATGAGCTTCCTGTGTTCTTCCCCTTCTCCTCCATCACTCCAACAGTCTATGACAAGAATAGTTTTATTGCAAACCTGGGAGGCTTTTATAGAACGCAAGCATGTGAAAAAGTATGGCTCTGGAAGACTGCCTCCGTCTCACTTGTTTACTTTTTATACAGGAGGAGCAAAAGTGTTAAATGAATTATGAACAGAGTTGAACGCCGAGAGGGAGAATGTGTGGGAACGCTCCGATGGCCGTTGTGGATTAAAGGATCGCCATGTTCTGCAAACCACACCGCACTCCAACCTTAACAGTATCACAATGCTTCTGGAAGCAAAACACATCTAATCCCCCAAAGACCATTCTTCTGGTTCCTGCGCTCGGTCCGCAGAGGGGCGTGGGGTAACATTCAGACAAACAGCACGGATCATAAAAGATGTCAAATTATTCCGAAGGTGAGCACGCTGAGCTGGGCTTATCTCTCACAGGGGACGACTTCAGTCCCAGCCAGGAAGCAGCAATCTGAACGTTTCTGTTTTACCCAAACAGAAAGAGATGAAAACTCACCCTGCTCACATAAACAGCTGAACACTGTTCCAAGTTCATTTATGACTGAAATTGATATTGCTGCATGTGCAAGAAATGGCAGAGACTTGTTTTTGGGCACAGGGCGTAACAGGGTGGCCTCCCCTATAGAGGCTGCACAAGACCACGGGGGACAGCACAGAGGAGGCACTCTCTCAAGCCCTGCAGCATTGCCTGAGCAGCCTTGTGTTACCTCCCCAGACGGCCTGGCTATGCCCTCAGCAACAGTCAGCACAAAAGAAATGGAGGACGCCATACATACGCATATTCAACAGGGTGTTCACGGCCACCAAGGGTGAGTCATACTACCTGTAAATGCTGTGAGAGAGTGAAGAGCTGAGCTTGGATGCATCTGCATGCTCAAGGAGTCTAGCCACCTTTTGCATACAGTGCCTGGCTCCTGTGACGTCAGCCAAGAATCCGGGTGTGCATGTAAACAAGGATGGCAGCCGCCCAGGAACCATGCCTAGTGGTAACCATTAAGACCGCAAAATACTTTGGTAAAGTGAACTGGTGTCCACGTTGACATGAGAAGTAGGAAGCGGCTCCTGGTTGTGGCGGAAGGCCTGAGCCAAGTGCATGAGTCCTAGCTTGTGCCAGTACAGGATGGGTGCATACTCAGGTTGGACTTGCTTATGGCAAGCTTGACGTCAGGACAGTGGCACTGGGCTTGGAGATGGGACAAGAGTAGCTGCTTCTAGCGGCTAGCAGTAGATCCCAGAGAGCAGTGCAAATGAGCACTGTCACCATCAATGATACAGTGAAAGTGAAAGCGGAGCTTGGCTGAGAAGAGTGCTGCTGCTACCGCTGCTGTCATCACCCCCAGTGGGACCGGACTTGACACTATAGGCTATGGGGAGTTCTGGCCTTGCCTGGGAAGAGGACCTCTCCTAGACATGAGGAGGGCTGAAGCCAGGGCAAAGACCATGTAGGTCAGATGTTGCACTCCACTAGCATTGACTGGTCCTGTGTATAGGCTGCACAAGACCGCAAGGGGTGAGTACAGAATGCCTGAGCAGCCATGTGGGTCAACCAGGCCAGATGGGCTAACTACTGGAGAAGAGATTGTTTGGGTTGAAACAATGATAAGCAAATTGATAATAAGCAAATCTAACGTTCCAAAAACGAATGCAACTGAGCCGCCACCATCAGATCAGTGCATGATAAAACACAAAAACATTTTTAGACTTTTACACTCTTGTTTATACTCTGGATCCAATAATCTCTAAGTTTAAAACTGGACCAGGATCTGTAACTACACTGGCAGATTGATCGTCTTCATTGTCTTATTTCCTTTCTAGATTGTCCTCACGGTTCGATTATCCACCACTAGGAAACTATCAGCGCTAGCCTGATTTCTATCTGTAGTTCCATCTGCAGTGCTGGTGATATTGGACGGATTCTCCGCAATCTCAGTTCCAGTCATTGGAAACAAGGATACACTTTTACAATAGAAGTGAAATGAGGAAGTCTGACTGTTTGCCTGTACAGTTCATTGTGGGATAATACCTGAATGCTGTAATAGATTCAACTTTGTTACAGTGGTTGCATACACGAAAATCACAGCCTGTTCCAACACTGTCTTCTATGTAGTTACTTCATCCCTGTATTACAGCCAGTGGTGCCAATGGTGCCAGAACGGGCTATGTGAAGAAATTACATAAAAGAACCATGATATTTAGATGTGCAATTATGAAGAACCTTAAAGAACCAAGAATTTTGTATGTAAAAGTGCCCATACTGTGTCCCCAAAATCAATTATTTATACAAAAAAATTGTACAAAATTCAGATCATCTTAAAATGAGTTTCTGTGCTATCTCCTACCACACCGTGCACCCTCTGAGATTATGGTGAAACACAGCTTGCAGCTTATGACAGACGGGGGTTAGAGAGCACCGCCATGATAAAAGCCAGAGCGGAGAACTGCACTTTATCTGAGTGAAAGCGCTATGACTTCATGCACGGCCTGTCCCACCACACGGTTTTCAGTGTAGTTACTTTGTCCCTGTAGTACAGCCAATAGCAATATGATTACAATGGCAACTGCGCTGTTGCAGTGTGTGTGTGAAATCGACCTTGCAAGTCAAAAAATAAAAAACAGTAGCAAACCAAGAAAATATCCTCCAGAACTGCTGGCAAGAACCACAAAACTCTATTCATTAATCAGACAACGTCAACAGAAAGTAAAACAATTCCCAACACCACTTTTAGGGTAATAGGAACATTCAAATATGAGCCTGGAAGAGGGCGCAAGTGTATTGCACTCCCAGAGGAGATGGAAAGCAAATCAGGAGTTGGTTGCATTCTGAGTTCAGCAAGTACCCAAAACTGCAATTAGGCTTGGCCTTCCCAGAAGAAAGCCTCTGCTGCTGTCAAACCATAAATGGAAGCTGCTTGACTAGACATTACTGAGGAAACAGTCACCGATTTCACTGTAAGGTTCCGGACAGTTAGTAACCCTGCTTCATATTTTAATTAGCATTAAAATGACTGATTACCGCACTTTGAAAACTAACTTGTTAAGTGTTGTAACTCAGTAAGTGTGATGTGTTAGTGTACTGTAAGTAGTGAGTTGGTGTGCGGTAACTCAGTAAGTGTGATGTGTTGGTGTACTGTGAGTAGTGTGTTGGTGTACAGTAACTCAGTAAGTGTAATGCGTTAGTGTACCGTAAGTAGGGTGTTGGTGTACGGTAACTCAGTAAGTGTGATGCGTTAGTGTACCGTAAGTAGTGTGTTGGTGTACAGTAACTCAGTAAGTGTGATGCGTTAGTGTACCGTAAGTAGGGTGTTGGTGTACAGTAACTCAGTAAGTGTGATGCGTTAGTGTACCGTAAGTAGTGTGTTGGTGTACAGTAACTCAGTAAGTGTGATGCGTTAGTGTACCGTAAGTAGGGTGTTGGTGTACAGTAACTCAGTAAGTGTGATGCGTTAGTGTACCGTAAGTAGTGTGTTGGTGTACAGTAACTCAGAGAGTGTGATGCGTTAGTGTACCGTAAGTAGTGTGTTGGTGTACAGTAACTCAGTGAGTGTGATGGAATTTGTTCCACTCTTTATCAGGCATCTAAGAGAAGTAAGTCTGACCAGTGGTCATATATTGTATTTTATAAGACTGTCGAAGGAAACTTGATTGAAGATGGTCACCCTGTCTATAGAACATGCCGAACGAAAACTGCTGCAAAAGAGGGGACAGCACCTCACGTCATACGGGTTCTCTTTGTGACCAGTAACAAAATGTGTTGTGACGAATTGTGTTACCTTGTCGAAATCTCATATCACACCATAACTCCATACAATAAACTCCAGGTAGGATATTTTAATAGCTTAAATCACCTTAATAATAAAAGCCTATCAGCTTTAAACTACTAAGGCTCTTAATTACCAGCTTAAAATTAACCTGTTCCAACTTAAATGGTGCAGTAGTTATTATGACACCTTAGATGCCAGAATGTAACCACTGGACCATTTAAGGTGGAGCAGGAACATCCAAACCTTAGCTGCCAGTTAGGAAACGGACTTCGGCCTTGTGTTAAAACTACAGGTAGGTAGTTCAATAAATTTTATATAAATAAATTTTTAAATAAATAAAGTTTAAATGTCTTTTGGTGTTTTGAAAGCCTTAATCAACTTATCAGAGGGAGGACACCATAAAACATTTGAACATTCTCATTTCTGAACTGTTTGAACCTCTCATGGCCATATTTAATGTTAATGTACATTAATATGACATGTTTACATAAGGTATTGGCTTATGTAATTATTATAATGTGTGTGCAAACTAAAGTAGATAGTGCCACTAATTGTATTTGTGGTTTTCAATATAAAACTTGGTGAAATGATTTCAGTTTGTGTGCTTTTTGAACATATTCGGCAAACTTCAACAATACTGTGTTAATACTGGTTACTGTAATCACTTTGGTTACTACTGTTGAACCACAGTGCATGCTTTGGAATTATCTGGGTTGCTGCATTGATTACTAATAAAATTAGTACAGTGATTGAACCAACGTCAATAAGCTAATTTTACAAAAGGTCTTTTAATGAGACGAGAATGGAAGTGTGGGTTTCACATGTGCTTTGCCCATCAAATAAGACAGAATACAAGGCCTGCTTACTGACAAACACCTGTTCTTCTCAAGAAAGGTTACCATAAACCTCACCTCAATACAAGCAACTTTCAGAAGCCCCCAGAAGTTGTGTTGTAGGTTGACAGCAAATGATCCACAGGAAACAACAAAAGCTTTTGTTCACATGTCCACTGTTAGAAATGGTGTCCGTGGAAGGATGCCACAAAGGAAGCTGCCGCTGTCCAAGATAAATACTGCGACCCATCTCAGGTTTTCCTATGACCACCTGGATTTTCCACAGTGCTTCTGGGAAAATGTTTTAAGGACACATGCGGAAAAAGGACAGTGCAAACCAGACACGACACCTGACCCCATCTGTGAAGCATGGTGGCGGGAGCATCATGGTTTGGGGCCGTTTGCTGGGGCCTTAGGGTCTGGACGCCCTCATTAAGAGAGCAAAGAATGCAAAGGTGTATCAAAACGCTTTATGTAATGGCTGTATGTATTTATGTAAGGATGTAAGGGCAGTAGTTCATGACCTCAAGCTGAAGAGATGTTGGGTGATGCAACAAGACAATGATCCAAAGCACACAAGTAAATCAACTAAAGAATGGTTGAAAAAGAAGAGGATCCGTGTTTTGGAATGGACAAGTCAGAGTCTTGACCTTAACCCTATTGCGATGATGACCTGAGGATGGCTGCAGAAGCAAGGCATCCCAGAAATACTGAGGGACTTAAGCACATTTGCAGGGAGGAATGGTCCAAAATTCCTGCTCTGCATTGCACAAATCGCATTTACAGCTACAGGAAATGTTATTAAGGTTATTAGCTTGTTAAAGGTCATTAGGTTATTAAATTTAAGGGTTCACTTACAGTGTGTTTGGTATGAAAAGAGTCAAGAAAAAAATGCCCTACTCTCAACAGTGAGGTAAGATAGCGTGCACAGGTGCAGGGGTGGCAGCACTGGAGCACATTTGCTTTTGTATTTGTGTTTTTTCGTATCTATGCCAAAGGATTGCAATCATCGGGGAAGGCACTCAAGTCAAGGTTTATTCACCTTTTTCATCTTTTACAACAGATGTTTACAGAAGTTTACTGTTTCAAAGAGAATCCGGGTCCAAGCCGCCAGTGAGCAAGCCAAGGGCGACAGCGGCAAGGAAAAACTCCTTCAGAGCAAGAAAGACTCACGACTCAAAAGGGGAACCCATCCGCATAAGGCACCTAACCATTAAACACCATTAAGGCACCTAACCCCCAGCTGCTCCCCGGGCTGCCCAAGTGTGCTCACTGCCCCCTAGTGTGTGTGTTCACAAGAGAGTGTGTGTGTGTGTGTGTGTGTGTGTGTGTGTGTGTGTGTGTGTATGAGGGTGTTTCACTTCACAGATGGGTTAAATGCCGAAGACAAATTCCTCTGTGTGTAAACACAAATGGCATTCCACGTGGATGGGTGGACCCAGAGAATGCCACGAAAATGTGACTACCTTCATGAGGTATGCGGCGCTGCCGTCGAACATAGGAACCGGTCATAATAATGTGACTCAACTGGGTATTTACAACTCAGTCCCTGTGACCAGTAAAATCAGACTACAGTGATGAGCTGTTAGTAAAAATATGAGATGTGTTCAGTGTCTGTCAAGTCAAGTCAAGTCAACATTTATTTATATAGCGCTTTTTACAACAGAGGTTGTCACAAAGCAGCTTTACAAAGAATCTGGTGTCCGAGTCCCCAGTGAGTAAGCCCAGGGCGACAGAGGCAAGGAAAAACTCCCTCAGAAAAAGGAAGAAACCTCGAGAGGAACCAAGACTCAAAAGGGGAACCCATCCTCCTCGGGTCAACACCAGATAACAGGACAAGCAAAGGAAAGGAGGCAGAGGAAAGAGTCTGTGAGGCAGAGGAAGAAATGTCTGATTAGTTTGTGAAGTAGGAAGGAAATAAAAGTCTGTGATTAAACAGCAGGATCATGGGATGGGTCAGCGGAATGCAGGTGGACCTTCCACATAGTATAGTACAGCATGGAGCTCCGTGGTAGATAAACTGGTCAGAGGGGCAGGCAAGCAGTGGGCAGCCCGTCAAGGTAGATAAAGCAACAGCATCAGGATGCACAGGATGCACTGTGTGCAACATCTTCCTTTATACTATCGTCTTCATCACTAACATTTGATTATTATGGCAAATATATAATTATATTATATTATATTATATGTCCAACACTCTGTAAATAAGCATTTCAGAGACTCAAGCTTAAATCCCGGATTGTATAGAAAGTGTAATAGCGCCCCTTTGTGGTCATTTATGGAGACATAAACCGCTCATGATAAAGATACAGCAAGTTATGCTGAAAATCCTTTCACCTGTTTTTATATATACAGTAAATGAATACAGCTGCAGCTTTAGCAAATGTAATAGTCATTTTCCACCATATTATGAACCTGTAAATGTGAGAGTTATATAGTTATATAGTTATAATATTTTGGTTATTGCTGCTAGTGCGTGTTGCCACCACTAGATGACAGCATTGCATACCTCTGCAATTGTCTGGTCTCGAACCACAGTGGTCAAAGTTAAGGTCCAATAACTCTAAATACTTCTATTCTAGGCATTCACTAATCTGTTATCTCCAGGCAGACATCGACTCTGAAGAGTTGTCACCCTCTCCACTGTTATCTTGATCAGAACCAAGAAGCTGAGCCCCGAAGGCATCGAGAACTGCCACTTTCACTCTAAATCCGGTCTCTCCTTTCCAGAATGGCAGGCCTACTTTTCCACTCCGTAGGCCATCTTTGCTGCGATTACGCAATCCAAAACTTCTTTAGAGTAACATGTAAAAAAAGCACTGTATTGGGAACAAAACAGACATTCATTTAGTATTTATGTGCCGGTAGGGCTAAGTGCTTTTTGCATGCCGGGTCAGCACTGAGAATGGGCTCTACATATGTGTTCCCTGAGGCAAAACTGCATCTTAAGAGTTTTCAACCTGCTTCACTGGACACTCACAGCCCTATCAGTATGTTTCATTCTGGGGTCAGCTGCTGTGTGGTAATGTACAGGATAGCAGCCTGGGCTCGGAGGATTGGGGGATGACAGAAAGGGAGCTGTCCGGCAGTTGCAAGCCTCAGGGGGCCGAGCAAAGCCCAGGCAAGGTCGCTGAAGATGGAGTAAATATGTCTTTGAAATTGGCATATTGGAGCGATTGCTCTTGTTCGGATCTGTGAATAGCCTTCATCTTAGACCTTGAAGCAATGATTTGATCAAAAATCATTTTACCTCCATAAGACAAGATGTGGTTAGCATCTGAAGTTTGCTCTTTTAGCCTTGCACTGCAGCTTTGAGGCTAATTTAGTAAAAAACAAGTAAATCAAACCAAATCAAATCACGTTTATTGTCACGTCACATTTACACAGGTGTGAAGGTGAGTGAAAATCTTAGGTGCGAAGCCCCTTGCAGTACTTAAATACAAAATATATGTACATATTAGGCAATAAATATACACAACAGTAAACGCCAGACTGGTGCAGTCTGATGCAGTCTTATATACTGGTAATATATATTTATGTATAGAAGCTGTGATACATACAGATGTACACATTCCTGCATATACAGGTTGGGGAGTCTGAAGTAGATAAAACCAATGCAGGGTATATACAGGGGATAGAACATATATACATACACTCATCATCAAAAGAATAGTTGCTCAAATAGCTGCACCCAGAAGGAATCAACCTACAGGAATGAAACTTGGTGGGTAGGTTTGACATTGTGAGACATGCCAATGATTCAAGTTTCACGCTCGGTCACGCATGTGATGTAATCAAGGACAGACCTTATCGACATTCAGTGATGTCCTCCATGAGTCATCCTGTTAGTGCCAGCACCATTGACAGATGGCTGCACCACACAGGCCGTTACGACTACTCCTTAACACCACGTCAACGTCGCCAAAGAATGTTGTCCAGTGGTGTCAAGCCAGACTGTCATGGAGTGACTCAGAATGGCAGTGGGTCATCTTCAGTGATGAGTCCAGCTTTTTCTTGGTGGAGACGACCAACGAATCCGTGTGTGGAGGCGCTAGGAAATATGGTGGCCTGACGCGACTTCTGTATGTGTAGCTCAATAAATATTGAGCATATCAGTCTAAATTTATCATCATTTATTGTTCCTGGTAACCTTTATCTTCCTTCCCAATAGCACTGCAATCCCACAATCCTATCTTTATGTGCAGGTATAGATATGCTACATGTAAAGTGCAGAGTGATGGTAAGAGTAAGGGTGTGTGGTTTGTCCATGGGGATCACTGTGATGATGACTTAGGTGAGATGTGTAGTGACAGTCCCATTGACGGATGCACCAGCACTTTTAGCTGTTCAGCAGACTGATTGCGCAGGGGAAGAAATCTTTGAACCAGCTGGTTCTGTAGCTACCATAGACCATACCCTGCTGGAAAGGTCAGACCAGTATGGAAAACATGCTGGTTCATGCTGGTTAGTGCTGGTTGACTTGCTCAAAATACATCAACCACTGTGTCACCAGCATACGCTGTTCACCAGTCACCAGTGCACTAACTATACTTATCTATTGACTACTGAATTTGGCGGTCAGTTTCCAAGAGCTTCAGCTGTCAGTATGCTCACTGTTACTTTCATTGGCTACTTGCCCTTAAAGGACCTGACTGGGAGCAGCACCTTCAACATGATTGATAAGAGGTTAGAATACGCCGTCAGGGCAGCGGCACTACTTCTACATCCTCTCATGTTGTATCACCTCTACAGGTATAAAGCAGTATTACGAGCCTGGATGGGTTGGGGCTAGCTGGTTAGCATGCTAACTTCTCTGCAACATGATCCATAAACGTCTTTGACACGCCACCAAACATGTTATTCCTTTACAGTCTGTTGATAATTGTAGTTAATTTTGGAATTATTTAAATTATAAATTTTGCATATTGCTCCTTTAAAACTATCAGAATAGAATGGCTTTCAGTGGGGTAACTTTTAAAGGCATTTGACTCTTGAGATGTTTGGTTCCTATCACTGTGAGAAATCTGACTTGAAAGGTTTCTCTAGAATGGATGTGATGTCACACCACTCTGAATGGCTTGGTTTATGTTTCAGCTGTTTAATTATGCCCACATGTTCACCTTTAATAACTCAACACAATATGAGGGCGACACTGTGTGGTGATTTAGGCGTGCAGTCATGATAAATGATGCTAAATTGTTGCCTACTACTTATTAGCTACGCAGTCTGTGTTTATCTGTTCCTGTTGCATCCATCTTAAGCCTGAAGTTCCAGCATCTCCTTTTGTTTCTATTCTTATCCTTCTAGCTGGTACTGTTCACTTCCTCTTGGGCACCAAACTCGTCTTGGCTGATAAACCACATTGGAGGAAAAGGAGAAAGTTGTGTGAATTTTTGGCCAAATCTTCTCCGTAGAACTCCCGGCAGATGAAGTCTAGTTTGAATGGTGGTGATTCGGTTACGGTTGGAGTTTGGATTAGATTCAACTCTGCAGGAACCAGGAGCTCATTAATTTTGTGATGAACATGCTGAATAATTTAGCGCACTGGCTCTTCTCAGCCCATATTGATTGAAAGGCGGGTTTCTGTCTGGCTATCTGTGTTTGGTTTACATGTACTGAAGAATCAGAGATGATTACATTCATTGAAGATTAGAGGACTGTTTCTGTGAATTTTGCAGCAATACTTATCTGGTACCTCCTCTCCTCTCCTCTCTTCTCCTCTCCTCTCCTCTCGTCTCTTGTCCTCTCTTCTCTTCCCTTGTCCTTTCTTCCCATCTCTTCTCCACTTTTCTCCTCTCCTCTCCTCTCTTCTCCTTTCCACTCCTCTCCTATCCTTTCTTCTCTTCTCCTCTTTTCTACTCTTCTCTTCTACTCTTTTCTACTCTTCTCTTCTCTTCTTATTGACTCTCTTCTCTGCTCTTCTCATTTACTTTTTTCTTCTCTTCTACTCTCTTCTACTCACTTCCTTTCTGCTCTGTTCTATTCTCTTCTCTTTTTTTTCTTTTATTCTAACTTCTATTCTCTTCTATCCTTTCTTTTTTCTTATCTTTTCTTCTCTTCTATTTTTTTTCTTTTCTCCTTTTCCTCTTTCTTCTCTTATACTCTCTCATCTTCTCCTCTCTTCTCTTATACTCTCTCATCTTCTCCTCTCTTCTCTTTACTCTCTTCTACTCTGTTCTATTTCATTCTCTCTTCTCTTATCTTCTCTTCTCTTCTTTTCTCTTCTCTTCTCTTCTCTTCTCTTCTCTTCTCTTCTCCTCTCTTCTCTTCTCTTCTCTTCTCTTCCACTCTCTTCCACTCTCTTCTCTTCCAAACCACTGATTTATTTAGATCTTGTATGGGAGGCCACAGCAGGGTGCCATGCAGGATGGAGCTGGGAAGACAGCCTGAACTGGGCATAAAGTGAGAGAGGGGGAAAAGAGGCAAGTTAGTCTTAAAGGGCCACTATCAATGAAAACCACATTAAACCTAAAACACATTAAACTGGAAAAGATGGAGTAATATACTCCGACTTTCTTTCTGCTCCAGCCTATTCAGAGAGACAGCCACTGCCATGTTACGATAGTCTAATCCAGTAAGAGCTCATTTCTCAGTATTTTGTAGGGCTATTCTCGAGAGATAATAGTGATATGATCAAATGATGCTCAGATAATAAACTTGCATCCAGTGTTAAACCAAGGTCTTTATCCGCAAGCTATTTGGCCTATCCAGTTTAGCTCCGCCCATTTATGCTGAAGTTATAAGGAGTGTTTCAGCCTGGCCTGCAAGCACACTACTGGGTAACAACCTGGCATATTTCTCCAAACAGCCCATCATTTTTGTCACTGTTGCATGTAAATTCTGGAGGAGTCAAGACTGAGTCAAGACTGTTACATAATAGTCTAGGATTTTGGAATCAGTCTGTTGTACCGAGCTCTTGTTCAAATGTGGGCTAAGTTATTAAAAACATACCATAACAAAAACAACCTGTTGAACTCTAGGGGATAAAGAGAGGCAGGAAAATGGTCATGTTGGGCTGAAAACCACACTTGTGCTATAAGTGAATCTTATAATATGTAGTATATTTTAACTTTAGAGGTCAAATGTAATTTGAGCATGATGGAGAAACCCAGGACAATAAAATTAGCATCCAGTTCTTCAGGCTTTATGCAGTTGCAAAAAAATCACATAAGCATGTGTGTATATGACAGTTATATAAACTACTAAACTAGCTCAATATATGGAAACAATCTTGCTAGGTGCATTTGGCTGACTGCAACCAGCAAAAACAGTTGGGCAGAGTACAAATCTTCCAAAATCTCTATAAGATATAAATACACTCATCGGCAAAACAATAGCTGCCTCCAGAAGGAATTAACCGAAATGGATGAAACTGGGTTTGACATTGTGAGACGTGCGAATGAGCAAGTTTCCCGCTCATCTGCGCATGTGATGTAAGCAAAGATGGGCCTTATTGCCGTACCTGATTGACCCAACAGCCACGACCGTGGACATTCAGCAAGCAGTGATGCCCTCCATGAATCATCCTAGTAGTGCCAGGACCATTGGAAGGCTGCAGCACGACACAGCTCTACATGCACACTTTTGTCTTGGTGGAGACGACCAGCGAATCCGTGTGTGGAGGCACCGTGGTCAGCAACAAGATGAACAGTTTGTTGTCACGCGTCACATGTCCAGAAGACCTGGTGTCACTCCACCTCCACCCCTACTGCACCATCTGCAGGAACTGTGTGAGAATATTCGAGCTGCATGGGATGAATTATCACAGGACACCATTAGGAACCTCTACAACTCCAGGCCGAGACGTCTGGTATGTTGTGTTAGCAAACACGGCAGCCCGACACCATACTGAGAGACACTACTTCTGTATGTGTAGCTCAATAAATATTGATCATATCAGTCTAAATGTATCATCATTTATTGTTCCTGGTAACCTTTATCTTCCTTCCCAACAGCACTGCAATCCCACACTTCCTTCTGGATGCAGCTATTCTTTTAATGATGAGTGTATATGCTATCTTCTAAAATGTCATAATTTGGTACATCCTTCATTACACAACTCTACATATTCTCTGTATCGTGTACTGTGTTTGTTCCGTGTCCCAAGTTGTATTGATTATAAGTCTTTTGCATTTATTGCACTGTGTATATTGTATTCGTGGTTTTGTACTGCACTATGGTCCCGGGGGTATAGAGTTCTGTTTTACTGTGTACTTGTATGCAGCTGAAATGACAATAAAGTCTCTCGAACACTTGAAGAGCAAAAAAAAAAAATTTTTCAGATATCTCCCAGATCTCCCAGAGGACCAACCTGCTGGACATATGTTTCAGCTTCAAAGAAAGGAATAGATCATACTGTACTGTTAGAAGTATGAAGGGAGATTAAAAAAAGGGCAGGCATGAGAACGAGGATGAGAATGTTCTGGCACGGTTGCAGCCAGGACAGAGAGTGAAAGCAACAGCTCAGAATCGTAGTCCCTTCAGACATTAAAGGTGCTAAAGGTGCACCTAAAAAAAGAACAAGAGCGTCTACACGGGCGATTGCTATTCACTTTGCATGCCTCAATTTTCAGGAGGGGAGAGAGCAAAAGAGAAGAAGCAGCTTTGATGTCTGTTCTATCTAACGCGGGGTGTGCAAGAGCACCAGGCCCCATAATGTATTCTCCAAGAAATAGTCTGGGTAAATTTCACCAGAGAGAGAGACAGAGAGAGAGAGGGAGAGAGAGAGAGAGATGTGCTTTGAAATGTGATTCAGGGAGGTTGGAGCTGGAAGTGCATGAAGCAGGCATTTTTAAAAGAAAACTAATTCGGAGATTTGCAGATTCTCATGGGCGCCTCCAGGGGTTCCCGTGATGCATGGTGCTGCACAGTGCACCACAATCTCCCAGCTCCCCCGCTTCATCTTTCTGCCATTCGACAAGCAGAGTGTTTGCAGTGCTGACTGACAGGAGTTCCCCTGGTGGAGCTCCACTCCCTCGCTGCTCTTCTGCATGCTTAAGCACGCATCCAGCAGCAGCCTCCCCCTCAGTTTGTCGGGGAATGCTCCACCATGTCCTCCACCAGCACTCTTTATGCTCCATATGGCAGCTGTACAATACTGTACCTGCCATGAGCCAAAAAAAGAGTGTGGCAAATGAAGGAAAGAAGAAACAGAAAGTTTTCTTATGTCAGATATAGTCTATATTTACTTCCCGCACTGAGCCTCGCCGCTCTCGGTTCGCCATCAAGCCATCCTGCGCCAGTCATGGCTTCGAGCCTTCTGTTGAGTCTTCCTGTGCCAGGTCTGCCATTGAGTCTCACCATGCCACCTTCCCTGTGGAGCCTTGCACCACAGACCCCATCATCTTGAGGTTTGTGAAAGTGCCGTCCCTCATCAGTCAGCTAAACACAATATATACTTACCTGTAAACAAGCTAACTAACCATGAACCCCTGGGTGAGGAGACTCGCATGCCCACCGCGACAATGTCACCACAGTGCTGAGAATGATCCACCACCCAAATAATAATTCCTGCTCTGTGGTGGTCCTGTGGGGGTCCTGACCATTAAAGAACAGGGTAACAAAGAATGCATAGAAACAGATGGACTACAGTCTGTAACTGTGGAACCACATAGTGGTAAGTGGAGCTGATAAAACAGGCAAAGTGTGTTGCCAAACTATTCCAAAATCCACCCTGTAAAGAAGATCCGCACAGTGGCAGAATGACCAGTGGCCAAAGCTCCAATCTGCCACACATTTGGTCACCATGAGCCTGCAGATGGTTTATGTTGTGATGAAAAGATAAGTGTCCATCTAAGGCATCTCTGCTATGGTCCGCAGGAATCCTTATAATCTCCTCTCCGTACACATTCCACCGAGGAACACGCACACACACACACACACACATCCACCACTGATGGTACCAAGCAGTGCAGATTACTGCTTCATTTGATCCATGGTCAGGGTCAGATTAGTGTCCACTCAGTCGGCTCGCTGCTGGAGAGTGTTGAAAACAGATACTGACACGTTCAGAGGGCTTTAACCTCTTAGCCATAAACATGTCATGCATTACAGGTCCGTAAGCATGATGAAGGGCTGTGCAACCTTTAAAGCTGTTCCTGAGCTCTTCATGTCAGGGCAGTCTGATAAGCACAGCTTCTAACATACAGCACATGACATGACATGCTGTAGTCCGTAGCTGTAGTGCTCGTGAGCCGGGACTTTCTAATGTTAACAGAGTGCACATAGCAAATATACATAGGTGGTAATAGACAGAGCTTTGCTCCGATGAAAGAAAAGTGTTCTCAGCGTAATGATGATAACCATGCTATACTCGATGCTGCGCCGTGTTTATTTCCTGTCTGACAGGCGTGTATATCTTGTCATTGTACTGAAGCCAGAAGCAGTTAGGGTTGAATAATGGTGGAGATTATGGGGTTAAGTGTTTCGGTCAGCGTGTTTGGTTAGTAAGAGGCCTGAGGAAACGCAGGCAGCTGAAAACACTGCAGATTTTTTCTTGCTGGGTTATTTCGTTCATTTGGGAACCACAGAGCACTCTAGCACTCAGAACAGAACGCTGCCGTAATTTAAAGCTGCTGCTTTTAGTAGCAAGGAATTCACCAACTCATCATACCACTGAACGTTTCTGCTGACATCTGTCTCAGTCACACAAGGACATGTCACAGGACATCTTAAAAAAGGTCTTTCTCCAAGGGTTCCTTTGTAAAGGAATGGTTCTATATAGAACCCCAAACACTTAAAGAACCATTGCTTGCATAAATGGGTTGCATAAAATGTTTTTATCGAATTGATGGAAAATGTATGATGGTTCAATCCAAGAACCTCCCTGACAAGGGTTCTATATAGCACAAAAAAGGTTCTGCTATTTTTACAATGTTAAGCTTAAACCAATAGCAGAACCCTGTTTGGTGCTATATTGAAGCACATATACAACATAATCTGAAGAACCATTTCACCATGCCAAGAACCCTTGAAGCATGTAAATGGTTGTTTCAGTGTTCATTGGTTCTACATAGAACCACCGTCTTTACTAAAGAACCCATAAACTAGACACAATATTTAATTAAAATTAACAAGTATTTTAGGAACAGTAAAAAGTTATTAATGGCCCATATCCTAAAAATGCCACAAAAGGGTTCTGTAGTAAACACTATAGTTCTATATTGAACCATAAACACTCAAAGAACCAGTTGCTCACTTTTCACCATGCAAAGAAGTAAATGGTTCTTTCAGTGTTCATGGCTGTACATAGAACCACTGTCTTTACCAAAGAACCCTTGAAGAACCATCTAATACTTCTCAAAAGATTGGAATCACATGTAGATTAAATGCTAGAAACTAGACACAATATTGTAATCAACATTTGAAGTATTTTAGGAACATCAAGAAGTTATTAATAACCCATATCTGCATTTTTGATACATTACTAGCTTACACTAGTTTTATCACCAAATACGTGACCAGTTTCCAATTTATTACTGACTTTAAAATATTGAGCGATGTCAAACTCAATGATATATACCAGTGTGTCTCTTCCCTGGTCCTGGAGGAACCACGTCCTGCAGATTTAACTGGACTCCCTGTTTTAACACCCCCTGCAGCTCTGAAAGGGCTAGTTAATGAGCTGGATCAGGTGTTGGGTAAGCTCTAAAATGTGCCTCCAGAGCCAGGGTGGAGAAACACAGATATACACTGTGGAGCTCAATTCCATGTACTATTATCCAGTCAAGGTTGATATGTACTTTTGGAAGCAAATCTCTTTAAATTCTGGGCAAAGCTGTGTGTTATGAATTTGACATTTCACAATGCTGAAAAAATAAGCACTATTCTCTGCTCTGAAACACTGGAGCGAGTCTGCAACAGAGGGGTCGTTTATTCCCCCATTTAAGCACGACGTAGCTACAGTAAGCTAACGGAGATAGAGTAGCCTTAGGGTGGCCACATGTCCGATTTTAGGCCTCACAGTCCGGTTTGTCAACTCCCAGTCCTGCATCCTGCACAATACCTGGACAGACACTTATTAGTCCTCTTTTCACGATGAACTATTTAAAACGTTCACTCACGAACAGTATTATGTGTGCCATTGGTTCACGTCCGTGTCAAAAGACATGCCTTGCATTTCATTGCATTTCAACCGCAGGTCAGCCCTCTCAATGCTAGTCAATTAGTAAGCTCCCGCCTGACGTCTGGAATGTCATCCATTCCACCCAGTTAGGTGAGTAAAGCAATCATGTATGTGTTATATAGGTTAGGTTATGATTTTAATTCTGTTCTAGTATCGTGCCTGACTCTCCCCCCTTTATGATGTCCTCCTTTTTGGGGTTATGAAAGTGCCCACCCTAAGTAGCCTGTGGCCTGTTAGCCTTGTTATGTAAGTGGCTGTTCTGGCATTCCAAAAATTTATTTTACCTATCAAGCACTTCATTATATCATTATATCATCAAATCTGGCTGACGCATCACCCAGAGACACAACACGCTTAACTTGGATGGTCTTACAGTCAAGCATGCATGACTACTCAAAGCATCGTGTAGCTGATAGCACTGTTAGCTCAGCTGAACTTAGTGAAGCAGGGTCTATTTGAGGAGGGCTGGCGAGCCGTAACAGGACCCTGGGGGCTCGCAGTGTGCAATGTAACCACTGGACAGTGACCTAGCTGATCTTTATGCATTCTAGTTTTTATAGTATTACAGCCATGATTTCAGGCCCACACAAAAGATTTAAAACACAAAATTTCATTTATGAAAGCACTTTTGAATACCATGTGGTCACAAAAGTCTGATTTGGACTATTCAAGGTTCATAAAATGTTGTTCTGGATGTTGCATGCAATTCCACAGTTTCTGCTACATAGAGCCTCCAGGGAGGGATGGGTTCAATTACACACCACCAAATTCAGAAGCAAACACCACACCATGTTTAACACACCTAAAATTCACAATGGACAATCTCAAGAGGTGCATGCTGAAGGTTTCACCATGGTCCTCACAGTCCCCAGACCTAAACATCATCGAAAAATCTGTGGATAGACCTCATAGGAGCAGTGCACACAAGACGACCCAGGAAACTAGCGTAACTAGAAGACTTTTGGAAAGAAGAATGGGTGAAAATATCCCAAATCAGGAACTGAGAGAGTCTTAGCTGTGATACCAAAAGGGGTCTTACTAAGTACTGGCCATACAAGGTGCCCAAACTTTTACTCCAGGTCCTTTAACTTATTGTCTTATTTGAAACTGTAAAGGAAGGAAATAGAAAAGTCATCTTAAGACATTCAGGAAACGTGTTATATATGCTTTTTGGAAATCAGGACCCACTTCCTGGTTCTCCCTCTGCTCCTGAGGAGTCTACACCCTACGGCTCCCATGAGTCCATTGTTTCTGATGTCATTAGCACATGTTGTTAACCAGCCAATCAAGGACTCTGCTCTAGACTCTCACCAAAGTACTAATGTGTAGCACCTGTATGCAATCCTACCTTGTGCATATATACCTGTCTGTTTTGCTTCTGCCTTTGTGGTGTATTGCCAACCTGTTGTTGCGTGCTGAGTTCTGTACTCCCTCCTGCTGACTGTTCGTTACGCTGGCTTTAAACCCTTGCCTGTATTTTCCATGAGCTCTCACGATATTGACCTAGCCTGGCTTTTTACCTCTCCTTTGGAGGGCCCCTCTGTAAATAAATCCCTGGTGTCTGGTTCATTTAACCAAGATGGTTGCTTCTGCATGCCGCTATATGTGTAGCGGGAATCTGGAATCTGTAATGGGAATCTGGACTCTAATCAGAGGAAAAAAAAAAGTTCAGGGAGCTCTGTGTATTCTCCGTTCCATCTCCTGCTGAAGAGGACTGCTTTTAGCTTTGATTACATCACACATGCTTTGTCAGCCTTATCACCGTATTAATTTCCATCCTGAGTCCCATTCATTTTTGGCCAAGATCTTGTGTTGACCACAGGCAATTCAAAACACTCCGTGAAGTCTTCTCCAGCACAGACTGTTAATGGTGTTAAGGTCAGGCCTCCGTGGTGGCCAAATCATGTGTGAACCACGCCTTTACCATCTGAGCCGGACAATTCCCAGCATTGTTGTCCTGGAATATGGTCCATTGGCCAAATCCATTGATGGCATAACCTGGTCATTCCCGTGCATTCAGGTGGTCAGCTGACTTCAATTTATTGCCGCATAAATGCTGAGCAGATCATAACGCTGCCTCCAGATGCTTGTACAGTGGGGACTATGCATGATGGGTGCATCACTTCATGTGCTTCCCTTCTTTTCCTGATGCGCCCATTGCCTTTTTCCATTACTCCAGCGTCAAGTCTTTATGCTCCCTAGCAAACTGAAGCCATTTTATTCTGATTATGTCTGGCATGTTGCATTAGCAAACATGGTAGCCCGACACCATACTGAGAAACACTACTTCTGTATGTGTAGCTCAATAAATATTGATCATATCAGTCTAAATTTATCATCATTGATTGTTCCTGGTGACCTTTATCTTCCTTCCCAATAGCATTGCAATCCCACACTTCCTTCTAGGTGCAGTTATTCTTTTGATGATGAGTGTATGTACTTATCTAAATCTAAACGGCAGCTTTTGTTGACCAGGAAGTGTATATTAAAAGGCATATTGCAATCACAGTATGTATGGAAATCATCACAGTATAGCATCTGGCCCATTTTGTGCATCACTAGAGCTCGCCATGGGTAACTACTACTATTACTACTACTACTCCACTGAAAATGATACAGGCCTGCAGCCAGCATGGGTGGCCCTGCAGACAGAGCTTGCTGAGCCCAGTGGGGAGGATATTTACACACAGTGGTGTAGGCCTGCGGCCTGACGGGAATGTGTTTACACACAATTTAGTCCAGACAAGAGATGCACAAGCACACATTCTGCGCACACAGTTTCTAATGACTTTCAGTCACAAAGATGTCCCTGGTGTCTGAGTCAGTGATGACATTCCATTTATTCTCCTTATCTGAGTCACTGATGACACAAAAGCCTTTCTATACAGTTCCATCCACAGATGAATCAGCATGGTGCTATAACTGCTTCTATATGCATTGTTAAGGGTGGAAGCACGTCAGCTTCTGCTGTGTTTAAATACAAAGGTTACGGTCTTATTAACTGGCATAGCCTGACACAGCTTAGCCCTGCAATGGTTTTATGCATATAAAAGGCTTTGGTAGATGTGGTGGAGCAGCAGTTTGTTGAAAGGTCTAAATGAAGCAATAGCCATGTTGTGATGACAGAACTAGGTTACTGCTGGAGAAATCCCCCACATCTTTCCCATTTCCCACCTTTCCCAAAGGGGGGAGGAAGCCTCTGGAACTATTACGTGACCAGCAGAGGAGTGATGCTTCAAGAGAGACAACAAAAGCCAGATTGTTCCAGGAAGAAAATCCTTCTCACTCGTATTATTTCAGGTTATATAAATATAGGTGATGGGTTAGGTGGCAGAGGCCCTTTTTCAACCCTGGTTCTTAAACTGGTTCCATTCAGGCTTTGTAGAACTTTGTTACTATCTAGGGAACCAGTCCATGTTTGCACCGGCTTTTATCGGAACCAAGAAATGTCAAAGGATATGTCATCAACGTCAACAGAGGGTGCTTCACAGCGGTAGTATACAGTACAAACAAGATGGCGGAGCGTATGGATTACCTGCAAACGTTTGTGCAGTTAATCCAGAGGTTTGTTTATGTCCAGAAAGCAAGCACAGATCAACTACTGGGGATAAGACCGCTTAGAAGAGGTTCTTCAGCAGACCACTGGGTGTCACCATTGTTGCTTTCTCTTTCCTCAACAACAGACACGCCCACAGATGTCACCGTTTGTGCTGAGGAACCAGCTATTATTTGGTTCCAGCTGGGAATGGTCGTTTCGGGTTCCGAACCAGTTTGTTTTTGGTGGAAATGCGCCGAATGGTTCAAAACACCTGTCATCCGTCCAGAAGGCCTGGTGTCACTCCACATCCACCCTCCGCACAATCTGCAGGAACTGTGTGAGAATATTCAAGCTGCATGGGATGGATTATCACAGGACACCATTAGGAACCTCTACAACTCCATGCCGAGATGTCTGGCATGTTGGGTGCTAGCATGGCGGGCCGAAGCCATACTGAGACACACTACTTCTGTATGTGTAGCTCAATAAATATTGATCATATCAGTCTAAATGTATCATTATTTATTGTTCCTGGTAACCTTTATCTTCTGTCCCAATAGCACTGCAATCCCACACCTCCTTCTGGGTGCAGCTGTTCTTTTGACAATAAGTATAAGTTGTGAGTCTAGACTAAAAACGTGCCCAAGTGTCAATGCACTTTCTGCCCTAAGGAGTAAAGCCTGACCATTTTATGTTTTCTGTACTGAAATAAAACATTTCACTGAAAATAATTTAGGTTTTGAATATAATAAATGATTGTTCTCCTTCAGTGTTTTGTGCTTATGATCATTTGAATAGATATCAGTGTCAGACTAATTAATGACCTTCTATAAAAGACTGTGTCACGCTTCCGGGTTTTCCCGGCTCCTCCGGACTCAACCTCCCAGAAGGCATCGCTCGATGACGTCACACCCACATGTCCCCAACCGTCCGATCAGCTCCGCTCTAGGTCTCCTGAGCTTTAGCCCAGCTGACTCCAATCAGACACTAGCATATAAGCTTCACCCAAACACTTCCTCATTGTGAAGTTTTGCCAAACCTTGTTTGCAACTCTGAGCGGTTCTTCTCTGTTTATCCTTGCTCTGGCTTTTGACTCCCTTTGTTTTTGACTACCGCTTTCTGCTTTATCCCTGTTGGCTTTCTCGTTTGATCTACTCTCTGGCTATCAACCTCCTTTTTGTTTCTCTGGCTATTCTATTTGCCTATTCCTTCTATCTTGGTTACCTCGCTGCCTGACTACCATGGTTCTGACCTTAGCCTGACTCCGATCTTGCCTTCTCCCTCCATGTCTGTTCGTGTTTTGTTGCTGTGTTCAATTACCCGATTGTTTAATAAAGCCCATCTGACTTTTAGCTCAAGAGGGCACCTCTGAGAAGAAGAGAAGCACCACTCAGTGCTGGCTGGAATGACAGGGGCACAGCCCCTTTACCGAAGCTTCTGGACTGAAAGCCGAATGGTACACATATGGCTTCCAGCACTCAGAGCAGTAAAACTGCATGAAACTAAATTCCAGGCAGCAGCCTGTGGGGGAGGTACAGGAGGAGGCTTAGGCCAGACTTATGGCCATTCTTCCTAGCATCAAACCAGCCTCCAGTGAACGCCCTCATGCTGATCACAATGGCCTTTGACCTTTAGGCACACGGGCTCTGCAGGAGGTCATGGCCTGGGCGGGGGGCTATCTTTCCTTATTCTGGTTTATATGAGGGGAGAGGTGGAGCCACTGACACACCTGCCCTCAAGCCATAAGGAAAAAGAGCCATCAGAGCAGGGACATGACCTTCCGTTCCTCTGTGTTCTAATGACCGTAAAGTGGTTGTTTCTCTTCTTTTCTATGCTTGAAAAAGTAGAAGGAAAGCCACATAAACTGCAAGAAGCACTTTGGCAGCCCTTTGCTCAGCTGTTCTTGGTTATATGTACTGCAGAGTGGGAGCAATGGATAGATATGCATGTTCCCAAACCTCAGCCACACTGTTGGATACATGAACTTGGTGTGCAAGTAGAGCATTGTTTTGTTCAAGTGTGGCCTTGTATAACACAGTGTAGCGGACACAAAGTATTTCAGTACAGTGGCTTCTTATGGTGAACGTTCTTAATCTATGCTAGTAGTAGCAGATTGTTGTGAGTTTGATACAGTATCTCATGGTCCAGTCATTCCAAGCAAGACGACACTGAGATGTAAAATAGTTGTGGAAAAACTTCCTGATTGGAATTTCTTTGTAATGGTGGCAATATAGCTATATTTAATTACAGTAAATGTTTATTTATGTGCTTGTTAATATGTTTTAAATTCAGTGTTGACTTTAATGTTGAAACCTAAAAAAACAAATACGGTTTACTGCTCAAAATCATAAGACAAAGTTTCATGCAAAAGGCAGCATGTAGCCATGTCATTGAATAAGGGCGTTTGTCATGAAGACTTGAGTCCACACTCAGGACCATTTCTGGGCTCATTTGCTTACACACACAGGAACTGTGACATTTCTCCTGAGTGATCACATGGGAGACCCCAGAGCATCATCTCCAACGTGGGTCTCCTGCCCTGGTTCTCCAGCTCGTAACCTGACATGACTACAATGACTACAATGACCGCAATAGAGCTGCCAGCATCTGGCTCTGATCGTGAACTCCATCTCTCACTTAAACTGAGAACCTGTGGGTCGGCTCCACCTTTGCAATTACTACCTCCTGGATTAATCAGAATGCCTCTAATAGATGTTCCGAGCTCCTTTTCCTGTTAGCTGTCTTTCTCTCTTCATCTGGGATCGACCTGAGGAAGATGGGTTCCCCCCTCGAGCCTGGGTCCTCTTGAGGTTTCTTCCTTACTCTAAGGGAGTTTTCCCTTACACCTGTTGCCTCTGGCTTGCTCACGGGGGACTTGGACCGGGATTTCCTTTCCTGCGTCTGTACATGGACTCTGTGTTTTTCTTTTCCTTTATATAAACTGCTTTTCTGTGAAGCTGCTTTGAGACAACAGTAGTTGTAAAAAGCGCTATAATAAATATTGATTGATTGATTGATTGATTGATTGATTGATTGACAGGTACTCCATCCGAACTGTGGATCCATCATCACTCTTTTTTCTGTACTAGGTTCGCAAAACGATAAGAAGAATGGCTTCATCTGTTTGCTGCTTTTTATTATTTGGCTTGAATGCAAACACTCACGCGGTGAGGAACAGTGTTTCTGAGGTGTATGGCATTTCACCGTGTAGGAGCTCCTGCAAACAAGAAGCCGTTCTAGTATAAAAGATGTTTCGCCATGCAGGCAGCACGAGACGTGTGTTTTGTGCCACACAAAGTTCACGCACTCATTCCACTAAGGTAAGTTTATTACAGTGACCTTGCTCCTGTCCTATGACCGTGTGGTTTTATTGGGCAAATACTGATTCATAGTAGTGATAACACTATGACGCCATAGTGTCACCCATTCTGAGACTGAGACGCCACCCATGCGTCAGAAAGACCAGAGATCTGTGCTCTGGACCGCTCCCAAGCTCAGCTTTTACACTTGACCAAGCGGAGCAAGTGGACCTGGATCTGGGAATGAACCTGATGAAACTCCCTCTCTAAATGAACTGGTTACCTCCAAGAGCAGGAAATGCAACAATCCAGCCTAGGATCAGACATCGCCTCCAGCTAGGACTGAGCTATTTCAATAACACAAGGACTGAGATTTCCTTTGATCTAACAAGTAATGTCCCATTGCCTTTTTGTTTTGTCTCCAGTTCTAATATATTGTTTTTGCTCTGTATGGCCAGATTGGTTCTTCTTCATCTCTGGCTCTTTGCCTCTTTTTGTTGTTCTTTGTTCCTTTGTGTCTCCTCCTTCAATCCCTGCACCTACAGGCAGTAGGCAGATGCTGAAAACAATGACACATCTTTCCTATCACGCCCAAAAGAATGAGGCACTCACAGTTATAAAAGGTAAGAAGCTTGCTTGAACTGAAAAATAAGTCAAGGATAGCTGTGAGCAGTCCCAACATACCAAAAGGCTGTGAAACGAGACCTGAATAAACAACCCTGAGAATACCCACATGTTTCTTCGTCATCTGGCAGCCTAATAGTTGAAGGACAAACTACAGTAAGACATCGAATCTGCTGAGAAAGTCATCAGCTTCCCAGAAAATCTGAAGAAATCCAGCCAAACCTTCCCCTGTGGGATACCATCTTCTGAACAGGCTCCTTGCCTTCCTAAGGTGATATACCTGCCTTTCTTACAACCCCTTCCAAAAAGGTTGGACGGCAAAATATGAATAAAACCAAAATTCAGTGATGATACAAATACATTTAAATGCCCTTTGTCGTATATACCGTTTCATGACGAACCAAATGTTTTCAGTGGGTGACTGGTCTGGACTGCAGTCAGGCCAGTTTAGCACCCGGACTCTTTCACTACAGAGCCATGCTGTTGTAATATGTGCAGAATTTGGTTCATTGTCCTGCTGAAATACGCAAGACCTTCCCTGAAAAAGACGTCATCTGGATGGCAGCATACGTCCAAAATCCGTATACGTTCTTGAGTATTAATGGAGCTTCACAGATGTGCAAGTCACCCATGTCATGCGCACTAATGCCCCTCTATACGATCACAGATGCCGGCTTTTGAACTGTGCGCCGATAACAAGCCGGATGCAGCCTCTCTGACTTTCTAAAAGAGTTTTTACTTTCTAAAATTCGAAAAGAGAATTTTCTTTAGCTGGACCACAGGACACTTTTCCACTTTAGCCAAGCTTGGGCCCTGAGAAGGCGGCAGCGTTACTGGATCTGTTTATATGTGGTTTCTTTTTATTAACTTGCGTTTGTTCAAGCAGTGATGAGTTATGTTCACAGACAATGCTCATGAGATGCGTTCCTGATCCCATGCAGCGATTTCCACTCCAGAATCGTGTTTGTTGTTAATGTAGTCCCACCCGAGGGCTTGGAGATCACAGACATCTTGGTTTTGGATGATGATGATGATGATGATGATGATGATGATGATGCTAATCTCTGAATTATTTGCTGTTTTACACTGAGAAACGTTGTTCTTGAATTGTTGCACTATTTGCCGATGCAGTCTTTCACAGAGTGGTGACCCCTCCTCATCTTTACTTCTGAAAGACTCCACCTATCTGGGATGCTCTGTTATACCCAGTCATATTACTGACCTTTTGCCAATTAACCTAATTAGTTGTGAAATGTTCCACCAGGAGTTTTGAGCATTACACCACTTTACCAGTCTTTTGTTGCTCCTGTCCTGACTATTTAGAAACATGTCACTGGCATCACTTTGAAAACAGACATACTGTATGATTTTCAAAAGACAATAAAACTTTTATATGTTATATACATTACATAACCTTGCCACAAACATTATGACAGATCGCATATGCTGTTGTGAGTTGTCATGACAGATTAAGTCCAGTTATGTCACAGGTTACTATTAATTGCCATGATAGATGCTATAGATCCAGTGTCGTGATACATGTCACATAGTAATTTTTCAACACACCTGTACCTGCATCATGACAATTAATGGTAATAGTTGCATTCATTCATTCATCTTCTAAGCCCCTTATCCTTCTGGGTCACGGGGGGTGCCGGAGCCTATCCCAGCACTCATTGGGCAGAAGCCAGGAAACACCCTGGGCAGGGCCACCAGTCCATTGCAGGGCAGACACACAGATATACACATTCACAGCTAGGGGTCAATTTAGGCAACTCCATGTCTTTGGACTGTCGGGGGGAAACCCAAACAAACACAAGGAGGACATGCAAACTTCAGACAAAGGATCCCAAATGCCCCAGCCCAGAATCAAACCCAGGCTGTACTTGCTGTGAGGTCACAGCGCTACTTATTGCACCGTTGTGCATGATCTGTTAAGACAGTTAATAGCAGCATCTTCCAGCATTGTCTGTATGGCTCTTTACACAGGATCTGTAGACCAAGCATGATGTTTACATAACTGCATTTAACAGCATGCATAAACTATAACCTGTGCATTATATTGGACACAGTCTCATCCACAGCATGCTCATTAAACTCAAGAGACAGCATTATACTCTGTATTCACTGTGTGCTGTGCCGTGTGCTAGACTGCATCCACATCCATGTAAATGACAAGTACCGGTGAATAAAAGGGCTTTTGAAAGTGATAAGCGGATACTTCTGTGATGATGTCAGCAGCTGCCAAGCTGGCGATTGGTCTAAACACACAAGAACACAAACAGAAGCCTTGAATGGCTCTGCTACATGCAGGCAATAGTGTTTCCATGACAACTGAGGAGGACCATGGATGCAGGGAAGAGCTGCTGGTCCTTTCACTGGTCATCTGTTCTTACTGTATCATGCATGATGTGTACACACACACACACACACGCACACACACAGTTACACACACAAGCACACACACACACCTACGCACACACACATGTGAAGTCATTTTATGGGCCAAGGCCCTGCTCGCAGACTCTCAAACCAGCTTATCAGGGCTGTACAGCAAAAAATGGGTGGAAGGAGGGGTGGCGGGGTGCAGAGGCACAATCAGAGGAAGCATGGCTGTGTACTGATTATCTCCCTCTCCGAGCCAGCAGGCTGCTCAGAGCAGAGAGAGGGGGGGACAGACGTGAGCTCATTACCGGAGCCAGCAGTGAGAAACTGCCCCTAAACTCTTCATCACCTCATCTGCTCTCTCTGCTACTGGAAAGCTAATACAGAGATCACATTGACCTCATCCACTAGCCAGCTATAATGCTTGTCACTTGGGCTGTTAAACTCAAATTACAGAACCAGATAAGAAAGTTTTGAATGTTCAAAAACCAAAGATCACGATTAGCCATCATAAGAAAGTGTCAGCATTAACTGCAAATATACATTAGGCTGAGAAAGACTCAGCAGAAAAGGTCAGCACCAAGAGGAGCTAATGACTTGCTAAACTGAGTCAGAGTGTTTGGAAACAACGGGGATTCATATGAGACTCCAAAAGCACTTATGGTTCTTACTTACAGTGCTTACAGTGCTTATTTACTTGCTTACAGTGGTTAGACAGCAGAGTGGATAATGTCATAGCTTTGTATGCTGGAAATGAGTTTGGGTCCCGGCTCAGGCAGTATATACGTATATGTATATACGCTCATCATCAAGAGAATAGCTGCACCCAGAAGGAAGTGTGGGATTGCAGTGCTATTGGGAAGGAAGATAAAGGTTACCAGGAATAATAAATGGTAATAAATTTAGACTGATATGATCAATATTTATTGAGCTACACTCTCAGTATGTCCATTTTCAAAGTGATGCCAGTGACATGTTTCCAAAAAGTCAGGACAAGAGCAACGAAAGAATGGTAAAGTGGTGTAATGCTCAAAACTCCTGGTGGAACATCTCACGACTAATTAGGTTAATTAGCAATTAGATAGCAGAGTGGATAATGTCATAGCTTTGTATGCTGGAAATGGAAATGAGTTCAAGTCCCAGCTCAGGCAGTAATGTGTATATACGCTCATAATCAAATATTTATTGAGCTACACTCTCAGTATGGCGTCGGGCCGCCATGTTTGCTAACGCATCATGCTAGACGTCTCGGCATGGAGTTGTAGAGGTTCCTAATGGTGTCCTGTGATAATCCATCCTATGTAGCTTGATTATTCTGGTGCTGGCACTAACAAACATTTAGTCAAAAGACACGGCTCCTCATAGAAGGTTCTCTTTATGCTTATCTTAATGTTTTACTTTAGAACAAAAATGAAGATGTCAAACTATAAAATAGCACTCATGGAATTATACAGTCCACCTTAAGGAACTTTACAGGAGGACAGAACAGCTTTGTTAACCTGCAGTGGAGGCTGATAGAACAAGGTTTACTTCTAAGCAGTGTTGGAGCAATTCTATTGGTCTGTCCATCATGAATATTCACTAAGCTGAAAGGAGAACTAGAGCTTTTACACTGTGCAGAAAAAGAGATCAAAGTTTTTACACCACTAAATATACATTAGAGGTGGAGATATGGAGAAATATCATACTGTGGTACATCAAGAGGATATGTGGTATATCAGGATATGTACTGCTTCAGACTCTCATCAGTTGAACTGTTAAGTGTAAGCCTGTAGAGACTTTAAGATCACCAACAACATCCATTTAGCTGGGTGTCTAAACTTTTGACTGGTGCTGTATATACTCAGTCTACGATGTTAAACTGAATGGAAGTTAATCAAATGATTCCATGTACTGATCTCCACAGGGCATACAGTTAAAGATAAAACATCCTTTTCAACATTTAAAGCCGGTGTATTATGTGAAAGTTTGGGCACCCTTAGAGATTTGAGCTCTCAAATAACTTTCACAAAGGTCTCAGATCTTAATTAGCTTGTTAGGGCTATGGCTTGTTCATAGTCATCGTTAGGAAAGGCCAGGTGATGCAAATTTCAAAGCTTTATAAATACTCAGACTCCTCAAACCTCGTCCCAACATTCTGCAGCTGTGGACTCTGAAAATTAAAATAACTGATGCCTGTAAAGCAGGATTAATGTAATGTAATCAGGTAATTAACAAATGGCAGTTAACAGGAACTCGGGAGGTCAAGTTGAGGCCTGGAAGGTCCAGCTTTCCAAGAAAACTGCTAACTGATAGAAAGGCAAATCAAACACCTCATTTGTGTGCTCACCAGTAACAATTCAGTGTCAGAAGTTTGCAAAGGAACATCCTAAACAAGCCTTTCGCATGCAGAATTGCATGGAATGAACAAATCTCCAACTGTTAAGCCCAGAGGTGGACTGGTGTGGACTTGAGTTGTCGCCAGTTCCACAAGGAACATTTCACTGGTAGAGTGGAGAACTGATTCAATCAAATACCAGCTAATTCTGGAAGCAAACACCACACTATCAGTAAAAAGTGAGATATGGAAAAAAGATGACTTGTACAACAGACTACAGACTACCTCAAGAGGAGCAAGCTACAGTCTCCCAAACCTGAACATCACTGGAAATATGTAAATTGACCTCAAAAGAGTAGTGCATGCAAGACTGCCCAAGAATCTCACAGAAGTAGCAGCCTTATGCAAGGAAGAATGACCAAAATCCTCCAAACAAGACCTGAAAGATTTTTAGCTACTACAAAAAGCAAGTTTCCAAAGGGGGTCACTAAGCACTGACCATGTGTAACCGGTCCCATTTGGAACCCGGTCACCCCTGCTCTGCGTTGTGTTGTGGGAAGGAAGAACCAAGGGGGCCTCGATATGGCACCATACATGCGGGGTGAAAGTTCAAGTAATTTTACACATGACCATAATATAAAAGAAAAACATGACAGTTGCCACAGAAATATACCAAACAACAATTATACATATTCAAATGAGCTCCCTGTAGTGTACCACTTTTTATGAATATTTTTTATATAAAACAGTTTAACATAAAAACAAGCAACAGACATGAAAACCATATACAAGAGAAGCGAGCGAGAGCATACCTGGATGTATACAAAGAACAAGCAGTGAGAACTAGCACCCAGCCTCGTGTCTGCCCGTGTTAGCCTCTGTGCACCAAGAAAACCACAGAAGGTGGGGGAGGGGGTTAGCCTAGCACAACACCGGCAGCTATAGCATGCTAACTTCTCACAGCTTTACGCTGGTAATCCCGAAAAAATAATACAACAAAACATCCAGTTCATAGCTCTAAA
The DNA here is from genome assembly GCA_034552555.1 of Semaprochilodus insignis. Lineage (NCBI taxonomy): Eukaryota > Metazoa > Chordata > Actinopteri > Characiformes > Prochilodontidae > Semaprochilodus > Semaprochilodus insignis. Next base: position 3,251,495 of record CM067475.1, on the reverse strand, counting down.
CATCTCGCTTTATATTTCACATATTTACAACTTTTTGCACCATATAGGTGAAAAATAATAAAAACACAAATAACACCGTTACACATGCAGGGTGACCAAAGTTTTGGTTCAGGCCCATTTCCTCTACAGAGATACAACTTTCATCCATTCATGTTTTGAGTTTTCTTATCCTTCTGGGTCGTGCTTTTTTTGGGGTGGGACGCAAGGGTTTTGGGGGGAACTACAGTCTATCCCAGTGCTCATTGGGCAGAAGGCAGGAAACACCCTGAACAGACCGCTAGCCCATCATTGGGCAGACACACACAGTCATTCACACCCTCACCCCTAGGGGGGCAATTTAGCATCTCTAATTCACCTGACTGCATGTCTTTGGACTGTGGGAGGAAACCAGAGAACCTAGAGAATACCCGCACAGACAAGGGGAGAACATGCAAACTCCACACAGAATGGACCCTGGGGCAAAGCCCCAGTTGGGAATCAAACCCAGGCCCTTCTTGCTGTGAGGTGACAGCGCTACCCACCATGCCTCCCAAGAAATGCGAAGTTTAACTTAATAAATTAATTCCAATAATTAAGAGCTTTCTGTATTGCTCATAAGCAGTTTTACAGTGTTGTCGGTTCACTATGATGTCTGGAAATGTTTAAAATGTGGCATATATGGAGTTCCATAGGCTAGCGGGGCACGATGACTATAGAGAATTTTTCAGTGCTATTTATTCTGCATGCTACAGTTCAACTCGACTTCTGTTCAACTCAAAAGGGAAAACAGTGTCACTTTTGCACTTGCATGTCTACTGGGAAGATTGTTTTTCCCTATACAGATTTGACCTACTTCCAAAGCTCCTACCCACATGTCTCTGAGAGGGAGATAAGGAATAGAAAGATGGGGAAAAGAGAGAGAGAGAGGGAGAGAGATGGAACAGTTCAGTTTTCTCCCCTTCAGCTGTCTCCCAGCAGGAGTTCTAGGGTAGAGGATTCTCTGCCCACCGCTCCCCCCAACCCCCCACCTTACTCACTCACTCACTCACTCACTCACTCGCCCATCCACTCCTCCTTTATTCTTGCTCTTTCAAATACCAACTTTAAACACACACATACACACACACACAAACACACATACACACACACACACACACACACACACACACATGCACAGAAAAGGGCAGATAAAATATGAATTTACATATTATGAAGCGCTATGACATTAACAGTGCCTGGTGCCTAATTCATCATATTACTAGACAGAGAATTACAGATCAGCTCGGTCACATGTGCTCATGTTATAGATTCTGCTGTTTGACCTGTATTTATTATCTCGAAAATTTAATGTAGTTTAATTATGTAAGTGTGAATTCCCAAATGAGGTCCATTACAAACAGATTTGTGTCTGATAGGTTCATGTAGGTCATCTGGCATGTATATTTCATCATGTCATATCAAAACCCTTATCAAAACTACATTATATTACACATCATTTGAAAACACGGGCTGTGAACCAATAGAAATGGCCCCAAAATGATTGCTTAGTTTAAATCGTATTTGACAAATAAGCGGTTTCCTGTTGCATTAGGAAATCATTCATCTGAATGTTTTCAGTGTTTCCTTTGGAGTTCCCCAAGGTTCTGTTTTAGGGCTGCTGCTGTTCTCACTGCACATGTTCATTCATACATTCCTTCATGTTCTGAGGTGCTTATATCTGGGTCACAGGGGGTGCTTTGCCCAGCACAGGCAGCCAGTCCATCACAGACTGTACATGTTATATCCAGGAAACATGATCAGGAAACATTATATCAATTATGATAATGCTTGATTAATAAACATTAAAAAACATATTAGCTTTTACTTACAGGGGGTATATTATGAAAACTTACTTTTTCAGTTCTTGTGCACATCCATTTGAGTCTCTAGAGTGCCTACCAACCCATGAATGGTGAAATAAGATAACCCAGTCTGTTTTTTGCAGGCTGCTTAGATCAGAAAACATGGGACTCAATCTTTTAAGATTTGACTCCCCTCTCCTACATCAAGTGGGGGCTCATTACAATAATGCCACCTTCCATATGAGATTCTCAGAACTACCTTTGTGAAGGCGCTCCTTCTTTTCTGTCAGAGCCACTGGCATTACATGGAAGCTAAGACCTAAGCACCATAACTGATCAGCTGTATGCTGAACCTAAGTCAGCTTCTTATTCACCAGCTTCTTGTTTGAATTTTCCACTTCCAAATCCAAATTTGTCTAATTCCACCTTAAATGGTGCAGCAGATGCATTCTGGCATCTCAGGTTGCCTGTCAAGTTTCTTGTTTGAAGTTTCCAGTTCCACCCTAAATGATGCAGCAGTTACATTCTCATACCTCAGGCTACCTGTCCAGTTTCCAGTTTGAATTTTCTAGTTCCACCTTAAATGGTGCTTTATTTGTTATTCTGGCATCTCAGGCTACAAACGACAGGGATGAAACTTGGTGGGTAGGTTTGACATTGTGAGACATGCGAATGATTCAAGTCTCACGCTCAGCCGTGCATGTGATTTAAGCAAGGACGGGCCTTATTGCTGTACCTGACTGACCCAACAGCCACGATTGTGGACATTCAGCGAGCAGTGATGTCCTCAATGAGTCATCCTGTTAGTGCCAGCACCATTGGCAGACAGCTGTACGACACAGAACTACGTGCAACACGTCAACATCACCAAAGACTACGATGGTGTCGTGCCAGACTGTCATGGAGTGACTCCGAATGACAGCGGGACATCTTTAGCGACAAGTCCCGCTTTTGTCTAATAAATCCATGTGTGGAGGCACAGTGGTCAGCACCAAGATGAACGGTTTGTTCCACTTCCTTCTGGGTGTAACTACACTTTTGATGATGAGTGTAATTGTGGTCTATGTTTCTCTGGCCGTTTAGCACTAGCTATCCATAATGAAGTTAACTCTATTAGTTGAATGGCAGTAAGATGTACTTCATCTGATCAGCACATGAATAACGTGAGTAAAATGAGAGGGGACTGTAAAGCCCCTCAACCCATGCCCTTTCACCCATAAGTATTTACTCCCATAAGACTTTTAGTAACGACAAACTGCATAATGAAATCATAGCTTGTTTATCACTAGGCAGGTTTTCTCCAGCTCAGTTACATAGAAGGCTGTAGGGTTCATATCATCTCAGTGTCTACATTATCTCGTGCCAAGTGCACACACACACACACACACACACTAACACATGCAAGCACACACTTCTGGGCCACTTAAGCTCTCTCGCACCCACACAGTCTCACTTTGGCAAAGAAGCAGAGTCTTCTTGAAGCGGTTGCTCTAAACACACACACACACACATGCCTCTGTATGAAGCTATGACGATCCCTCTTGATCCGCATGCTGTTTGATATCAAGCCTTTCCAATCGCTCGTAGTGCACATACCGACTTTAACAAACTAGCGCTGACACCAGATAAAAGCCTTGAAAGGCACGTTTGAAAAGAGTGAACTTCATGCAGTTTTAACCACAAGCTCCTGGAATCAAAGATTCTAATGTACTCTAATGTACTGCACACAGTTTAATGAGTGTGGACTCCTCGGGCTAAACGTCAATCAGCTTGGCTCCGAGCGTTTGATAGGACCTGTTTTTGATATCCCAAAGCAACTCTTTTAGTCGTCTAGTCAGCTGTTCTGGTACGCACGCCGAGCACTGCTCTGACGAGGCATGTTTATCTGCTCCAGTGGAATGTAAATGAGTCTGTATCAGGTGCTGAGCTTTATAGCATGGGTCATAGTCCACTTGTTGCTATTTATAGGATCAAGTCTGACTTGTAGAGGCTTCTGAGGAGAGCAGTGTGTCAGTGGTATGCTGTGGTGGAGCTCCTCTCTGGCACGCTGCTGATGAGAGTGAAACGCAGATCCATGGGCATAAGCCATGACCCATATATACTGCACATATTAGAAAAGCCTGGGTCTCTGCTCATAAATCTCCCCCTCAGTAGCCTATCTATAGAAATGGGGTAACAGTTCACATCAGCCAGCTATTCGCGCTAAGGCCAGCTTTTTACTGAAGCCCCTAAAAGGCTGTACACATACTGTATTTAATCTACTGTCCCATCATAACAAGGGGGGGAGTTGTAATGATTTCATAATGCTCTTTTAGGCCTTTAGAAAGCAGTAGCTGCTGACTGCTAGTTACTAGGTTATTAAGCAATAACATGCATTTGCGTGATACTAAACTTGAGTGTTTTAAGTACACTCATCATCAAAAGAATAGCTGCACCCAGAAGGGAGTGTGGGATTGCAGTGGTATTGGGAAGGAAGATAAAGGTTACCAGGAACAATAGATGATAATTGAGATTGATATTGTGGCTGTTGGGTCAGTCAGTACAGTGATAAGGCCCGTCCTTGCTTCCATCATATGTGCAGCTGAGCGTAAAACTTGAATCGTTTGTATGTCTCATGATGTCAAACCTACCCACCAAGTTTCATTCCTCTCAGTTGATTCCTTCTGGGTGGAACTATTTGTGCAACTATTCTTTTGATGATGAGAGTAAAACCTGCTGATCAGATCTATTTGAGAACTGTGTGGGCGTGGCTTATTAGCAGCTTGATTTGATAGCTCTCTGTTCAACACTCCTAAACCTGCTAACAAACAGACAAACGAAGCAACCCACAGGGGAACGGACAAACAGACCTGCGGATGGACAGACGAGCAGACAGATGGATGAAGCAAATGCGATGTGAATGAAGGGCTGGACAGACGAACAATGTTGGTGTATAGCAATGGTGGACAGTAGGGAAGTAAATGTAATTAGTTGTGTGTCCGTAAGTAGTTTTCTGTGTATCTGTACTTTACTGAAGTATTTCTATTTTGGACGACTTTGTACTTTAACTCCACTACATTTCAAACTCAAACATCTTACTTTTTACTCCACTACATTATGCAAAATTTGGAATTCCTTTTGGCTTATGTGCACGTAACAACGTCAAAAATGTCAAAACAAAACAAGTTTATTCATGGATTCTCAGCATCCATGAAAATGTCTATTTTAGGCCTGGATTACATCAAGGACCACCTGGAGGAAGGTATGTAAAGGAGGATGGGATTAGTAAACAGATAAAACCTATTGTTCCTGACCACAATATAGAAATATGTACACATGCACTTTTGTTTATACAAACACTGTTTCCTTTTATAGTAAATGTGTCTCGGCTGGTTTATGTTTATGTACAGAGACTTACAGATGCAATATAGTAAAGGAAAACTCATTGTGAACCTGTTTAGAGCAAGTTTTTATTACACTTAAACAAATAAATCTTAAACCGAAACTTTGCTTGTTTGTAAAAAGTTATTTTATAGTGCTAGCTAATAGAACCTGTTCTCCTTCAGTGTTCTGATCATTTGAATAGACGTCAGTGTCAGACTAATTAATGAGCTTCTATTAAAGACTGGAGGACTGGGAGACACTAGAGTCTCTTCACCTACACTGAGCTGATTAAGAGTCTTGTTCCAGAAATGATAACAGGACATTAGAGCCATAATAAATCATGCTCCTGTTACTCGCCATACTTAAGTACATTTGAAGGTAAATACTTTATTACTGTTACTCCAGTGGAGGTCTAAAGGGAGGAACTTCTACTGACACTGGAGGAGTAGTTTACCTTACCTACTTTAACTCAAGTACATGGTTTGTGTACTTCGTCCACCCCTGGTGTATAGATAAAAAAATGAATGGACAAAGGAACAATGCTTCGGAGTCTGTTAGAATTGTGAGCTAACATGTTACCTTAAGTCTTATTAGATGACTGAAGGGATTAATTCATTCTACTGAAAACTAACATTTTCATGCGCTTCCTGTTATTAAGCAGTTATCGGCTTAATAAGAACACACTAATGAACACCTAAAATGCTTTCTCGAGATCTCAACATAGCCGAAACACAAAACATATCGTGCAACAGTTCCTTCAACTTTAATTCAATTACAGATGTGTGTTGAGTCAGTGTTCAGTGTTTGGTTCCAGCAGCAGGTTTAGGAGATATCAGTTGGCCTGTACACAAAACAACATTTTTGTTTTTGCAAAACCCCAAATAATGTCATTATCTTAGGAAAACAAGGCTTGTTATCTCAAGATCTTGAGTAAATGAGCCTGTTATCTCAAGAAAACAACAAATATCTTGTGATAATGAAACAAACAGCAGGAGATAACAGTGAACTTGTCATGAAGGGGAACAGGCTTGTTGTTGAATGAAATGAAATTGACCCTTTTGTAACCTCTTTTTCACTTCATCTCCAGTAACGTTGAAGGAAATATGTATTATTTACAAAACGTAACGTAAACATGATCTTCATCCCTATAGGTGAGCAGTGTTTTATCGGATTTATGCTATATTGAGGGGGCAAAACCTGGTCATAGGCTAAGGTTAGGGTAAGGTGAGAACTGGGGTTAAGGTTAGGCTATGGGTAGGATTAGGGTTAAGGTAAAAGCTATGGTTAATGTTTGGGTTAAGGTTCGGGTAAAATAAGAATTGGGATTAGAGTTAAAGTTCAGGTTAGGGTGCGGTTACGGTATGGTTGGGATTAGGGTTAAGGTTCAGGTTAGGGTTAGGGTGCGGTTAGGATATGGGTAGTATTAGGGTTAAGGTTTCGGTTAGGGTTGTAGAAGTTCTAGTTAAGGTTCTAGTTTAAGGTAGAGGGGAATGAATGGAAGTCTATATCTGAATGGAAGTCATGGTGTCTGTGTGTGTGTGTGTGTGTGTGTGTGTGTGTGTGTGTGTGTGTGTAACAAACCCGTTTAATCTCAGCTCGTCTTTGTAGAGAGGTTTGAACAGACCAGAAGTGTACATTGTCAGATATACCACACCGACCACCTAGCGACACGCTAGCAACCAGCCGGGATACCATAGCAACCACCTAGCAACATGCTAGTAACCACTTCACAAGACCTTAGCAACTTCTAGAGATAGCAGAGCAACTGCCTCTTGAATACCCTAGAAATCAACAAACAACACCTTATCCACCACCTGGGACACCATAGCAATCGCTAAGACAAACCCTAGCAAGCACCTGGGATACAATAGGAGCCAGCTGGAATTCCATAGCAACCATCTAGAAACACCCTCACAATCGTGGAAAATACCATAGTTAGAGCGTCCACTAGGGGGAGCTGCAGAAAGAGGCTCGAGCAGCATGTTCCTGACCCAGTTCATCACATTTCATTTACCCCTGCAAGTCATTTGACGACTGTCCTGTATTCACTGAGGACTCTTTCTTAGCTGCAGTCAGTTTAAAGTGTCCACCTGCCCCTCTGTCTTCTCCAGCTTGTGACCCGGTGGCTTCTGTCTGTTGTCTGACCTCGTTTCTACTCCTCGCTCGTGTTTTCCTGGTGACCTTCAGTAAAGGCTGGGCGCTGTCAGCGAGATTTTCGCCTGTGTGTCTGCTGCCATGCGTTGCTTTGACATGTCCACTCCTTTCTGCACACACAGACACTGCACGCTCATCCACACATCCTGCATCGGTGCGGTCTGACACACACAGACACACACTCCATCTGTCAGCATAGGAGCTGCATGGCTATATGCTAGGCCTAGAGATGCTCCTCAACTCTCACTCTCTCTCTCTCTCTCTCTCTCTCTCTCTCTCTCTCTCTCTCTGTCTCACTCTCTTTCTTTCTCACTCTTTGTTTCTTTTTCTCTCTTTCTCTCTCTCTGTCTCACTCTCACTCTTTATTTCTTTTTCTCTCTTTCTTTCTCTCTCTCACTCTCTGTCTCTCTTTCTTTTACTCTTTCTCCCTCTTGCATTCACTCTTTCTTTCTGTCCCTCTCTCTGTCTTTCATTCTTTTCTCTTTCCCTCATTCTCTTTCTTTCTTTGTTTCTTTCCCTCTTTTTATATCTCTCTCACTTTTTATGTCTCCCTCTTTCTTTCTTTCTCTTTCTTTGTCTTCCTTTCACGCTCTGTTTCTGTCACTCTTTCACTCTCTTTCTCTCCCTCTCCCTGTCTTGTATTCTCTCTCTCTTTTTCTTTCTCCCTCTCTCTCTCTCTCTTTGTCTTCCTTTCACGCTCTGTTTCTGTCTCTCTTTCACTCTCTTTCTCTCCCTCTCCCTTTCTTGTATTCTCTCTCTCTTTTTCTTTCTCCCTCTCTCTCTCTCTCTCTCTCTCTCTCTCTCACTCCCTTTCTCTCCCTCTCTCTGTCTTGTATTCTCTCTCTCTCTCTTTTTCTTTCTGCCTCTCTCTCTCGTTTTCTCGTTCTTAACCCTTTTAACCCTAATCTGAATACTTGGTAGATTGCCCAGTTACCAGTACAGCTGATAGTGAGAGCACTCCTGACAACATACAACAATACACCCATAGGCCACGACAACATTCAGCAAGCTGTGATGGCCTCCATGAGTCATACTTTTAGTGCCAGCACCATTGTCAGATGGCTGAACGATGCAGGACTACATGCACGCAGACCGTTAGGACACCCTTAACACCACGTCAGCCTCACCAAGACTGCAATGGTGTCGTGCCAGACACAGGTCATCTTCAGCAACGAGTCTTGCTTTTGTCTTGGTGGAGGCACCATGGTCACCACCAAGATGAACGGTTTGTTGTCACATGTCAGACGTCCAGATAGTCTTGTGTCATGGTGTGGGATGCAATTCCATATGATGCCAGATTACCCTTGGTCTTCATTACAAGCACTTTGACAGCCCAAGGTTACACTAATGAGGTCCTGTAACCAGTGTCCCTGCCTTTTCTAAACACACACTCCGGTACGCTATTCCAACCGGACGATGCTCGTATGCATACTGCTGCAGTCTCAAGAGCCTGCCTTGAACACACAGATACTATGCCATGGCCAGTTGCATTGCCAGACCTATCCCCGATTGAAAATGTGTGGGATGCTCGTAGACACGTCAGTACAACTCCACCCCTACCACAAAATCTGCAGGAGTTGTGTGAGAATATTCAAGCTGCACGGGATGGATTATCACAGGACACCATTAGGAACCTCTACAACTCCATGCCGAGACATCTGGCACGTTGCGTTAACAAATATGGCAGCCCGACGCTACACTGAGAGACACTACTTCTGTATGTGTAGCTTAATAAATATTGCCCATATCAGTCTGGCCTATATCATATTGTTCCTGGTAACCTTAATCTTCCTTCCCAATAGCACTGCAACCCCACACTTCCTTCTGGGTGCAGATGTTCTTTTGATGATGAGTGTATATTCACTGAGACTTTCCAGCACGTTCACCTGAACATCCACAGGCACATTTACACATTCAAATAGGCCCCTAAAAAGTGCCGGCTGGCTCTGGGAGATGTTGACACTGGAAGGTTGCGTAATACAAACACACCTGCGGCCGGTCACATGTGGACTTAATGCCAGAGCCACACGCATCAGAACAGAACCGCACACCTTGGCCCGCACAGTCTGAGCTGGGAAAACGCTTCTACAGTGATGGGCGCCAAAGAGCAGGCATGACTGCTGAAAAGCAAGTCTTCACAAATCAGGAGACGGTCACGCTGAAACCCCCTGAGCACAGTGAGAGGAAACTAAGGGGGTAAACGTGTGATGAGTGCAGAAGTTCAGGCTGGATTAAGACCAAGGCAAGCAGAGAGCGCATACAATTAAGGAAGTGAGAAAACCACTTTACACTATTAAAAATAAAGGTGCCACAAGGAGATATCTGGAGCGATGCCATGGATGAGCCACTTTTGGTTCCCTAAAGAACTTCTGCATAATCCTGCAAAATTCTAAACTAATTAATGGATTTCCCCAGAACCATATGTCCCAGCAAAGATTAATTAAGAGGCCTATTTTTAAAAGAGTTAGAAAAAGGAATTCAATTGCTGTCACAACAAAACTTCATATCTCTAAAATAGTAACAGTATAGGAGAAGGAAAAACCATTTAAATTATAATACATAAATAGTATATAAGCTCACCTTGCATGTTTAGGGTGGTAGTAACTTCAGGCTCCTACAGATGGCATTGCATGAGGATGATGGAGCTATAAATACCCACGGGGTGTGAGTGGCAGGATCCATAGACTGAGAAGAGGTGCTACAGTGCAGTGAATGTCTCGTTCCATGTGTGGAAAATGGCTCCAAAGCAGATGTTAAAGGAGTGACTGCATTTGGGCGTACGGGTCTACCAGCAGTGGCTGAAATCACAGTCTACAGGGAATTCTCCTCGGAATTGTGCCAGGGAAGGCATCCACCAATTCTGGACCAACTGCACAATTCTATGATGCAAGAGTGTCTGAACATTGATGTGGCCTACATCCAGAAACTTGTCCAGTCCATGCCAAATCCAGCCACAGCTGTTATTTGTGGTCATGGTGTTATTTGAGGTGTATATATATATATATATGGACTCGTGCTGGTGATCTGATCAGTGTCACTGCTGGACTAAGAATCCACCAACCAAAACGATCCAGCCTACAGTGTCCTGTGGGCAGCTACCACTGTGTCAGTGTCACTGCAGTGCTGAGAATGATCCACCACCCACATAATACCTGCTCTGTGGTGGTCCTGTGGGGGTCTTGACTATTAAAGAACAGGGTAATAAAGTATACAGAGAAACAGATGGACTACAGTCCGTAACTGTAAAACTACAAAGTGCTCCTATATGGTCAGTGGAGCTGATATCATAGTCAATACATGTAGATGCAAGTTATGTGTACCTAATAAAGTGCTCAGTGACGGGAATAAACATAAGCATTTATGCTGGCGGTGCTCTAGGGTGTGGGATCAGTGTCAGCTCTGGTTACTAATTGACATATGCCGCTCCTTAGGGACACCAGGGAGCCCACCCTGACTCCTGGGTTATTGCTATACCATATTGGCTAAGAAGCTGAATTATTGGCTAAGAAGCTGAACAGCAATCTTAAAAAAGAATGTCTGGAGCCGTTAAACAAAGAAGAACAAGAAAAGTATGGTGTGCTGTGCACATTATTTCTCTTTTGTTTTGGCTTGTAGTTGGACAACAAGACGTAGTGGATCTGGAGTCTGTCTAACGGAGCAGGCTTACACAGACTGACAAACTCAAGACACAGTTAACCTGTTTCACAACAGTGTTTAACAACTCTCTCTGTAAAGCCAGGTTTAGATACTCAGACTGTGATTAATCCTTGTGTGTTTACATCTAGATAGTTTGGGGTTGTCACCTGCTTGTTAAGTCCCATGGTATGTGTGACATAATAGACATTTATGGGTCCAAACACACTTTCAGATCCCCAAAGCAAACAACAATGATGGAACCTGTGAACTTTTTCACACTCACCTCCTTCTTTAGTGAGGCACCATTGAGGGTTAAAAGGGTCTAAATTCCTTCAGCTCCAATCCACTGATGAGGACGTCCAAGTCAAAGCCACTACTGAGAAAATCCGTAAAATCTATAAGATCCGGTTGGACAGTAGCCACTCAGCACATGGCCTGGTCGCCTTACTGCCATCAGGCAGGAGGCACCGCGGCATCCAGGCCAGAACAAAATGGCTAATGAACAGTTTCTACCCACAGGCTATCAGGTTCCTGAACAAGCTGTGAGCCTTTCACCAATACCACTTCACTCTGACACTTTATTATTATTAATATATCATATCACTGCTATAGACAATATCACTGATCTTCCTTCTCTCTCTCAGATTATCCCTGCCTAACATATTGTACGTATCAGAGAATTCCTACACAGAGCCTCCTGTCTCTGTATAGTCTGTAGTTTGTGCATATACTGTGTATTTTGTATTTATTTAATTCTTTATATCGCTTTTATTTAATATGTTTAGTTATTATGTTTATTAATGCCACCCTGCTGTAGAGTATTAACCTCAGCCTCACCACAAACATTTCAATTCATAAATGTCCTGACATTCTGTGCAAATGACCAATAAACTTGAAACCTGTAGTGTGTTGGCTGAGGCCCTCTCAGCTGTGACCCTTCATGTTTGACTAGGATCAAAACCTACTCGGTTGTTGTTCTACCACGTACAGTGAGGGGACATAGAAGAGGAAAAGGCTGCACTTGATAATACATTTGACTTTTGCCAGTGGTCTTAACATTAGCTACCACCTAGCGAAGGTTGTCGCTCTCTGGTAAAAGCCAAACTGGCCCTGTGCGAATATCCGCCACATAAGGGTTTTATAGGGTGTTTCTCGCTATGAACCCGCATCTTCCTGTTTTGGTTGTCAGCCCTTTCAACCCATCCTACGTTTATACTACCGGGCAACAGAGTGACAAGCGACCAGTCATTTCCTATGGGAGTAGGTGATTTATAGCCGCGATTTAGCAACAAGCAGCAAGTAACACGGTGACAAGCGACAAATGAAGTTCTCAACTTCATGCAAATGAATTATGACGCGGTGAAGCGACATTGTGAACGATTGGCTCCAACGAATTCTCCGGACCAAACAAAGACATGGGGGCTCCTAGCTAGCTAGGTGAGCCAGCATGCTAACCAGCCAATAAAGCTTGCCACAAATACAAGCAGTTTGGTTTCCATACAAATACGTTCGTCAGTAATATTAGGTGCTTTCAAAACTCGCTAGCTTTCCTGGACCTCGTCCACGCCCACATGTGACAATGTGAGCAGCCTCGAACACACCCACAAGAGAGACAAACTTGGGGCCACGTAAGCAACTTGTCGCCTGCTAGTGTGAACGGAGGGTTAGCTAGCTATCTACATCAGCCCTCGTCTGACCAACAAGCCTGACAACCAAAAACATGAAGATGTGGGTTCATAGCAAGAAACACCCTAATAAACCCACAGTTTACATCAAGGGTGTCTGCAAAGGGCCAGTCTGGCTTTTGCCAGTGGGTGTCAATTAGCTAGCTAATATTTGATCCCAATGGCAGATGCCAAATATTGTTTTTCTTCATTTTAAGAATTGTAACTTAAGTATCAACTATAGCCATTTCCCACAGTGGTCAGATCCAAACAACAAGGACGACAGCACTGCAGCATGAGAAAAGATGAGAGGCTCAGCTAGCACAGAAGAGTCTTTGACCTGGACGCAAGGTCAATACGCCAGGTCTTGACAAGAGGACTGTAATTAGTTAGCCTCTAATTTTACTGTACATTAGCTAGTAAAATGAGGGGGCTTTACAAATCCTGCTTAGGACCACCAAAACCGTGGCACTGGCCCTGAATGGGGTTCAAATGCATCTCCGTGGTATTCTTCAATGAATTACAAAGCCATAATAATAGCAAGTCTGTGTACAAAAGTCTTTTAATGTGTTGTGACATGAACATTCATCAGGCAGAGAACCACACATGCAGTTCCATACAAATATACACACCTCTATCTCTCTCTCTCTCTCTCTCTCTCTTTCTCTGTTTATCTACCCATACCCACACATACACACATACACAAACCATCCAGGCAAAGTCCCCTGTGTGTGTGTGTGTGTGTGTGAGAGAGGGAGAAAGAATAGTCAGGATAGTGCTGCAGCGCGTCTCCTCCTCAGGCTGATTGACTTCCTGTCTCTGCTCCGCTCTCCTTCCTTCCATTCAGCAAGCTTCTTTCTTCCTCACGTGCCAGATTATTGTGTCCCAACAGCAGCTAAATCGCTCAGATTCCTCTAACGCACATGTGCACCGCAGTGTACTGCTGTCGTCTGCTTAGGCCTCGTGGGGCTGAGCCTGTGTAGTTGTTGTTATGGTGGAAAGTCCCTGCAGAACCCCCCGCCAGCACATAAGCTAATTGCATTTACTCTGATTCTCCAGCTTTTACACTCAAGTGTAATGAGAGCTTGGATCATCTGGTCAAACAATGAGAAGACTGCACATCAGTTATCTATTTATAGACGTCAGCTTTTATTTCTTGTCAAGTATTCTGTCTCAAGTTCTGAACACCACCTTTCAAATATGAGGCACTTTGATTAATAAGTGAATTTTACCTTCATTTCTCAGTTATTACAGAAACGTCCACAGCTCTATTCAACACTCAGGACACACAGAAACGTTGCGGCGCCACTGGTCAAACTACACGCTTCTTGTAATGTTGAAAAAATTATGATAAATTTAGACTGATATGGACAATATTTATGGAGCTACACATACAGAAGTAGTGTCTCTCAGTATGGCGTCGGGCCGCCATGTTTGCTAACGCACTATGCCAGATGTCTCGGCATGGAGTTGTAGTTGTCCTGTGATAATCCATCCCATGCAGCTTGAATATTCCCACACAGTTCCTGCAGATGGTGTGGTAGGGGTGGAGGTGGAGTGACACAAGGCCTTCTGGACGTGTGACACGTGACAGCAAACTGTTCACCTAGGCGCTGACCACGGTGCCTCCACACACGGATTCGTTTGTCGTCTTCACCAAGACAAAAGCGGGACTCGTCACTGAAGATGACCTGCTGCCGTTCTGAGTCACTCCATGACAGTCTGGCACGACACCATTGCAGTCTTTGGCGACGTTGGCGCAGTGTTAAGGGCAGTTGTCGTAACAGCCTGCGTGCATGCAGTCCAGCGTCGTGGAGCCGTCTGTCAATGACGCTGGCACTAAAAGGATGACTCATGGAGGCATCACTGCTCGCTGAATGTCCACAATCGTATATATATGATTGGCATAGTAGTGTACAGGTCTCGCAAACACTCTGAATCACGATGCAGGTGTTACCCTTGTTATTTAGGCCTAAGGGGCTAAACGCAATCCATCAGTGTCCTGGTCCTAGAGTTCTGATGCAACCTGTATCTAGCTCAGATTAGGAGCAATCAGCAGGAGTGCAGTGCTGTGTGCACATTGTTAGACCTGCATTTACCCCACATCTCACCTCTGACTGCTTCAGGAACTTACAGTGAGAGCCATTGCCAGGCAGATGAGGAAGACGAGCACAGACTCTAGGGCTTGAGAGATGGTTTTCGTCATCTGAGCCCGGCTTAATTTCATCTGCCTGCCATTTCCCCTCTTGCCCTCCATTGCAGAATGCAGTAATGGCCTCCTCCATGTCAAGGGCAACATGTCATCATCAAAGTACACAGTGACAAAACCGCATTGTTGTTGTCAGCCCAAATAATCCAGAAATCCGGCTAATGAGGTTTGGGTAGGTTTTTGGCTGGGGTTCAATCTGCCACCCAGAGCGCAGACTTTTCAGCACACATCAAAAAGTGTCTCCCCGATCTGTCTCACTTTGTGCAAGTAAAGGAAAGCAGAAATGCACTGCTTTTGTTTGATCTATAAATGGATGACACAGTTACTGGTGGTTGTAATTAGGTTTTCTGTATTATTATTCCCATACTTCCTCTATCTTGTGTTAAAATTAGTGACTGGATAGGAATAACCAGCTCAGATTTCTTCACCATGGTGCAAATAGGAAGCGGGAGGGCCTGTAAAGTCCAATATAGCCATTTTATTTGAGATCCAGAATGACCGGTGAACCTGCATGTGAACCTGATTTGCTGATGATGGTAAAATAGTGGTATATCTGAGAAGCAGATGTAGGTCTCAGCCACGTCTACATTTAAAGGGAACCTATTATGCTCGTTTTCATGATTTGTTCATGGTTTCTCCATAACTTTTAATTTTTTGGGTCTAGAAAGGAATAACATGCTTCAGTTTTCTCAAACCACAATGTTTGTCCTCATACTGTACATCCCTATTCACTCTCTGTCTGCAACATGCTGCATCTTTAAGCCCAGCCTCCTGATGAGCGCAGTGTGCTCCGATTGGTCAGCTTGCCTACTCTGTTCTGATTGGTCCACTGCCATCCTACTGGTATCCTACTACAAATTCCTCTCTTATGCTGCTCTGGCTACAGTGGTGTTGGTTCTGCTGGATCAGTTTGAGTCAGAGTCCGTTCCTGAAAATCCAGTAGAACAAGTTGGTAGATCCACCTTCACAAGCTAGACTGGAGTAGGATGTTTTAGAGTGCTCAGTTTCTACTGGTTTAGCTCTCTCTGTGTTGCATGAGGGTGTACTAAGCTTGCTGGTAGGCGGGCAATAAGGATTGTGTTACGAGATGATGTCACTGTGTAACAGAGAACAGGGCTGCAATTCCAGCAAGATGTTTCAGGCAGCTGAGAAAAGTGGCTTCTGTGGGAGAGGGTTTCTCCCTCTGGCATGTACTATGGGATTTAGAACTCTGCAGAACGTTTACATGCACAGAAAGCTCAAACAGACTAAAGGAAAGAGAGAAACCGGAAAAGCAGAAATACATCTGAAGCCAAACGCTTCAGCCATCTCCGAACTATTGTGAAGCACTGTCTCAGGCACCAGGCAACGTATTCCTAAGGGTTTCAAAACTGAATAGAAAACTGGAGCTTTTTGACTTTAATAAAAATTGTTTTATAAACAGAAACATAAATAAAAAACAAAGTAAAATACCACCTTATAAAAAAAAAAATAAAAAAAACACTTGTTGGGATTAAGCACTTTAGATGTCTGGTTCCATTCACCAACTCTGTGAACAATACTGAGCATTTCATGTCAAACCACTCTGAATAATGTTTACATCTTCATGATGTAATTATGCAGAAATCTGGAAAATTGGTGGAGTTGCCCTTCGTGCGTATGACTGTAATTACCAGCAAAGTGATGGAATTAGCTCTGTTTGTTTATGTGCATCTGTATGCATTTCATGTATGCATGCCATTGGTCCCGCTTTGAGCTGCAGTCGCTGTCATGCTCAGATGCGTGTTTGAGATGTCAGTGTGTTTACCTCATGTGAGCTACACACTGTAGAGCAGGAGCTAGCAGCATGGCTTGAGCAGAAAAGGCAACTGGAGTGCGCACAGAGGACCTTGGTTCCTTTATATGGAAGCAATAAAAGGAAAACAAAAAAGACTTGCGCTGCTGAGGCCCTACTACGAACCAAAACAAGCCTTTTATGTCCACTGATGACAAGCTACAACACATTCTTCTGGACAAACAGTGACAAAGCAGCTGAAGCAGCAGTGCAAATAATTAAGGATGAGCGAGATGATGGAGTATTGTTCCTTAAAAAGCCCTTCAGAGCAGCGCAGGCTCAGACAGAACGGGGGTGATGTATTCATCTAAAGATTAACGAGCTGCTGATTCGGAGCGGGCTGGAACAGGAACTCACAGCAGCAGCGGCAGCACTGCCATTAATAGCCAGCAGGTGAAGGCTTCCTTTTTTATAAGGGATATTTATGGAGGGGCGTGTCTGAGACTAGCTCCACTTCCAGCCTTTACTAAATCCTGCCTCTAACCTAATATGTGTGTACACATGTCTCTAACCCTTTAACCTTTTAGTGCAGGGGGTGATAAGTGGCTGTTTCTGCCATGATCTACTTCTTCAGCTTTGACCATTTTAAACAAGCAAGCGTATCAGTGGTGTCGGATCGAATCTCCAAATAGGTAAATTTACAGGTGAAGGGTAGAACAATCTTGACTTTTAAAATAATGTTGTGAGGTTCGGGTGAAACAGGACATTCGCAGGAGAGGCTTTTTAAGGATTTATTAAAATAAAACACAATCCAGCAGCGTAGTTGAAAAAACAGGCACAAGGTCAGGAAAACGGCAAACATACACAACAAAGGGCAATCCAATATCGAAGTCAGGAAACAGGCAGAAAGTCAGAAAACCAAAATAACAATGAGAAGAGATAAAGGCTCTGTAAGTACTGATATACAGAAACATTACTTCGTGAAGATGAAGTTCGACTGAGCAGCTTAAAAAGGAAGTAACACAGGTGAGACTAAGCAGTACTCGGGTGAGGTCGATCTGGGATTGGCTGTCGGCTGTGAGCAAGGAGTCACATGATCACCAGGGCAGTTCTGGGAATTGGAGTTAGCCGGCGATATCACCCGTAGGGAGCTTGACGGGCGCATGACAAATGTAATGTAAAGAGACTGTATTCCAAATAATTTTGGAGTGTTTCTGTCGGTCCATTTATCATCTAGTGCTCACTCAGTGAAAAGCACAATGTAAAACAACAACAAAAATGGATATACACTCATCATCAAAAGAATAGTTGCATAAATAGTTATTATAG
Source organism: Semaprochilodus insignis (assembly GCA_034552555.1). Classification (NCBI taxonomy): domain Eukaryota; kingdom Metazoa; phylum Chordata; class Actinopteri; order Characiformes; family Prochilodontidae; genus Semaprochilodus; species Semaprochilodus insignis. Next base: position 3,233,567 of record CM067475.1, on the reverse strand, counting down.
CTGATTTATCGCTATACCTGACTGACCCAACAACCACAATTGCGGACATTCAGTGAGCAGTGATGCCCTCCATGAGTCATCCTGTTGGCACCATTGGCAGACAGCTGCACAACGCAGGACTACATGCACGCCGACTGTCCTTAACACCACGTCAACATCACTCAACGTCACCACTACTTCTGTATGTGTAGCTCAATAAATATTGTCCATATCACATGCAGCACATGTAACATCCACAACAGCATTACTTTCACCCTTAGGTATCGCTCCTCCTGGGAGCCTGTATGTGTAGATGCTCTGTATGGACACAGCTCCCGTGCATCCATGGAAGAGTGACCCAGTAGCGGGACACCACCACACAGTATTACACAGTTTTGCAGGGTCAGACATCATCTTGTAGCAAGGAAACACAACTTATTAAACTCCTGGTTTTGCAATGTAGCAATTTCACAGCAAACAAGGATGCACTCACTGTTAATAGAATAGAATAGAATAGAATAGAATAGAATAGAATAGAATAGAATATCTTTATTGTCATTATACAAGGTATAACGAAATTAAGGTGCAATACTCTATGGTGTTACAAACAATAAATTTATGCAACAGTAACACACAAACAGACCATTTATCGGTCACAGGTAATAAACAATTGCACACCATCTTGCACAAAAATTAAAGTGATGAAATTGCACATTGCCCTTGTAAATAATGTCATA